>VZQC01007751.1:1399856-1739343 GCA_009823505.1 Rhizomys pruinosus | reverse complement strand
GCCATGTTTATTTCAGCTCTCTTCACAATAGCAAGGAGCTGGAACCAACCCAAATGCCCCTCAACTGATGAGTGGATAGAGAAAATGTGGTACATCTACACAATGGAGTTCTATGCAGCAGTAAAGAAAGACGACATCATGAGCTTTGCAGGAAAATGGCTGGAGCTAGAGGACATCATGCTGAGTGAAGTAACACAGTCCCAGAAAAACAAACGATGAATGGTATCCCTCATCTGTGGATGCTAGTGCCAATTACCTACTTGTAAGTATTTCTTGTGCATGGCCCCTTGAGCTTTTGTCCAAAGCAGTTGGGAGTGATGCATATTGGAAACAACAACATCAAAGAACTGACTGAAGCAGTGAACTTCTGCTCAAAACAGTCAACTTCCACATGGAGAATATTGAGAAAGTCTGAGAAAGAGATGAAAAGCATGTTTGGCAGAATTCATGAGCTCTGGTGGGGTGGGGGTATAGGAGGGACACGGGTCTAGATTTGATAAAAAAAATATAAATAAATAAATAAAAAGAAAACTGAATTCACAAAAGAGATAGAAATATTAAGGAAAATCAAAACAGAAATGAATATGAAATTGAAAAACCCAATAAGCCAATTGTAAACAATAGCAGAAAGCCTAACAAGCAGAATGAATGAAGCAGAAAAGAAAACATCAAAACTGGATGACAAAGTTGAAGATGTGGAATCCTTAAGCAAAGACTATGTAATTTATTTTTAAAAAACACAAGAATAAAATATGCAGTAAATGTGGGACAACATAAGAATATAAAATCTATGAATTGTAGGCATACAGGAATTAGAAGAATCTCAGGCCAATGGCAATGAACAGATCTTCAACACAATTACAGAAAAAAATGTACCTAAATTAAGGAAAGACATATCTATATATTCTAGAAGTACATAGAACACCAATTAGACATGACCAGAATGGAAAGTCCCCGTGGCATACAATAGTAAAAGCATTAAATATATTTACAGAACAAAGAGACCCAGTTACAGAAAAACAAGTTACATATAAAGGAAAACCCATCAGAATTACAGCTGACTTTTCAATGCAAACTATGAAAGCCAGAAGAGCCTGGAACAAAATATTCCTAGTTCTAAATGACCTTGGATGCCAACCCCGGATACTTGTGTGTGTTTGTGTGTGTGTGTGTGTGTGTGTGTGTGTGTGTGTAGGTGTGTGTATGTGTGTGTGTGTGCACTTTTATTGATGTTTTGTGTACTTCGGACATCATTTTTCAATTCAGTTCAGGCATATTCCCCTTTCCCTTCCCCCACCCCACCCCAGATCATTCATTCTGCCATAACTGTCCTGCATTTTTCTCTCAGTCTTTTTTTTATGCTTATGAATTCACATTTTCCTCCATTAATTTTATATTACTCTAAAATATGGATACATACTCTCCACCCATATACAGTAATTACAGAGTCTGAAAATAAGTGTTGGATGGATTCTAGAGCCCAGTGAGAAATTCACCTTATAACAACATAGTTGCTTTCAGATAAACAGAAATATAGGAATAATGTTGTTCAGCTTGCATTTCATCTGGGAGATTTGGTGTTAGCATCCATAAATGAGGAAAACCATTCACCATGTGTTTTTCTGGACTGTGTTATGTTACTCAGCATAATGGCTTCGAGCTCCATCCATTTACCTATAAAGTTCATAATGCCATCTTTCTTTACCACTGAATAGTACTCCACTGTGTGGATGTACCACATTTTTGTCATCTACTCATCTGTTGAGGGGCATTTGGGTTGGTTCCAGCTCTTCGCTATTATGAAGAGAGCTGCAATAAACATCAGCTCCATATACTTTATCTAGCAAAAAACTATCTTTCAAGGTTGAAGGGGAACAGAAATGTTTTCATGACATGAATAGGTGGAAAGAATTCATGCCTACAAACAGAGAATACTTGAAATAATACAAAGGACTAAAGACAGGAATGAGTATACTCAGGAAGCTACAGAAAGAAAACAAAGGAGGTATAATAATAGAAACACAAAATAGGTCCACAAACATAAAGAAATTAAAATGATAGTATCCAATACAGAACTTTCAATAATATCATTAAATATCAATGGTCTCAACACCCTTGTGAAATGACGCAGAGTAGGAGAATGGATCAAAAAAGAAAACCCATCTTTTCATTGTCTTAAAGAAGCTAATATAAAAAAGAGAGAGAAACTACTATCACCTTCAAGGACAGATACTACTTTAGGGTGAAACACTGCGCAAAAATGTTCTAAGCAAATGGCCCTAAAAAGCAAGCAGGTGCTGCAATTCTAATATCTGACAAAATAGACTACAAATTAAAATGAGTTCAAAGATATAAAAAGGGTCACTTCATTCTAATCAAAGGAACAATTGACCAAGAAGGCACGGTAATCATCAACATATACATGCACTAAATTCTGGTGCACCCAAATTCATAAAAATAGTACTCCCAGACTATAAAACATGGATTAACCCCAATTCAATAATAGTAGGTGACTTCAATACCCCACTCTCTTCAGTATAAAGCTCAACTGAACAAAGAATAAACAGAGATAACTCTGAATTAAATAACACCTTACAAGAAATGGACAAAATGGACATCTACAGGTCCACCCATGCACCAAGAATTCACTTTCTATTAGGAAGCACATGCAAGCTTTTCCAAAATGTATCACATTCTGGGACACAAAATAAAACTAAACGAATTCAAAAAAATTGAAATAATTCCATGCATTCTGTCAGACCACAGTGCAATAAAGCTTATAATCAACCAAAGAAGCTCTAGAAACTACACGAACTTCTGAAGATTAAATAACACCCTGATTGATCAACAGGTACCTATATTAAAAAGCACATATAAGGGCTGGAGAGATGGCCTAGCGGTTAAGAGCACCAACCGCTCTTACAGAGGACCCGGGTTCGATCCCCAGCACCCACATGGCAGCAGAGAACCATCTGAAACTTGAAACCCTCTTCTGACCTCTGCGGCATTGCACGACACGGGTGCACAAACTTGCATGCAGACAGTACATTCCTTGCATACAGAAATAAATAAAATTATTTTAAAAAATTTAAAAAAAAGCACATATAAAAGAATTGAGCAGCACAAACCAAGACTCTGGAAAGGGCAAGAATGAACCCAAACCAAGTAGATGAGAAGAAATAACAAAAAAGTCAGAGGAGAAATTAATGAAATAGAAACAAAGAACAAACAAAAAAAATCAGTGAAATTTAAGATCTATTCTTGGGCTGGAGAGATGGCTCGCAGTTAAGAGCGCCGACCGCTCTTGCAGAGGACCCGGGTTCGATCCCCAGCCCCACAGTGCGGCCGAGAACCCGTTGAAACTCCAATTCCAGGAAAAACTCCAGTTCCAGGGGAATCCGAGACCCTCTTTGACCTCCCGCGGCATTGCACGACACGGGTGCACAAACCCTGCATGCAGAGCAGTACATTGATACACATACAGAATAAATAAAAATTTAAAAAAAAAAAAAAAAAAAAAAAAAAGATCTGATTCTTTGAAAGGTTAAAAAAAAAACTAGACTTTGGCTCAGTAACAAAGAAAAAACAAATTTTAAAAAATTAGAAATGAGATGGGAAACATCATAAAAGATACCAAAATAATCCAGAACATTATGAGGGAATCCTTTAAAAATCTATACTCCATTAAATTTGAAAACCTAAAAGAAATGGATGAATTTCTAGAGTCATGAACTCCACCAAATTTAAACCAAGAAGTGGTCAACAGCTTAAACAGACTTATAACAAATTAGGAAATTGAAATAGCAATAAAAAACCTCCTGACTGAAAAAAGCCCAGGCACAGATAGCTTCAGGGAAGAATTCTATCAGACATTCAAGGAAGATCTAAAACCAATACTGCTCAAGCTATCCAAAAAGTCAGAAACAGAGGGAGAACTCCCAGACTTCTTCTACAAAGCCAGCATCATTCTAATATCAAAACAAGGTAAAGATACAACAAAGAAAACTATAGACCCATATGCTTAATGAACATGGATATAAAGATACTCAACAAAATAGTCACAAACCACATACAGATGCACATCAAAAACATCATCTGCCACAATCAGGTAGGCTTTATTCCAGAGATGCAGGCATGGTTCATATATGCAAGTCAATAAATTTCATAAAACATATAAATGAACTTGAAGACAAAAATAACATGGTCAAAACAATAGATGCAGAAAAGGCCTTTGACAAAATCCAACATGCATTTATGTTAAAAGTCTTAGAAGGAATTGGTCTGGAGGAAACATACCTCAATATCATGAATGCTATATATAACAAACTCACAGACAACATCATTCTACATAGAGAAAAACTGGAAGCATTCCCATTAAAATTGGGAACCAGACAGGGTTGACCACTATCTCCACTCCTTTTCAATATAGTGCTTGAAACCCTTGCCAGAACAATAAGACAAGAGAAAGGAATTAAAGGAGTACTAATTGGAAAAGAAAGAGTAAATTATCGCTTTGAGATGATATGTATTATACATAAGAGATTCAAAAATATCCTCCAGAAAACTGGGTAGAAATGATTAAATTTCAGTTAAAATGGTGGGTTACAAAATCAACTTCGAAAATCAGTACTTTCTCTATATACCAACCAACAAGCAAACAGAAAAGGCACACAAGGAAACCCTCCCATTCATAATGGCCTCAAAAAATATTTGGGAATAAACCTAACCAAAAACATTAAAGATCTCTACAATGAAAATTTCAAATTTTTAAAGAAAGAGATAGAGGAAGAGACTAGTAGATGAAAAAAAAATCTACCATGCTCGTGGATTAGTAGAATCAGTATTGTGAAAATGACCATCCTGCCAAAGTGGAAAATGATCATCCTAGCATTTATATTCATTCACACTCTCTCTTTCTTACCCTTATCCTTTTCCCCTCCCACCTTCCTTCTCTTCTTCTCTCTCCCTCTCCTCTCTTTTCTCTCTCTCTCTCTCTCTCTCTCTCTCTCTCTCTCTCTCTCTCCCTATCTACCTCCTCTGATTTAAAGTTATCTTTTACAGTTCATACTCTTTTTCCCATTTTTTTTTAGATTTTACTATTATTATTAAACTTTTTCCTGTCATACATCATTTCTCAATCAAATCTGAGTCACTTCCCCTTCCATGCCTCCTATCCCACCCAGTCCCTGCCTCTGCCATACATTTCCTGATTTCTCTCCCCGTCTCTCCAGAGTTTTTTTTCAGTCTCTTTTGTTGTTCTCTCCAATTTGTATTGCTACATTATATATACATATATATACCAGTTATATATGCTAGTTATATATATATATATTATATATTATATACTACTTACATACATACACATATCACTTGAATTGGAGGATTTTTTTTCATCCTTAAAAGATGTCATGTTTTCCCCTTAAGGAAGTGCTCAAAGGTTCCTCCTTTGGCAACCACAACCATTCAATCCTGCATTTTTGCTCCACATTTGGGGTCTTTCTCTCCCATGGTCCCCAAAATGAAGTACAGTAAGCAAGTATCCTTCTGATCCCCCTGCACTGGCCTCCATGATACAGCCAGGTAGTCTAACAATGGCAGTTCTACACTCTGACGAGGCTGACATCCCCTTAGCTGTTTAGTCCACACTTGGGTATTTCAGTAGTCCCCATCTGCATTGAAGTTTGGAGGATTCTTGGAAAGACATGAGACCTCAGTCCAATTAGGAGGTTAAAAAGCTGTGTTCATGTCTCTGAGGAGTGCCAAAATTGGTGGCACGCCACAGAGTAGATTGCACTTGCCATAAGAATGAGAATTGAAGACAGGCCAAACAACATTATTCTTCTTTTTTCTTTTTGTCTTTTTACTTAAGATCTCAAGTTCTATGTCTGCAGTACAGTTTCTCTAGTCTTACTGATTATTTTTATCTAGTTGTACTTTCCTTTGGATGCTTAAGGCCACACAGTTAGCCCAGATTAACCAAGGTTTTTGTTTTCTCAAGGTCAGTTGAGGATCTGGTCCTCAGGGGTCTCTCAAGGTTTGTTTTTTTTTTGTTTGTTTGTTTGTTTTTTTTTTTGGCGGGGGAGAAGGATGGGAGCCTCTTGCTCATTTCAGCCTTTCACTCACCAGTTCCATCCACTCGGGGACAAAAGCAGGTCTTGCTAGACCAAGCTTCCTTTTCTGAATCATGAGCAGATTTTCCCTCTCTTTAGATTGGACACTGGCTGAAGTCCAATCAGTGCCACTCCAGACCTCCCTGAACAGGAAGACTGGTGACCCACATTAGGACATTTCAAAGAGGTGCCCAATGCATAATCCCCTAAGATTGGTGTGACCTCTGAGGGCAAGGAACAAAGTTATCCCTTAGGTCCCTCGGTCAAATTGGTATGGGCATTAATATATGGTCATTAAGACCCAGAAAGCTAGTTGCACCAGGACTATTACACCTATATTAAGAATTGTTCTTTGGAAACAACTGTATGTTATTTCCGTAGAATATTTCTGATTCACATCTTTCCATTTAATCCCATAATACTCTAAAAGATGCACACATACCCTCCATCATGTCAGAAACCCTAAGATCTGAAAATAAATGTTAGGACAGCTCTAGAACCTTTTAGGGATCCACATGCAAAAGCATACGTTGTCTTTAGATCATGAGAGCATAAAATTAACATTGTTCATTTTGTCTTACAACTAGGTACTTGGTACTACCATCTACAGATAAGGGATTCCATTCCTCTTTAGTTTTTCTGGGATAGCATAAAATCTACTAGCTCCATCCATTTACCTGCAAATTTCATGATGTCATCTTTCTTTACTGCTGCATAGAACTCCATTGTGTAGATCTACCACATTTTCTCTATCCACTCGTCAGTTAAGGGACACTTAGGTTGGTTCAGCTCTTGTGTTATTGTGAAGAGAGCTGCAATAAACTGGCTGGACATGTAGTCTCTGTGGTAGGAAGAGTCTGAGGATATATTCCCAGAAGTGGTATGGCTGGGTCAAAGTGGTAGGCTCATTTTGATTCCTTTAAGGGTTCTCCCATACTGCTTCCCATAGTGATGTACAATTTAGCATTCCCACAGCAGTGGATCAGTGTTTCCCTTTTCCCCACACACTCTCCAGCATTAGTATCATTTGTTTTCTTGATTCTTGACAGCCTTATGAGCTGACAGGATGTCTTAAAGTAGTTTTAATTTGCAATTCCTTAATATTAGAAATGTGAACACTTTTTTAAAATGTTTCTCAGCCATCTCTATTCCTCACTTTTGAAGTCTCTGCTCCAGCTCTTTTACTCCAACTTTTGAGTGAGTCATTTGTTTTCTTACTTCTTTGTTTTTGATAGTGTATATTCTGGAAGTTAATGCTCTGTCAGATGTTCACTGGTGAAAGTTTCTCCCACTCTGTGGGTTTTCTCTTCATTCCCCTGACTGTTTCTTTTTCTTACAGAAACTTTTGAGTTTAATAATGTCCCACTTGTTAACTGTCAACCTTATTTCCTGAGCAGCTGCTGTCTGATTAGAAAGTCTTTCCTACAGCTATGTCTTGTTAGTTGCTGCCAACTTTTTCTCCTATCACCTTCAGAGTTTTGGGTTTCACATTGGGGTCTTTGATATATTTGGAGGTGACTTTTTTTACAGGGTGAGAGGTAGGGGTTTATTTTTCTTCTACAGTTGTGATCCAGTTTTGCCAACACCATTGCTGAAGATGCTGTCTTCCTCCACTGAGTCTTTTTGGCCCCTTGTCAAATATGAAGGGCTGAAATTTTATGTGCTCAAGTTTGGATCTTCAGTTTTGTTCCATTGGTCTACAGGTCTGTTTTTTGCCAGTATCAAGCTGTTTTATGACTATAGCCCTGTAGTATAGTTTGTGTTCTGGTATAGAAATCCCCCCCCCCTTATTGCTCTTTTCACTCAGGGTTGTTTGGCTATTCAGGTCTTTTGTTGTTCTATATGAATTTAAGAATTTTTTTCCAAGCTTGTGAGAATGACCTTGGGATTCTAATTGGGATTGCATTGAATCTGTATATTTAACTTGATAGAATGGACATTTTTACTATTTAATTTTTCCCATCCATGAGCATGGAAAGGCTTTCCATCTTCTGATGTCTTCTTCAATCTCCTTCTTCAGAAACTTTAATTTTTTGTTGTGAGATCTTGGTGGTTTGGTTAGGTTTATTTCTAGGTATTTTATTGTTTTTGAGGCTATTGTGATGGGAAAGTCTCTTGTATTCCTTCTCTCAGTTGCTTATTGTTGGTGTAAAGAAATGTTCTGATTTTTCTAGGTTAATTTTGTATCCTGCCACTTTACTGAAACTCTTAATCATTTCTCAGAGTTTTCTGGTGGAGGTTTTTTGCATCCCTTAAGTAACTATCATATCATCTGCAAAAGAGATAGTTTTACTTCTCTTTCCAATTAGTATTCTTAATTGCTATTTCTTTGCATTATGCCCTAGCCTGTGTTTCAAGCACTATATTGATAAGAGTGGTGCAAGGGGCAGCCTTGTTGTTCCTACTTTATGGAGAACTCCTACTTTTCTCCATTGGATGATGCTTGGCTGTGTGGGTTCTTATATATGGCTTTGATTATGTTGAGGAATGATTCCTTCCAGTCCAATTCCCCTTAATTTTAATCATGAAGGAATGCTGGATTTTTTCAAAAGCCATTTCTGCATCCATGAGACGATTGTGTGGTTTTGTCCTTCAGTCCATTTATTTGTATTATGATATTTACTGAGTTTCATATGTTGAACTCCCTGCATCTCTGGTATGATCAAACTTGATCATGGTGGAATGATCTTTTTGATGTGGGTCTGTATATGGTTTACATGTATTTTGTTGAAAATTTTTGCATCTGAGTTCATTAATGAGATGGTCTGTATTTCAATTTTTTGGTTGATCCTTGCCTGGTTTTAGTATTAGAGTTGATGCTGGCTTCATAGAAAGAATTGTGGAGATTTCCTTCTACTTGTATCTTCTGAACCGTTTTAGTAAGTAAAGGGTTTTTAAATCTTCTTTAAATGTTTTATAGAATTCTGCAGAGGCGTGGTGGACAACATGCCTTTAATCCTAGCACTTAGGAGGCAGAGGCAGGCAGATCTTTGTGAGTTCAAGGCCAGCCTGGTTCACCGAGTGAGTTCAGGACAGCCGGGGCACAAGGGAGACCCTGTCTTGAAATACCAAAAAAAGAAATGTTTTTATAGAATTCTGCTGTGAAAACCATCTGGACCTGGGCTTTTTTTAGTTGAGAGTTTCTCTTATTACTTTTCATTTTCTCATATATTATGGGTCTGTTTAAGCTGTCAGTATCCTCTTGTTAGCTTTGGTGATTCCCCTGATTGCCAGATATTCATCCTTTCTCTTAGGTTTTCAAATTTAGTTGAGTATAAGTTTTGAAGTATTCCTGTATGATTGTCTGGATTTTTCATGTTTGTTGGATATTTCCCTTTTATCATGAATTCTATTGTTGATTGGAGTTGCTCTTTCTTTTGGTTAAACTGTGCTAGGGGTCTATCTATTGTTTATTTCTCTCCAAAGAACCAACTTTTGGATTCATTGATTTTTTTGTATTGTTTTTTTGTTCTATTTCATTAATTTCAGCTCTGATTTTTGTTATTCTTCCTGTCTGTTGCATTTTAGGGTTTATTTGTTGTTGTCTTTCCAGTGTTTTTAGCTGAGTGTTAACTTATTTATCTGTGCTCTTTTTGTTTGTTTGTTTTTTTTTTTAAATAGCCACCAGGGCTATAAATTTCCTCTTAGGACTGCTTTTAAAGTGTCCCATAGGTTTTGTTGTGTTGTACTGTCATTGTCATTTAGTCCTAAAAATGCTTTTATTTCTTTCATTTCTTTATTTCCTCCTTGACCCATTCGTTATTCAGGTGTGTGTTATTTAGTCTCTATGTATTCATGTAGGTAGCAGGGCTTATCCTGGTGTTGATATTGAGCTTTATTGCACTATAGTCTGATAGAATGCATGAGTTATTTAATTTTTTTATTTGTTGAGGTTTTTTTCTGTGTCACAGTATTAGGTCGATTTTGGAAAATGTCCATGGGGTGCTGAGTGAGAATATATTCTTTGGTGCGTGGGTGGAATATTCAGAAGAGTCTGTGAGGTGCCATTTCCTTTTGTATTGTCAGTTCAGTGTCTCTCTGGTTTCTTTGTCTGGTCAAAGGACTCAGTGGGTATTGAAGTCCCCTACTAGAGTGTGTCTGTGGTTATTCTGTGCCTTTGAGGTCCTGTAGAGTTGTATTTACAAAGGTTGGGTGCACGTAGTTTGGTGCATATTATTCATGATTGTGAAGTCTTCCTGGTTAATTTTCCCTTTGATAAAGATATAAATGGCCCTCTTTGTATCTTCTAATTGCTTCTACTTTGAACGTCATTTTGTGTGATATTAAGATAGCAACTCCTGCTTTTCATTTTAGTATCATTTGCTTGGAATATTTTTCCATCTTTTCATTTAAGTTGATGCCTATCCTTAAGGTGAGATGGGTTTCTTGTAGACAGCATATTGATGGATTCTTTTTCCTAATCCATTCTCCCAGTCTATGCCTTTCAATTGGGGAGTTTAGCCCATTAATATTTAAGGCTCTAATTGAGAAGTATGTGTTGCGTCCTTTCACCTTATTAAAATTTTGCATTTTCTGTATAGGTTTCTACTTCTGCTTTTCTGTTTTTATTAAATTTTTCTTTCAAGGTGCCTGGGGGTAGTGCTCCTCTCCTCTGTCCTTTGAATTGCTTGAATATTCTCTGAAGGGTGGTTTTCCAAAACATTATCTTTCATCTTGTTTATGTCATGGAAGATTTTTTCTCTCTTTCAACTAAATCGATATTTGCTGGGTTATTAACCTGGGTTGGAATTTTTTAGCTCTGGGAATATTTGGGTCCACGTTCTTCTTGCTTCATAGTTGTGCTGAAAAGTCACCTGATATTCTGTAGGTTTTCCTTATATGTAACTGTTGTTTTTCTCTTGTGCTTTCAGAATTTGTCTTTGCCTTGGGTTTCTTAGCATTTTAACTATGATATGAAGGGGGTTTCTTTTTGGTCTAGTCTATTTGGTCGTTTTACTTTGCTTCTTGTATTTGTATGTGTTTTCTTTTTTATTTGGGAAATTTCCTCTATTATTTTTGTTGACAATCTGATTAAATCCTTTTCTTGGGATTCTTCTCCTTCCTCTATCCTATGATGTGGAGGCTTATTCTTTTCAAGTGTCCCCGTTTCTGGTGTTCCAGTCTGTGTATTTTCATTTGTCTAGTCTTTACTCAAGCTTTTTAGTTGTTCTGTGTTGTCTTCTAGGTCTGATATTCTTTTTTCTGCTTCCTCCATTCTGTTTTCTGAGGGCTTTTTCCCATCTTTCCTTCTGATTGGTGACTGTTCTATTTCCTGTTATTTCTTCCTTGTTTTCTTTACTATTTCCATTTCCTTTTGGAGCTTCTCAAACTTTGTCATCATTGGTTCCTTTTTTTTCAGGCATGGGATCTTTTCAGTGTTTCCACTTCCTTCCAGAGTTTGTCATTTTGTCCCTCTAGCTCTTTCTGGAATCTGTCATTTCTCCTTTTAGTTCTTTCCGAAGTTTGTCCTTGTCTTCCTCTAGGTCCTTTCTGAGTGTTTCATTCTCTCTGCTTAGTTTTATCATTTCTTTGAATATATCTGTGTATTGTTTATTTGGGATCTGTGTCCTGGGTTTACCTCTATGGAGATCCCATTGTATGGGAGTCCTCCACTGGCTCCGTACAGTTTGGTGTTGGAGTTATTTGTGCTTTTTCCATATTGTTCTTCGTTGTGCCTTGGCATGTTGTTAGCCTTTGCCTGTATTCTGATGTGAATCTTGAATGCTTCTTCACCTTGTTGAAGGATTGCTTCCTTGATTCCTTTGGTTGTCTTTGTTGTATTCTCCTTATAAATGGACTGTTGGCTTGTCTGGGTTTTAGGGTTTCAATTTTGGTTATACATCGGAAGGTATAGTTCATATTTCCCTTTCTGTTCTACAAGAGCTTGGTGGGTAGCAACCTGGATGACACCTTCTGAACACTGTATTCACTCTGCTGCCAGCTACTCTCTCCTGAGTTCCAGTTGAGGGGTTCCAGTGGGGGGGGGGTTGGGTTTGGGTTTTTTCTTAGCCAGCGGGCCAGTACCCTCCACCTCCAGTCATTCAGGCAGCAGTCTGTGTTCGAACCTTAGCTCCTAGCTCCCAGAGACCTCTGGACTGATACACACTCCACCCTCAGCTGATGCAGGGGCAGCATGTAATCCACCCCCAAATGCGTGGTCAGCACTCTGTGTTCAAACCTCAGCTTCTAGCTCCCAGAGCCCTCCTGGGCCCACCCGCCAGATCCACAGGCTCATACTCTTTTTAATTTTTTTTATTAATTTTATTTATTTGTGTATGTGTATGAATGTACTGTCTGTATGCAAGTCTGTGCACCCGTGTCGTGCAACGCTGCAGAGGTCAGAAGGGGTGTCGGATTCCCCTGGAACTGGAGCTCTCCTGGAATTGGAGCGTCAGACGGTTCTCAGACGCCATGTGGGCGCTGGGGATCGAACCCGGGTCCTCTGTAAGAGCAGTCGGTGCTCTTAACCGCTGGGCCATCTCTCCAGCCGCGAGCTCATACTCTTTTAAATGATAAATTTTCCCCAAATGTGATCAGAGGGAGCCTCCTCATCCTCTCCAGATGGCTCTTAGGTACTCTTGTCACATGCTCCCTGTCCTAGGCCTTGCTTTTTGAGACATCCCAAGGCTTACTTTTTACTTGCCCTGCCATATACCTGGGAAACAGCTATTATCTTTTTCACCTCCAAAATATTTAGAAAATGAGATGAGGATGCTAAATACAAATGTTGATACTGGAATACCACTGGGCTTATACAGTTTTAACATTTTATATTGGTATTTCAATTCAGATTAAACATCAAAGGCTTTTTCCCCTATTATCTTTGTCTACATTTATCTAATTTAGCTACTAGTTTTAAAATCTTGATTCAAATTACTATGAACTGTCTTATTTGCAATTATATATACAATAATTTCATACTTGTAGTAATAACATTACTATTAACAGTAAAATTAATTAAATATAAATTATCCTTGTAAGACTTATGTGAGTATGGGGGTGTGCCTGTGTGTATATATGTTCATATGTGTGTGGGTACATGTGCATGTGGTTGATGTCCAGTATCATCTTTGATTGTCCCCCACTTTATTAAATAAATAGGGTCACTTACTGAACTAGAGTGTGCCTATTTGGCTAGTCTAGATAACCAGATATCCCAGGGAACACCTACCTCTGCCTCTCAGGTGCTAGGATTACACATGGACAACTAGCCTGGCTTTTATGTGAGTTTAGGAATCCAAACTCTAGTCTGCATGCTTGTGCAGTAAGCATTTTTATCCACTGAACCAATTCCCAGCCCCTGAGTCAGTTCTTTTTTTTTTTTTTCTTGGAATATTATACTAAGATATGTATCAGGGAAGTGCCAATCAAAACAGAATGGGAGACCACTTCAAAACCACACTGATGACTATGATCAAACAAGTGTCCACCGGGATGTGGAGGAATTTGAACCCTCATCTCTCAGTGGTAGAAATGAAAACACTTCATCTGCTTTTCAAATGTTTCACAGGTCCTAAAACGCTCAGTGTATGACCTAGCAATTCTACTCCTGCATATGTATCAAAGAGAAGTTGAAGCATATGTTCATATAAAAACACATTCATAGCAGCATTATTCACAATAGCCAAAATGGAGAAGTAATCAACTGATGTAGGGATAAATAAAATATACCACAATGGACTACCATCCAGCAACAAAAAGAATGAAGCAATGTAACATGTCACAAATATGCTAGATGAAAAAATTCTGTCAGAAAATCACCACACAGAATGTGTGTCTTCATTTTGGGGAACTATCAGCATAAGAAATTTTACAGGCAAAATGTAGCTAGTGGTTGCTGTGGATTGAGGGGAATTGTAGAGAAATGCATACAGGCTGATAATGGGCCCAGGGCTTCTTTTAGGGGTGATGAAAATGTTATACACTTAGATTTGGGTAATGTTTGCACAACTCTGCAAGTATATCCACCACAACTGATATATAAATTCTATCTTAGTAAAAATGTATTTTCACAAAATAAATAAAACCTGCTAAGAACCTTTCATAATGTATTCATCCATTTAAAAGTGATTGCTTTTCCTTTACAATTATGAACACCTCTCAAAAAGAAAAGAAAAGAAAAGGGAAGAGAAGAAAGAAAAATGGATGCCTGCCCTAAATACTTTTTTCAACATATATACGGTGGGGCAAGTCAAGCACAAGCCACAATCACAAAATAGCTCAAATGACACAACACACACAACAAGCAAAAATATATATATTTTAGATAATATATATATATATATATACTAAAATGAAAGAAATATAACAACATGCCCCTAAAAACATACAACAGAACCAATAGAATCAAGGAATGAATATATCAACTTGACAAATATAGACTAATATAAAAATCAAGTATATTTATATATGTAACCAAAAAGCAGCCAGAAAATAAAATTAAAAAGATCAATTCCATTTACAATAGCATCCAAAGACAGGGAGGCACCTAGAGATATATTTTATATATGTATAATATATTAAAATATGTGTAAGAGTTATGATCTGAAAAATTGTTGAAAGGAATCAAAGACACCAGACAGCATGTTTCTGGGTTGGAAGACAAGGAAGATTTAAGAGTACTATTTACACTTAAATTGAGCTGAAGATTCAATGTAATCCTAACATGGAATTTTTTGTGTGGAAATTACTAAGATCTAGAATAGATAAAACAATTTTGAAAAAGAAGAACCAGAAGTATAGAACTTGAGTGACTTTAGGATATTTTAAAATTAAAGTAATAATGCTATAATACAGGTCATCAAGAGAGTTTGTGTAGTGATTTGAATGAGAATGTCTCCCATAGGCTCCAAGTATTGGACATTTTGTCCCCAGCTAGTGGTACTGTTTGGGTGGTTTTAGAGGAAGCATGGCCATACATCACTGGGAGCTGGCTTTGGGAGTTCTTAAGCCTTATTAGATTCCAGCTGCTCTTCTGCTTCCTGTGCCTGCTTGAGGATGTGCTCAGTCAGCTTTCCACTCCCACCACCTCCTGCCACCATGCTTCACTTGCCGCTATGGACTCTCCTCTGGAACCATAAGCCAAATAAACTCTTCCTTCTATAAGTTGCCTTGGTCATGTTCTCTTATCACAGCAACAGAAAAGTAATCAATACAGTCTTGCACTGACAGAAGAAAAAAACATAACACAAGTTTTAGTGGGATGAGGTGGTATACTCAGGAATCAGAGGCAGGCAGATGTCCATGAGATCGAGGCCAGCCTGGTCTGCCTAGTGAGTCCAAGCTAGCTGAGGGCTATAGTGAGATCTTGTCTCAAACAAAGTAGTTAATGGAAACAGAAAAACAAGTTGCAGAAATAAACCCACACATACATGGTGACTTGATTGCTGAACAAAGTGCCAAGGTAACTCAATGTGAAAAGAATAGTCTTTTAATAAATCCCATTGGAATAACTAAATATCCACATAAGAAGTATCAGTCTTTGTACTTCTACACACACACACACACACACACACACACACACACACACACAAGCTCTAATGGGTCATAGCCTTAAACATAATAAAACCTAGAGGTGAAAAAATGAGAGATAATATTTGCGAACCTAGAGTAGGTAGACATTGCTTTTTTTGTGTCATATTTTTAAACCAATCAAGTCCAATATGTGCTGCCCACATACTATTGGGTATGTGGCCATTCACTGCAGGATGGTGGACTGACCAATGGCTATACTCTTAAAGAAAACTCTCTCAGCTTCTGGCTAGAGGGTAAGACTTCATGCCATCTCCCCGCTTTGTGCTGGGATTTTGTCTGGCCTTATGCATGCCAGCACAACTGCTCTGAGTTCATATGCATAACTGGCCTGTTGTGTCCAGAAAATAGTTTCACTCTTGTCACCCACTGCTTCCAACTCTTATGATCTTTCCACCTTCTCTCCCTAGTATGATCCATGGGCTTCTCTAATGTGGTAAAGAGTTCTTAGGTAATATACAAAAATCATAAACCCCAAAGGGAAAAATATTAAATTGAAATTTATCAAAATTAAAACTTTTGTGCTCAAAAAAATACCATTAAGTAATGAAAGGTCTGGGCTGGTGAAATGGCTCAGCAGGTAGAAGCACTTGGTGCCAAGCCTGGTGACCTGAGTTCAATTCCCAGAACCCATAAGGTAGAAGGAGAGAACTTATATTTGCAAGTTGCCCTCTGACCTATGTGAGCACACACATAAACACACACAAGTAATGTAAATGTAAAAATATTTTTATTGAATTTTTGAGAATCTTATACAATGTATTTTAATCATATTTAGACGACCTCCCCTATCTTCATCTCCCCTCCCTCTCACCCAATTTCATGTCCTTTACTATTGTTATTATATTTTTAAGTACTAACTAGTATACTTAGTGTCCCCAAATGCAGTTCTGTGTGAGTCCAGCCGCTGCAGCCTGGTCAGCCACAGCATCACACCCTTAAAGAAAACTGACTCTCCCTCTGCCAGTATCTACCTATTGGCAATATTGGCAATAGTTTCTCAGCTAGGGCTGAGGCTTCCTATTGGTCTTCATCCCCTATGACTTGAGCTTACAGAGGTCTTGTGCATGCCAACACAATTGCTGTGAGTTCATATGAGTAACTGCCATACTGTTTATAAAACACTCTAGTTGTAGTCACCCACCACCTCTCACTCTCACATTCTTTCCAGTCCATCTTCCACAATGATCCCTGACCCTTGGGAGGGAAGGGTGTGATATAGGTTTCTCATACCATAGAGTGTTAAGCACTCTGCCATCTCGTATTCTTTTTGGGTTTATCACTTGTGGATCACCTAATTAATCACCATCTGCTACAAGAAGAAGATTCTCTGGTACAAGTTGAGAGATGAACCAATCTATGGGTATAACAATTAGCCATTAAGAGTTGGTGTAAAGAAAGGTTACTGATTTTTCTAGATTTATTTTGTATCCTGCCACTTTACTGAAGCTCTTAATCATTTCTAGGAGTTTTCTGGTGGAGTTCTTAGCATCCTTAGGCAGACAATCATATCATCAGCAAAAAGGGATAGCTTGACTTCCTATTTCCCAATTAGAACCCCTTTAATTTCCTTTTCTTGCCTTATTGCCCTAGCAAGGGTTTCAAGCACTATATTGAAAATGAGTGGTGACAGGGAGCAGCCTTGCTGAGTTCCTACCTTTAAGGGGAATGCTTCTGTCGTTTCCCCATTTAGGATGCTATTGGCTGTGGGTTTCCTGTATATGGCTTTGATTACATTAAGGAATGATCCCTCCAATCCAATTCCCTCTAGGACTTTAAACATGAACGGATGCTGGATTTTGTCAAAGGCTTTCTCCCCATCAATTGAGATGATGGTGTGTTTTTTTTCTTTCAGCCCATTTATATGTTTGATGATATTTATTGATTTTCATATGTTGAACTATCCCTGCATCTCTGGTATCAATCCAACTTGGTCATGGTGGATGATCTTTGTATTTGCTGAGTTTTTTTTCCTGTGTCCCAGAATATGGTCAATTAGTATGGTTTAAATACCTAATATATCTAATTGCTCGTGCTTCATTAGTAGGATTGAAAGGTTATTCATGGACAAACTGTCAGCCCATGAAAGGAAACATCCAGAATTGACCAGAGTCCAAGACAACAGCTCCAGAGAAAGTAGACTGTTTTGCTTCTCGTCCACCTGTGCCCTTTTTCTAAGCCTAGGGAACAATCTGCAGAAGAGGGGGCCATTGATAGAATGTAAGAACTGCGATTGGGGTGAATGACGAATCTACAGCAATATAGTCTGGACACTCATCTGATCAACTTGATTGAACATACAAGACCCCCCAACTGGATGGTGGGACCCATGGGCTGTGTGGGTTTGGGCACAACTGCTTGCAAATTGGTTTTACATGAAGGATGCTTGTACTCATAAATTAACACTTATTGTTAAAAATGAAAAAAATAAAGAAGTAATAAAGAGTTGGTGTAATACTAGGCTCATTTAGCAGAATAATAGTAATAGGTTCTCCCCTATGGCCTATGACCTGTCTAGACACAGGTTCATAGGCCTGATATCAGTGTCAGGTATGGACTCCATCTTGTGAAGCAAGCCTGAAATCCAACCAGAAAGTGATTAGCTACTCACATAATATTGGTGCCTCTATTGCATCAGTGGGCATATATTCCCAAGCCAGCGGTTACTGTAGCTCACAGGGTTCACAGCTGGGCAATAGTTCATGATTACTTTTCTCTTCAAGTAGCATGAATAGCACCTTCTAGTACTATGAAAACTAGCCAATAGAGATGAAACTTTAAGGTCAATACCAGCTTGATTTTTACCTTGCTTGTTCTATGACTCAGTGTATGTACTGTCTTTAGTGATAGGGTCTTACAGTCAAGTTCTGGTAGTAACCAAGAGCAAGGGGAATAGCCAGTATTGTCTGAGTGCCTTTGGGACCACTAGCCAACAGATTTAAAACAGGGAGTCCATTCCTGGCAATGGCTTTTTATTTGCTAGCCTATGGTGTCTGGTAGGGGCATTGCTTCCTCATTACAGGTAACTCCATATATCCTTCTACAGTAATAAATTCTCATATGACTTTTTCAAAATGTTTCCAGTGTTAGTTATCTCTCCCCATAACCCCTCCTCTGACCTCCTCTCTCATTTTCTACCCAATTTAACCCTTCTACCCCCTTATACCCCATGCCAACTGCATTGCATCTCCTCTCCATGGCCAATTGCAAGTTTTTCTGACCTCTATGGATTTTCTAACTTAAGCATGCATACCCAAAAATTCAAAACAAGTGTCCACTTATGAGATAGAACATGAAATGTATGTCTTTCTGCGACTGAGTTTTATCATTCAGGATGATTATTTCTAGTTCATTCATTTACCTGAGATTTTCATAATTTCATTTTTCTTAACAGTTGAATATTATTCCACTGTGTAAATGTACAATACTTTCATCATCCATTCATCAGGTGATGGACATCTAGGTTGTTTCCATTTCCTGGCTAATGTGACTAGAACAGCAGTGAACATGGATAAATAGGTTTCTCTGTAGTAGGAAATAGAGTACTGTGGGTATATGTCTAAGAGTGGTATGATTGGATCATTTGGTAGATCTATTTTTGGCTTTTTGGAGATTCCCCACACTGATTTCCACAGTGGCTGCACCAGTTTGCAGCCGCCTCCCCCCCAGCAGTGACTAACGGTTGCCCTTTCCCATCTTATTGCCAGCATTTGTCATTTGGTTTTCGGCCCTTCTCCATTCTGACTGGGGTAAAATGAAATCTCAAAGTAGCTTTCATTTGCATTTCTCTGATGGTTAAAAATGTTAAACTTTTTTTTTTTGAGACAAAGTCTCCCTATAGCTCCAGATGTCCTGGAACTCCTTCTGCCTCCCGAGTGCTGGGATTAAAGGCATGTGACACCATGCCCCACAAGATCTTGAACTTTTAAAATATATTTTGTTATTTCTTTATGCATATAAGTGTATTGCTTGCAAGTTTGTAAGTGCACCTGTATTGTGCAGTGCCCGCAGAGCAGAAAAGGGCTTTGGATCTCCTGGAACTGAAGTTATGGATGGTTGTTAGCAGCCATATGAGTGCTGGGATTTGAATCTGGGTCTTCTGCAAAAGCAGCCAGTGTTCTTAACCACTGAATCATTTCTCCAGCCTAGATGTAGAACGTTTATAAACAGATTTCTGAGCCATTTTCATTTCATCATTTGAGAACATTCTGTTGAACTCCTTGCCCCAATTTTCAACTGGGTTGTTCATTTGTTTTGATGTTTAGTTTTTTAGTTCTTTGTAAATTCTAGATACTAACCCTCTGTCAGACACATAGCTGATATTCTTTCTCATTCTATAGAGTTGTTTCCTATTCATTAGAATGATGATGTCCTTTGCTGTACAGAAACTTTTTAGGTTCATGAGTGTGCTGGATAGCTTTAGTGTCAACTTGACACACCTGGGTTAAGGGAGCCTCAATTGGGGAATTGGCTCCATTGGATTGGCCTGTGGCCACATCTGTGGAGTATTGTCTTGATGGTTGAGCAGTGTGGGAGGGCCCAGCCCACAATGAGTAGTGCCACACTGGGCAGGTTGTTGTGTACCATATAAGAAGGCAGGCTGGGCATGAGCCAGGGGAGCAAGCCAGTGAACAGTACTCATCCATGGCCTGTGCTTCAGCTCCTGCCTCCGGGTTCCTGCCCTGAGTTCTTGCCTTGGGCTCCCTGAGAACTGTGACCCAGGAGATGTAAGCTGAATAAACCCTTTCCTCCCCAAGTTGGTGTTGGTCAGAGTGTTTTGTCACAGCAATGGAAAACAAACTAGAACAATGAGGTTCCATTTGTCAGTTGTTGGTCTTAGTGCCTGGGCTAGTTGGGTCCTATTAGAAAGTCCTTTCTTGTCTGTATAAGCTCTAGTGATCCCCTACTTTTTCCTGTATCAGATTCAGGTATAAGATCTTATGTTGAATTCCTTAATCCATTTGAACTTGAGCTTTGTGCATCAGGAGAGATATGGACTTTGTTTCATTCTTCTACATGTAGCTAGTAGCCATCCTGTTTGACCAGCACCATTTCTTGAACATGCTGTCTTTTCTCCTTGTATATTTTTGCCCTTTTAATAAAAAAATTCAGGTGCTGTAATTGCATGGACTTAAATCTGGATCCTCAATTCTATTTTTACTGATCAGTGTGTCTGTTTTAATGCTAGTACCATGTTGTTTTTATTACTATAGCTCAATAGCATAATTTGAGAACAGGAATGTTGATGTCATTAACAGGTCTTTTATTGTTCAGGATTATTTGGCCTATCCTGGGTTTTTTCATGTTTCCCTATGAAATTTGGTATTATTTTTTCAATTTCTATGAAGAACTGTGTTGGAATTTTAATGGGGATTTTGTTGAATCAGCAGATTGCTTTGGTAGGATGGCTATTTTCGCAATATTAATCCTATTAATTCATGAACATAGGACATTTTTCCATTTTGTAGTATCTTCTTCAATTTCTTTCTTCAATCTCTTAAAGTTTTTATTACAGAATTCCTTAACTTTTCCATTAGACTTACTCCAAGATATTTTTATGATTTTTGAGACTATTATGACTGCAATTGTTTCCCTGGTTTCTTTCTGGGTTTTTTGCTGGTGGTTTGAGGAAAGCTATTGATTTTTGCATGTTAATTTTGGATCCTGGCACTTTGTTCAGTATGTTTGTCAGCTCTAGGAGTTTTCAGGTGGAATCTGTAAGATCTTTTATGTATAGAAGCATATCATCTGCAACTAAGGTTACTTTAACTTCTTTCTTCAAAATTTAGATGCCCTTTAGCTCCTTCCGGTGTCTAAGCTGCTCTAGGTAAGACTGAAAGTACCACATTGAACAGGAATGGAGAAAGTAGACATCTTTGCCTTGTTCCTGGTTTTAGTGCAAATGCATTGGCGTTTTCTTCTTTTAGTATGCGTGGCTGTGGGCTTGCTCGATATTGCTTGTTCATGTTTAGATATATCCCCTGTATCCATACACTCCCCATGACTTTTATCATAAATGCTGTGGGGCTGTGGGGCTGTGGGGCTGTGGGTTTCCCCATGTCCACAAGGGTCACTGGCCTCTTGGTGTACTAGGGCCATGTGCGCTGAGCTGAAGGCAGAGGGAGGGAGAGGGTGAAGGACTCATAGCAGCAGGCAAGCCTGACAGGTCAAAGAAAGAGTTGGGAGTTAGGCTTCAAGGGGAGCAAATAACTCATTTATTTGCAGGAGGTTAGGGTCTTATATAGTAGTTTTGGTGGGCTCCTGGCAAGGATAGTGGTGGGACAGCAGGGGACATTTACCTGCACTTTTTTTTTTGTCCTTTTCAGACAGGGTGTCCCTGTAGCCCCAGCTGTCCTGGAACTCACTCTGTAGACCAGGCTGGCCTTGAACTCACAAAGATCTGCCTGCCTCTGCACTTTTTAAACACCCTTTGCTTATGCTATCTGGCAGAGGTGCCATTTGGTTCCCAAAACCAGTGCGTGCTTTTAGAAGTGGCAGGTTCAGGAATGCTATGCCCTACGAGACTGGAGGCAGGCTCCAGGTCCTCAGCTTTTGCAGTTTGTCGGGGCAAAGCCAGTTCTCTTACTGCTCAGCCAGTATGGAACGTCCAGCTCCACAATAAATGGTTGTGGGATTTTCTCAAAGGCCATTTTTGTACCTAATGAGAAGATCATATTTTTTTTAAGTCTTTGAGTCTGGTTATTTACTGGATTACATTTATTGATTTACATATGCTGAACCATGCCTCAATTTCTGGGATGAAGCCAATTTCATCATGGTTGATAATCTTTTTGATGTGCTCTTGCATTCATTTTTGGGAGTATTTATTGACAATTTTTGGATCTGTGTTCATCACAGTGATTGGCTTCAATTCTCTTTTTCTGTTGGACCTTGTCTAGCTTTGGTATCAGGGCAATACTGACTTCATAAATAGAAGCTGGCAATGCATTTTTCTATATTGTGAATAGCTGAGGCATACCAGCATCTGTTCTTTTTTGTGGTCTGGTAGACTTCTGTGTGATATCTATCTGGTCCTGGGCCTTTTTTAGTTTGAAAGTTGTTTTTGGTTTTGTTTTAGCTTGGGTTTGGTTTTGTTTGGTTATGATTTTGCTTTTTTAAGACAGGATCTTACTGCATAATCCTGGCTTGGTTATTATTATATAGACATGGCTGGACTGGAACTCACAAGAGCTTCCTGGCTTCCCTAGTCCCAAGATTAAAGGTGTAAGTCATCACACCCAGCTAGTTAGGAAATTTTTAATTATTGTTTCTATTGCATTAGTTGTTGTGTATTTATTTAAATTGCTTACCTCATTTGGGTTTAATTTTGGAACTGGAAATTTGTCTATTTCTTTTAAAGTGTATTCTTTTTAAAAAAATTTTATTTATTTATTTTTCTATGTATATGAATGTACTGTCTGCATGTAGGTTTGTGCACCCGTGTCATGCAATGCCACAGAGGTCAGAAGAGGACGTCGGATTCCCCTGGAACTGGAGTCAAAGATGGTTCTCAGCTGCCATGTGGGTGCTGGGGATCGAACCCGGGTCCTCTGCAAGAGCAGTCGGCTCTCTTAACTGCTAGGCCATCTCTCCAGGCCTTAAAGTGTATTCTTATGATTCTCTGAATTTCCACAGTGTCTGTTGTGATGTTTCTCTTTTTATGTCTGATTTTATTAATTTGGGTCCTCTCTTTCTTTTGGCTAACTGGCTAAAGCTTTCACTGGGATCTCCTATGCACTTAGTGCTATAAATTTTCCCCTTTGGGCTGCCTTCATTGTTTCCCATACATTTTGGTACATTGTGTTTTCATTTTCATTCAGTTCTAGGAATTTTAAACTTTCCTTCTTTTCATATTTCATTCATTATTATTTTATGTGTATGATTGTATTGCCTACATGCATGTAGGTACACCTGTATCATATAACCTGGGTGGAACTCAGAATAGGGCATTGGATCTCCTGGAACTGGAGTTATGGATGGTTGTTAGCTACCATTTAGGGGCTGGGAATTAAATCTGAGTTCTCTGTAAGAGCAATCAGTGCTCTTAACTGTTGAACCATCTCTCTGGTCCCCAATTTTCCTTCTCAATTTCTTCCTTGGCCCAATTTTCATTCAATAGTGTGTTGTTTAGTTTCCATGAGTTTATGCTTTTTTTTCCATTTCTATTGTTGATATCCAGTTTTAGTCCTTTTGGATTAGATACTGGATGTTATTTTAAATTTCAATAATTAAGTGTGTTGAGACATGCTTTGTGTCCTAATATGTGGTCAGTTTTGGAGAAAATTCCATGGATTGTTGAGACGAAAGTACATTCATTGGTGTTTGAGTGGAAATGATTTGTAAATATCTGTTAGGTCCATTTGAGTTATAATGTCATTTAACTCCCAGGTTCCTCTGTTTAGTTTTTGTCTGGATAACTTATCTCTTGGGGAGTGTTGGGTATTGAATCCATCCACTACCATATTGTTGGAATCAATCTGTGATTTTAGATATAATAGTATTTCTCATATAAAATTGGGTATACTTGTGTTTGGTGTATATATGTTTAAGATTGTCCTTTTTCTGAGTTTTCAATTTAATGAGTATGAATTGTCCTTTCTGTCTGACTAGTTTTAATTTGAGGTCTATTTTGCCATATATTAGAACAACTGTGCCTGCTTGTTTTTGTTTCACATACTTAGAATACATTTTTCCATCCTTTCACTGTAGGGTGGAGTTGATATTTGATGGTGAAGTGTGTTGGAGACAGCAAAGGATGGATCCTGTTTTCTAATTCAGTTTGTGTCCTTTTATTGAGGAATTAAGATAATTAATATTGAGAGTTATTACCAGCTAATGTTTATTAATATCTGTTAAATTGTTGTGATGGTGCTGTTTTCTTTGGTCTCTTTTGGTTAACTGTTCTATAATAGTTTATTTATTCCTTGTGTCCTCTTGGGTGTGTTTAATCTTCTCTTCAGAATGAAGTATTCCTTTAAGTACCCCCTGTAGAGCTGGCTTAGTAGACATAAAGTCTTTAAATATTTTTTTCATTGAAAATTATCCTTTCTCCTTCTTTTACGACTAATAGTTACCTGGGTATAATAGCCTGGGTTGGTACCTTTGGTCTTTAAAAATTTGTAGAACAATTAGTCCATGCCCTCTTGGCTCTCAGCATGGGCCTGGATTTCTCTCTTTCTGGACAGATCATAGATTTGACTTTTTAAAAATAATATCTCCCAAATCCTGTAATTTATTGTCCTAGGTTGTTCTTGTTTAATATTTAACATTTTCCTTGAATGAATGATCCAATTCTTCTATCTTGTCTTCAGGGCTTGACATACTCTCTTCCACATTATTCATTCTATTGGTGAGGCTTTTCATTAATTTTTTATTTTGCAAATGAGTTTCTCATTTGGAGTTTTATTTCAGTTTGGCTTTCCTTCAGAAAGTCCATTTCTTTATTAAATTCTAGTTATGTGTCTTGGATCATTTTCTTTCTTTCATTCAGCTATTTGCCTTTTCACAGTCTTTATTCATATCCTCTTTGATATTGTTGAACATATTTAAAATTGCAAATTTTAAATCATTGCCTTGTGCCTCAACCAAATTGCTCTTCTCAGAGGGATATCGTGGTAGGAGTGATGGTTTCTGGAGGAGACAGATTGATTATTATATTTTGATTATATTTATATTTATAATTTATATCTGATTATTCATATTTTTCATGTTTTGTGACTGGGCCTAGGTATCTGGAGTTAGATTGTTGGTAGTTTTTCCTTGTATGGATATCTGGTCTCACCTCTGTTGAGCAGGTTTTTGGATCTTTGTTGTTACCTCAACATGTCAGGTCGTGGACCAGCTGAATTGTGCTTGGTGTTCTATCTTGGTTAACTCTGTGTTGATGCATAAATGGGGTGTTAGATGTACTCTCACACAGAGCTGAGGCTATGTAAACTTTGATCACAGGAGTAAACCTTTTATAGAGTTAGTAGGTTCCCACTGCCAATCTTCTGAAGTCAGGGGAAGACTGACACCATTCTACAGCTGATCCTTTGGTAGCAGGAGCTGGGGTCACCAAGTTCAGGTGAGGTAGGTGGGGTGGAGGCTGGGTTGGTAGTGTCTAATTGAGTTTGAGGTCTGAAGACTGTTCATAGTCTCTGAGCACCATGGTAGGTCAGATGGTTGGTGACGGGGAGACAGGCTCTAGGTGTTGCTATCTGGCAGGGAGAGGGTTTCTAGAGGTGCCTATCAGGGGTTAAGAATAACAAGGAGCCAGCCATGGGCTCTGCCAATGACACAATACTGTTCCTGAGACTTTGGAGTGATGGCATGGGGAGAGAAGCAGCCTCCCTGCCTCAGTTTCCAAAACACATGAGCTGGCTGGAAAGTCCCTAATGTGCAGCCAGCTAGGGACTAGCAATTCCCAAAATTGTACAAAGACCTTTTTTTTAATTTTATTTATTTTTGTATGTGTATGAATGTACTGTCTGCATGTAGGTCTGTGCACCCATGTCATGCAATGCTGCGGAGGTCAGAAGAGGGTCTCAGATTCCCCTGGAACTGGAGTTCTCCTGGAATTGGAGTTACAGACGGTTCTTAGCCGCCATGTGGGTGCTGGGGATTGAACCCAGGTCCTCTGCAAGAGCAGTCGGTGCTCTTAACAGCTAGGCTATCTCTCCAGCCCCTACAAAGACTTTTAAAAGAAATATAAAAAAGGATTTAAAAAGTCCCGGATTAGAGGAAAATATTTTTAATTTATCTAATAAAGGTCTTATATGTAAACTAGAGAAATCTTACAGCTCAATAAATTTTATTTTAAAAGTTTTAAAAAAGAGAAAATTTGGGGCTGGAGAGATGGCCTAGCAGTTAAGAGCGCCAACTGCTCTTGCAGAGGACCCGGGTTTAATCCCCAGCACCCACATGGCGGCTGAGAACCATCTTTAACTCCAGTTCACGGGAATATACACCCTCTTCTGACCTCCGCAGCACTGCACGACACGGGTGAACAGACCTACATGCAGACAGTACATTCATACACATACAAAAATAAATAAAAATAAAACAGAAAATTTGAATGGCCACCTCATACATAAATGATAACTAAGTTCATGAATAGTCAACAGCATTAGTTCCCAAGGAAATGTAAATTAAAACCACAATGAAATACCACAACACATCCATGTCAAAATGACTAAAATTAAAAGGGCTGAAAAGAGCAAGCATTGGCATATAATTCTCATTCTTTTCTGATGAGACAGAAAAATACTACTTTCACTTTGGAAATGCTTTGGCAGTGTCTCACAGAATCAGAGACATGGTTATATAAGCCCCAGAAATTCTGCTTCAACATATTTACTCAAATGTTAGCATTTATAAATGTGCATGGCACATGGTTACATCATTTTGGATAGGAGAAATGTCTAAAAGTTTATATATATATATAATATATATATATATATATTATATATATATATTATATTTCACAGACAGTAGTAGATTTCTTAGGTTTTGATTAGAGGTCAAAATGGTCAAATTGACAGGAAGCTGAAAAAGAGAAGAATTTGAAGGTTACATACAATGAGGTCCCTGACAGAAGCGTATGAAGAGACACATGAGAGTGGGCATGAGGTGTGCAATGTCTGCACAGAACATAGCAGCAGTCTCCAAGACCATTCATCATAGAAGACACCAGTCAACCAAGGAGACAAAATGGCATGGACAACTTATAGCTGTAATCTCACTTACTAACTGTATGGGTCCCTTCCATCCTGGAAGGACCAGAGATTACTCTCTTACAGTAGACGCATACTCCAGGTATGAGCTCACCTTTCTTGCTTGTAGGACTTCAGCCAGAACCATGATGTGAAATTTAATACAATATTTGATCCATTAGCATAGGATAATCCACATACTAGAAGATCAGGTTCAGAACAAAAAAAGATACCAGAAACTTCTGTGGCTCTGGGTTCTACTGTTTCTGTCATAGCACACCAGTAGCTAGCTTACTGGGAGGAATTGCTAGCATATTATCAGTTACTCATAAGTTCTTGGTTTGTGACCAAAAATTGGATAGATGTATCCATAAATCAAATTTATGTTATTTCCCTTTACGTCAACTGGCCGTGATGAATCCCCACATAACCAGACATGGGTTCTGAGCTTCTACTCACATGACTTGTAGCCTCCGGTCCTCCCTATGCCCTAGATGCAGCTTCACCACCTGTTAAGGATGGCTCTTGGCCATCCTGACCTTATGATTTTTTTTTAATTTTTTTTTAATTTTATTTATTTCTGTATGTGTATGAATGTACTGTCTGCATGCAGGTCTGCGCACCCGTGTCATGCAATGCCGCGGAGGTCAGAAGAGGGTGTCGGATTCCCCTGGAACTGGAGTTCTCCTGGAATTGGAGTTTCAGACGGTTCTCGGCCGCCATGTTGGTGCTGGGGATCGAACCTGGGTCCTCTGTAAGAGCGGTCGGCGCTCTTAACCGCTAGGCCATCTCTCCAGCCCCCTGACCTTATGATTTACTTTGACTGACATAACCCAGATAAGGACGTGGGTTTCCAATGCACTTGGTTAAGCACTTCTTTTTCATCAGAGATTAGATATGCCTATAGAAAAATAACATTCTAAATGATCTTTGTTTTTTAAAGCAATTTTTCTATGCAATCTCCAATTTCTATACATATAGAATTCATGGAATAACACCCACAATAGTTCACAAAATGAAATTGAAACAGCAAGCTTACACATGTAAATGTGTAATGATGCTCAGAAACCCCTGGAGATGAAACCCTCATCTTAATATTTTAATTATCAATTTGTGCCTTGCTCTTGGTATTAACTTTGTTCTTGAAACCAAAAACAAAACTTAAGTTCAAATATGATTAAAGATTTCCAGTGTTCTGGTATGACTTATGGTTTGCAGCTCTGCATTTTACTAAGCACATTAAAGGCCCTGTGATTGATATTAGCATTTATCTTTCCTTAAAATAGTGGCAAAAATAAAAATAAGATAATCAACTCATTACTTGATTCAACTGATTGTTATAACTATCAATGCTGCCAACCCTAAAGTGTTGATGGCTCCCAACATCAACACAGAAAAGCTGAGTATCCTTTTATCAGCTAATGTGCAAAAATACAAATTCAGTTAATAGAAGGGCTTTGGGCATTTGAAAGGCTGTCCAAAAGTTAAACACAAAGATCTATTACTGCCTATATTAAATTTAACTTAAAATTTAAATTGAATTACTGCCCTAATAAAAATGGTATTTGACAAGCTGTGACTTGAAACCCACACATGCAAGCCATTTCAGGGGAAAGTGACTGCTTTTGTGTGAATAAGTGTCCCCCAAAGGCATGTGTGTTTAAGGTCTTCGTCACCAGCCTGTGGTGCTATTGGATTTCTGGGGTAACATTTAAGAGGCAGGTTAGATGGAAGGAAATTAAATAAATGAGGACATATCCTTGAGGGAGACATTGGAACCTTGACACATCTCTCTCTCTCTCTCTCTCTCTCTCTCTCTCTCTCTCTCTCTCTCTCTCTCTCTCTCTCTCTCTCTCTCTCTCTCTCTCACTCTCTCTCTCTCTCTCTCTTCCTGGTTACCTTTGAGTATACAGGCCTCCTTAATACACACTCTTGATATTCTAAATTGCCTCAATATAGGCCCAAAGACAATGAAGCCAGCAGATCATCAACTAAAACTTATGAAGCTATGAATGTTGATCTTTCCTCCTTATAAGCTGATTTTCCCAAACATTTGTTAGAGTTCTACAAAGCAGACTAATCCAGCGGTTGTGACTGACTTCTTACATAGGCGCCTTGCACAGTAAATGCTGCAGTGAAAACCCAGGTGTCTCAGGCCTAACCACTTTGTGTGCCCCAACACTTTCAAATGCCAGTTCACCTGCATCCCTTTACCTAAGGGAGATAGTAAGTGCCCGGCCCCCTTTTGCCTCCTTCTAAGCAGCCCTCAAACAATGATTAGGGAGAGTTTATATATGAATATCCAAGCTTCCTTGGAATCACAATGGAAAATATGCTTTATGTCATTTCTTAGGCTTTCCCTCTTGGACTAAACCAGGGCCACAGACCCTTGATAATGCCCCTTCTCTGGCAGCCTGGTCCCCGCTCCTTCCCTTACTGTCAAATTCTCCTATACTTCCTTCACAATCTGACTGCATTGAAATCCACCTCACATTTTTTGACACAGCCACTAGCTGGAACTGGAGTCAATAATCTCTTTAGTAACTTATTTTGATACCTAGGAGAACAATGACTGATGAACCCAACATGTCTTCTCTTGTGAAATTCTGGGAAACAGAGCTGATTGTGGCAGCAGGAACTCAGACACACCCTTCAGGGGCCAAAGGAGCACAGGAACATAAGAAGAGTGACACAAAACATCTCCCCCTGCCCCATTGTTGGGATCAAGCCCACCGCCATGGGTCAAGCTTCCCTTTTTGAATTAATGATATACCATTAAAATCTATGGGCCAACGGTATGGTGACACATGCCTTTAATCTCAGCATGGAGGAAGCAGAAGCAGGTGGATCTGTATGAGGAGGCCAGCCTGGTCTAAGTAGCAAGTTCCAGGCCAGCTGGGGCTACAGGGACAGCCTATCTCAAAAAACCAAAAGCAACCAAACAAACAAAGATCCATACTTTCCATCTTTAATATATCTGCTCAACTCTATATTATTTTAAAATCCAGCAGTAGCTTACATATTTCATAAATACTATTTCAAGTGTCATTGTAAGGTAGAAAATTTTGTTCTATAACTGACCTTTCAAAGGCTCAATAAAATGCACTAACTTTGTTGATTGCTCCAAATGGTCCTAAACTGGAATTTGTTATCTTCCACAAGATTAAAAGAATAACATTTCTCTTCCTTTCACAGGTTGAGTGCCAGCAAAAAGTCCTCTGAAATATCAGTTTGCTTCTTGTTAAAAGAGTGTATCTCGCTTAATGTCATAACTCAGACCATAGCTAAAAACACACTTCTATAACTCGGGCTCAAAAGAGATTTGGGGACTTAAAAAAACTTTAATAGCTTAGCAATGCTATTTAAAAGGAAACACACAGACTTTCACAGCTTTATAGAACCTGATACAGGATAGCACAAAACTAAGTGGTTAGAATATTTCTAACCCTTATCTGTGCTCCTGGCTCAGGAACCCATAAGGCAAGTAAGGCAGATATTACCTCACAATGGAAGGATGGAAAACAGAGCTAGGAAGCATTCAGTCAACCCAGCAAGGTTCAGAAGAACTGCTCAGAAAGGTGGTGCCTGGTCCAGAGAGCATCCTCCACACCTGGGATGGTGGGTTATCTGCAATCTGTGACCCTTGAAGGCAAGGATTGCACCTCCCAAATTAAAGGCCATGGAATATATGGAATGGACCTCTTCTAATAGAATCAAGATATACTAAATTTTTTTTGAACCAGAATCATTTTTGAGACACAGATCAATTTTGAAAGAGCTTGGAATTTGATATTTTAAGCAAGAAATGTCTGGAAGATCAGTCTTTCTCTTCATGTATTCAACCTAATATTTTCTTTTGGAAAAACTAAGAAGAGAGGAATGTGTATAATCTTTTCTTCTGGAAATGAAACAGAGTTTTTCAAATATATCTGAACTACATTTCTAGCTGAACCTAGGATGATATTTTCCTTTTGTCCCATATCACTGCTTGGCTACTAATGATAATGATTAACAAATGTTCTTTTAAAAGATATATTTGAGAAACAGGCATCATAGTTCATTTTGACTTTACCATTTAGAGCCTGTGTTCTGTTCTGAAAATAAACTTGAAGTTCTCTTTTTGGCACTTTCAAATAACTGTATTTTATTTTGATATTCATTAAACCATAGAGAAGAGAGTAGCTGCCAGCGGTGCTTCCTTTTTTAAGGAGTAAGCCACTGAACTCGAGTCCCAGGCCCCCTCTCTTCCTGATCCTTCATACTTAACTGAGGACAGAGGCTTCTAGCTGAACTGTTAGATGACCTTTATTTCTAGTTAACAGTGGCATGGGAACTTGGGAATCTTATAATTAGACCCTGTGGACCAACTCCAGACCCAGCTTCCAAGGGGGCTTTGGAGAGGCATTTCAATCGTGGCCTTTAGCTCCAGGCCAGCAGAAACCAGCTTTGACTGCTAGTGGAATCTTTCAGTTACTCTCAGAGATCTGTGGGTAGTCCTGCTGCCTTATCTCTATGCCCCAAATTCTCTAAGGTATATGCAAAGATACATACAAAGATGTTTTTCCAAATCTCAAGAGGTCACCAGGTAAAATCCATTATTATGCCCCCCTTAAGTTTGATCTCCGTGACTTTCCAGACAGTTTCTTACTTTTTTCTACCAGATAAAGATTGCTTTTCCTTCCCAAGGTCACCTCGAAAACCCCTGTGGAAAATGTTGAATGTGTTTTGGGTTTGGGCTGTCAAAGCATGTTCTTTGGATCACAAATCATTTCTTTCTCCCTCTCCTGCACAGTACCTATAGCTCAGAGTAAGCTCTGTTTTGAGCTAAGGACTCTTGAATTAACATTGATCTTCAGAATTGGTTTAGTATCCTGATAACCAGGAACAAATTCATCTGTAGAGGCTATCTGGAATCTCTGACAATACTATTTCTTGGAAAAAGTAGATTGATAATGTATTTATATGTGAATCTGATAATTCTTTGAGCTCTTTACCATAAACATATTTACTTTACTTGAAATGAATGTACTAGGTTGACAGAGAAGAAATCTAAGTAATACCCAGTATAACTTTGCTAATGATTTTTGTTTGACAGTAGATAGGAAAAAAAGGAGGGAGATCAATAAATGAATGAGTACATAATTATATAATTATATAATTAAGAGGTAATTTAACTCTCCAGCTTTTTAGGCCTATAATGTGCCACAATATACATTTATGCAATAATATTTGGTAAATATTAAGATGCTATTATAGATAGTATATACAGAAGACATTGGTCGTGTGTGTGTGTGTGTGTGTGTGTGTGTGTGTGCCAGACACCAACCTAAGACGTCAGGCCTCAATGTATAACTTCCTTCCTTCCTTCCTTCCTTCCTTCCTTCCTTCTTTCTTTCTTTCTTTGTTTCTTTCTTTCTTTTTTGAGACCAGATTTCTATTGTCCTGGAACTTAACAAGTAAGCTATATAAACTGGCCAGTGAGCCCCAGGGGTTCCATCCCCCTAATGCTAGAATTACAAGCACATAACACCATGCAGGACTTTCTTTACTTTATGTGGGCTCTGGGTACCAAACTAAGGTCCTTGTACTTGCAAGGCAAGCAGTTTACCAGCTGAGCTATCTTCCTAGTCTTGACATTGGTCATTTTTGTCTGTTTGACAAAAATCTCCTTCCTGTCAGATTGTCTATGGACATCTCTTATTCCAGAATCCAAATGATCCATACATAACCTTTATGACTTCTCCAGTCTTGTCCAAGGTCAGCACCAAGACCAGCCTCTCCTGGAACTTTGCATGCTGGGTCAAGGCTAAAATGATTTGAGGAGGGTTTTCAACCCTTACAGGGACAAAAGTGTGGGAGTCAGATCATTCCCATTGTGTGCTTCTTTATCATTGTTTCAGTAGCCAAGCTTGGAAACCCTGCTTTGTCTGCAGATCAATCTTTTAAAAAATTTTTTTTGTGTGTGTGTATAAGTGGTATGTCTGCATGTATGTAAGTGTGCCCATGTGTGCAGTGCTAGCGGAGGACAGAAGAGGGCATTGGATCCCCCTGTAACTGGAGTTATAGACTGTTGTTAGTGCTGGGATTCCGACCTGGGTCTTCTGCAAGAAGAGCTAGGGCTCTTAACCACTGAGCCATCTCTCCAGGTCTTCTGCTCAATCTTAAGCCTTCTGCTCAAGCTTCCCATTAATTCTCTGTCCCATGATATCTTTCCCCAAGTTTGTTTGTCCTTAAAGATTGAGTTGTTTTCTGTTGCTTATTTTATAAATGAAAAGAACCCAGACACAATGCAATGGATCAGTTAAAATCTCAGGAGAAAACAGAACGCTCCTTTGACAAATCCCCTGAAGATGCCACAGTGGGCTGTGCTCTATCAGAAATGTGATGGTATCTTGATTGCTAATGTTACTGGACTGGCAGATACCTAGATTAATAAAGCTCATTCCCAAAAGATCTGTGAACTCATTTCCACAGACCATTGGATTGTAGGTCAGTAAACTAAGAGGAGAAGAATCACCTCGAGTGTGGGCCACACTGTCAATCAGTCTGGAATCTCCCATAGCACAAAAATCCGAAGAAGAAAGCCTGCAAGACCAAGTGAGATCTATTCTTCTTCAGCCACTGCCCTCAGACATCATAGCCCAAATTCTCCAGTCTTTGAAGGCAAACTCCACCAGAGGGACTCCAGGGACCGTCATCATTAGACAAGTGTATCATTATTGCTCCTCATTGCTCCAGTTCTTGAACCAAGCACTTACTGCCTTTGACAGCTCTCTGGTTTGCAACCAATCATAGTGGGACCATCCAGCCTCTGATCATGTGAGCTAATCTAATAAACCCTCTTTATAATTCTGTATGAATTCTCCTAGTTCTTTTCCTCCAGAGTACCTTGGCTACAAGAAGCCTATCAATAAGGACAGCAGGTGGTGCAGTAGGTGGAATTCTGCCTCCCAGAGCATAGTGTACACCAGAGTGTAGGAAAGAGGTCTGGGTGAAGGAATTTGGAGACAATGGATAGCCAGTACAAAATCCTGGAGAAGTTTGAGTTCTTTCAAATGTTCTCCATCTCCTAGTAATTAATTATGGACAAATTGATAACCAGGTCCTTGTGGAATTGTTCATCATCTTTATTTGTGACAGAATCTTTGTGAAACTCATTCCAAAAAGAAATTGAAGGTAACAACTTTAAGTCTCCACCATTAAAACTTTATTTTATAACATCCAATTTTTAAAGACATTTAAAGTTTTCCTGTTTATTCTCCCTGGCCCCACTCTCTGCTTCTCGGTCCGAGACAATGTGAACAGCCACCGCCTCAGGCTCCTGCCATCTCCGATGAGCCGCCCCTGCTTCATGTCTTCCCCATCGTGATTGGCTGAAACCCTGCAACCAGGATCCCAAATAGACCTTGTTCCCCTTAGGTTGTTCTGTCAGGTATTGTGCCACAATGGCAAGAAATGTGATTAACACAAAGAGACAGTTTGAGATTTGATTATAAGAATATATGAATTTTATGATTTTCTAAAAATGCAAAGTAGCTACGTATGCAATATGATTTTAGAACAAAAAGGAAATGTATCAATATTAGCTTATCTCCACTGTTTTATAATTAAGCTAAGTTCAATTATGCACCCAATGATGGAGTCTTACACATATGTGAAATTATATCAGGAAAATTAAAAAGAAAAAGAAATATACAAAGAAGGCAGTGACTACTATATTGATACCAACCAAACAGAATTAATTGGAGGAAAAACTGCATTAAAGAGATTATTACATAGTAACAAAGGTCTATGTTATATTAGTAAGTGCAAAATCAATGAAGCCATTAAGTTATAAAATTATGTTTCAAAATATATAAAGCAAAAAAAGATACATAGCACAATAAAGGTAACATAACATATCTTTCTCTAGTTCTTGACACAGTGAAATTTTGTAACATTACTGTATAATAGTATTACTAATAAGATTAATTTATAACTATAAATGGAACTTCATAGTCACCAAACAGAAAATACTATTTCTATTTTAAAGACCTCTGGAATATTTATAAAATTGATCATGCTTTATGCCTCAAAGGAAAATCTCAATGAATTCCAACAAAACAGAAATCAGAAGAAGCACAGTCTCTGATAACTAAATCTTTGTAACTAGAAATTAATTTTAGCATAGTAAGCTGAAAAAGAAAACACATTTCAATGAAAAATAATTAAAATAGCTATTGGAACAAATCTGAAGTTCTGGTTACTAAGAACAATAACAAGAGCCTCAGGTCATTATCAACAGGACATGGCCAATGCATGTATCTAAGACAAATTCAGAGCACAAGGATACAAAATGAACTAAGTGTTTATTTCAGAGTCAGGAGAAAGCAACAAAGAAAGTGCCAGATAAGTACAAAGGAATAAGGAATTCTAAAAGTGATAAAAATAAATGATCCACAAAACAGAAAAAAAGGTAAACACAAATTTTGGAACCAGAGCTATACTATATCACTGCAGTAGTGGCCCTTTTATCTTGGGGGCAATCAGGGGCTAAATACTTGGACCTAAAGCTCACTCAGTGGGAGGAAACTCATGTGTTTTGTATTGTTTTTTTTAATTGGCTTTGAATCATGTGTTTTGATTGTAAACATAGCCAGAAGGACACAACTGGAGAGATCATAGATCTTAGAGAAATCCCCAAGGTTGACACATCCTTAGGTTAAGGTAACATCTTACTAACTGCATAATAGGTATCCTTATATTTACAGACAAATATCCCAGACACCACTCAGAAAAGAAGCTTATTCTGCCCCAGATGAGAATAGTACAGAGTCCTGGACACACAGACATGGTCTGTGAATTGCTCATGCCTAGGCGTCACATCTACAATGCAACATCTACACATAAGCCCCAAGCATCATAGAACAAGGACCCAAGAAGGCATTAACTATCTCTTACCTGTCATTAAGGAAGCTCCTCCATGCAACAGGAGACAAGGAATTCAAAGGGGCCTGAATGGCCAAACCATGAAGATCAAGAGACTACAGAATGTGGTTCCATGGACAGGTTGCCTATATTCAGCTTCACCCACCCAGGCCTCAGAAAGCATTGCAGAAGAGGTGGTGGAAAGATTGTAAGAACCAGAGAAGTTATTCAATATGAAACAGAAATGAATCGTACAAGCTCCTGGGACCCTGTTCATATGAACCTACAGCATTGGTATCAGCATGCGCAAGAGCCATGAAAGCTCAGCTGGACAAGAACCCAGCACAGGACTGCAGAAATGGGTAGCAGAGCCCAACCTTGTCTCAGGAAATATTGGCAGCTGATGGCTGTCATGTGAGGAAGACCTGGCCTTCTTTAGGAAAGGGACTCTGGATAGGCTGCCTAGAGCTCAGAAGATGAGCTGGCACTGAGGAGTGGGTGAGGAGAGTAGTCTGGCACAATGGACCCCAGCACAAATGACAGAATGTGTGAACTCTGGGGTCAGGGTTGGGGTGAAGAAAGGGGGAAGGGCTGTGGAAAGGAGCCAAGAGAGGAGCAGGTTTAAAGGCAATTAAGACTGATTGAAGAATTGTGTATGAAACAAATAAAAATTTCAATAAAAGAAAAGAGAAAAAGAATTTAGATAAATAAAAACAAAACCAAAAAAAGAGCTAGAGCTATAAATTAGTTGGGGGGAGCATACATTAAACTAGACAGCACACTAGCTAGCCATACAAATAAAATTACAGACAAACCACAGACACCTAGAGATAATAATAATAATAATGAGGATATAGCCACAGATATAAAGAGAAATATTAAAATTATGATACTATATACAAGTTAAAGCAATAAGTTGTTTATATCTTAAATAAATGGGATACTTTTTAGAAAGACACAAATAGCCAATAATAGCTCAGGAAGAGACAGATAATGGAAGGTGATGAAAATATTGTCAAAGGTTTATCTACAAGATAAACATCAGGTCTTCTTGTCACATGACCAAGGCTTTAGAAAACTTAAAATTGGGGTCAGGAAGATGGCTTAGTGGATAAAGGTTCTTACCACTGAGCTTGACAACCCGAGTTCAATTCCTGCCACCCACAGAGTGAAAGAAGAGAACTGAGTTCTGCAAGTTGTCCTCTGACCTCCATATGCTTGCAATGGCACATGAACACACACACACACACACACACACACACACACACACACACACACATGCGTGCACACAGAGGAGGGAGAGAGAAAATTTTTAAGAGGATGGGGAAATGGCGCAGTGCTTAAGGGCACTTGCTGTTCTTGCAGAAGATCCAAGTTCAGTTCCCAGCGTTCACATCAGGCAGCTCACAGCCACTTATAACTGTAATTCCAGGGGATCCAATACCCTCTTCTGGCCTCTGCAGGCACCTGCATGCACATGGTGCACATACACTCAGGCATATGTATAAAATAAAAATAAATATTTGAAACAATCAACAACAAAATTATTTTAAGATTTGTAAAATATTTTTGAAGTTTACAGAAGGATGAATGGCCAAATGGACTGGCAGATAACATGCCAATGGGCAGATGAGTGAGTAGGTGATTGGATACACAACTCTTTCGCAACTATAGATGCAATCTTCAGCTACATAGTGAATTTGAGGCCAACCTAGGCTACATGAGACCATTTAAAAAGAGCAAAAATATAGATTTTTCAAATAAGCAGACTCTGACCACTTCTCGCCTCACTGACAATAAACACTGTGGCTCAGCCTCCCTAGTCTGTCTCTCCACTTACTGACTAAACTCCTGACTGGTGCTCTATTCTTCTCCCCTAGCTTATTTTTCACATAGCCACAGAGAGATCTTTTTAAAACATAAGTTATAACATTGCTATTTCTTTGTTCATATCCTTCCAATAATTTTTCATTTTCTCAGAATAAAAGCCAAAGTCTTGACAAAGGCTTGTCTTTCAGCACTTACACCGTCTGCCTGGTATCCACAGAAACATAGTTAGTCCTACCTCCCAGGCCACTCCTTCTAATACCCTCCTTGCTTGGACAGGTCTTTGTCCTGACCTTCTTGAAGTTCCTTACCCAGGGAAACACAGTTCCACCTCAGGGCCTTTGTACTTGCTGTTCCCCCTACCTGGAAACCTTCCTCAGATAAAGGCATGGCTCTCCCCACATGCAGCTCGCTGTGGCCTGCTTGGTTATCCTCCATGGTGCTTATCACCATCTGACCTAGGACAAGCTTTTGTCTATCTGCTCCACCACTAACATAAAGTTCACAGGGAAGTGACTGTTTATTCTGACACATCCAATGCTTAGAACATTGCTTGCATTCTCAATCGAAATCAGTGACAAGGTAGACAAAAATAACTCGAGAAAAAGAGTGAACACTATATCACTACAAATTAATGAGCAATTTGCTAAAAAAACTCCATAGATATCTATTAAAATTATTTTAAGTTAGCTACTCATAGTTAAAATTTTAAACAGTGAAATTATACTTGCCAGTTACTACATGTAAAAAAAAAATTCTTGCCTGGTGTGGTGGTGCATGCCTTTTAATCCTAGCACTTGGGAGGCAGAGGCAGGTGGATCTCTGTGAGTTCAAGGCCAGCCTGGTCTACAGAGTGAGTTCCAGGCCAGTTGGGGCTATAGGGAGACCCTGTCTCAAAAAAAGAAAAATAAATTCTTAAAATAATCATTGCTAGTATTAAAAATAAGAACAAAACATATCATTGCTAGTCCTGCTTAAAGCAATACAGGTGGCCCAGAAGGTAGTTTGTTCATAGGCATATAAAGCATCTTAAACTGTTCTTTTCTTTGGTTCTGTTTCTGGAAACTTTGCTGTAAGAGGTTGATGAGGAATATTCAGAAGGAACTGGCTGAAAACATTGTTATCATTGCCTGGTTTGTAGCAGGAAGAGAGAAAATCCTCCTTCACCACCTGCACAGGTGACTCTGTGTCAACTTGAATGTTGGGATTTAGTGTTGCAGAGTCTGTACAATGGGGAGAGTCAGATGAGAGGCAAAGGCAGAATCCTTGGAGGCCTGTGAACCAACTAACGTGGGAAAGGCAGTAACAAACAACAAAAAAGAGACCCCTGTCTCAAGGTAGAAGACTAACACCAATATCCCAGGCTTCCTCTGACCTCCACTCTTGCACTGTGACACACAGGTGCCTCCCACAACACCACACACACACACACACACACACACACACACACATGCATACAAGGGGGGTTAAAATGTCACTGATTTCGTGGACAAGCACACCAGTATAGAAACTTAACTCATATATGGTGAGTATGAAGTTGCTGGTGACAGTCAATAAAATATTTTAAATTTACAAGTTAAGCCAGAATTCAAGCTGCAAAAACTTTAGCATTTAGTATTTGGGAGGTTTTGGTTCAAAATACCTGGGTACATGAATTTTTCTCATTGTTCACTTGAAGCACATTAAAATAGGAATGAAGGATTTTTTTTTAAATAATCAAGTTCCACAGGAAGGAAGAGGAAAGTTCAGGGGAAATTTTTTAGCTAATAAGTGATTTCTACACTTTTCAGGAAAATGAAAAATTGATTACAATGAGTGCACTGGTAAATGGAGAAGGGGAAAAGCACCTGTGAGTACACGTGGCAGGAGCCACAGCCACGAGAGACTCACACAAGGAGGCCAGGCCAGCCTGTGGCCTCCTGGACACTGAGGGCTGGGAATGAAGCTGGAAGCTGAGAACAGGGAACAGATTCTAGGTGAATTGGCAGCAGTCAACCCAGGGACACTCATCCTCCAGGTAATGGCTGGCAGGCAGGTACTCAATGCAAAACAAATGCAGGTTCTTGCAACGGAAATCTTCCTATGGGGAAGACTCTAGTGCATGTTTTGGGGCTCTCCAGTGAAGTCTCTTCATCTGTCTTTATTCAATGGCCATTCAGACTTATTCAAACTAGGCTTCCACTTAATGAATCTCACTCACAAAACTGAACTCTCAAGCCAACTTCAGAGTGTCTCATTTTTAAAATATGAATGGACACCAACATTCATTAGTCATATGAGTAAAGCTTGCAGTGTGAAGGAAAAGCTACAATTATAGCTTCCCTTTATTAGATATTCACTAGGTGCTAGTTAAGGTGCTCATAAAAATCCCCCTATGTGTTTACCAGCTATACCAGCTGAGAGTGAGTGTTAAGCTCCAGCATGCAGAGGCAGACATCTTCAAGCAGCCTGCTCAAAGTCACAAGATCAGACTGTATTAGAGGTGAGACCTGAATGCTTCCCTTTCTGCACTGATAAAGTGCTATTTCATATTCCTATTATGACAAATGGACAAAAAAAGGAACAGAGCCCTAAAGAAAAAGATAAATAAATAATTTAATTTGAAATTTCAGAAAATATTATACTTTTAAAATAAGAAAAGGAATGATTACAGAATAAATACATAATTCTCTAAATTTTCAAATATAACTTCAAAATAAACTAAGCCAAGGTAGAATGATAAACCATACAACTTCTTTTTAAAATACAAGGAGACAAGAGAGAGGGCACAGAGAAAGCCCTCAGAAACTCTAACATCTGTCTACTCGGCACACAAGACCTAGAGACTACGGAACACAGTGAAGGGAAGATGATGAAATCAATTTCCTCACTACCTTTCAGAAGCAAAATAAGAAATGTGTCTTCATCCCACTAAAACTCTGATCCTGATAATGATCAAACTCAGTCTGTCATTGTCTAACTCCAGAACCAAAGGCCTCCAAAGAGAAAGAAAGGAATCTAAAAAGTATTAGCACCAGATTCTCGTCAGAATTCTCATTAGCAACTATTAATTAAAAATGTTTAGGAAAAGGCCTTCAATAGTTTAAGGGAATCATTTTTGTCTCTTTTTTGTTTGTTCGATAGTTTTCTTTTTTTTTTAATTTGGGCTTTTTTTTTTTGTGTGTGTCTTTTTTGAGACAGGGTTTCCCTGTAGCCCCATCTGTCCTAGAGCTCACTCTGTAGACCAGGCTGGCCTTGAACTCACAAAGATTCACCTGCCTCTGCCTCCCGAGTGTTAGGATTAAAAGTGTGTGCCACCATGTCCAGCTTGAACTTAATTTTTTATACACAAAATTAAGACCCCAGCTTCATTGTTTTGCACATAGATATTCACTATTCACTGAAGAGACTTTCTTTCTTTCTTTCTTTCTTTCTTTCTTTCTTTCTTTCTTTCTTTCTTTCTTTCTTTTTTTCTTTCTTTCTTTTGTTTGTTTGTTTTAGAGACCCGGTCTCTCTATAGCCCCAGCTGTCCTGGAACTCATTCTGTAGACCAAGCTGGTCTGGAACTCACAGAGATCCACCTGCCTCTGCCTCCCAAGTGCTAGGATTAAAGGCGTGCACCACCAAGCCCAGCTTAAAGATGGTTCTTAGCCTCCATGTAGGTGCTGGGAATTGAACCCAGGTCCTCTGCTAGAGCAGTTGGTGCTCTTAACAGCTGAGCCATCTCTCTAGCCCTGAGACTTCTTTCTTACTGAATGATCTTGGCAATCTTATTGAAATTTATTTTAATCAACTGGCTCAAAGATCTATGGGTTGATGGGATGTACACATTAGTCTATTGATGATTTATCCTATGCCAATATCACACTGTTTTGATGACTGCAGTTTTGCAAAAGTTTTGAAATTAGGAAATGTGACACCTCTGGCTTGTTTTTTTTTCAATATTTTTGCATTTTTAAGCTTGCAATTCTTTGTTCATTTCATGGATGGCTTCCCTGTTTACGGAGAAAACTACTTGAGATTTTGATATGCACTGTATTGAATCTACAAATTGCTTTGGGTAGTACTTCCCTTTCAATACTAAGTTTTTAATCCAAGAACGTGTATGTTTTCCACTTATTTGTGCCTTCTTTAATTTCTTTCAGCAATGTTTTGCAATTTTTAGGGCATAATTCTTTAATTTTCCTCAACTAAATTTATTCCTGAATGTTTTATTCTTTGGAAGCTATAGAAATGAATTGCTCTCCTTATTTCATTTTTGGATTGTTCATTGGTAATATACTGACATACATCTTAACTTTTGTATTAATTTTGTACATACCACTTTGCTGAATTCCCATATTAGCTTTCACAATTTTGTGAGATATGTTTTAGGATTCCCTGTGTATAAGATCAAGTTGTATGTGAGCAGAAGAGTTTACTTCTCTCTTTGTCTTTTTGATGTGTTTATTTCATCTTCTTCCCTACTTACTCTGGCTAAAACATCAAGGATAGAGTTCAACAGAAATAGCAAAGGCAGGCAACTTCACCTTGTTTCTGTTCTTAGAAAGCTTTCAGTCTGTCAATATTGAGTATGATGTTATGGGTAGTGACACACAGACACACATAGACACACACAAACTCTCTCTCTCTCTCTCTCTCTCTCTCTCTCTCTCTCTCTCTCTCTCTCTCTCCTTTTATTATAGTAGGAAGTTCTAAGGGAATTTTTTTTCAACCGCAAAATCTACACTCAGTCAAGCTCTTAATCAGAGTGAGAGTAGAATAAAAGACATTTTCAAACTTGTAAAGTCTCAGAACCTTTCATCCCATACATCTGTTCAGAGACAGTTGCTTGAAAGTGAACTTCAGCAAAACAAAAGAACAAAGTAATCAAAGGAAAGATAAAGGGTCTGAGAAGAAACAGATCCATCCAATCCAGGAGCCCTAAGATGACAGCAAGTCTAGAAAACAGCATTTTAAACTATAACACTAGTAAAACAAAATTATTCCAAGGAGATCTGGGGTAAAGGTTTGGAGAAGCAGAAGCATGAAAACATTACTCTGCAGAAGAAGAAACCAGATGAATCCAAACAGGAAGTCAGTACCCTTAGGGAATAATAAAAATAGAATCTATATAACAGTAATAAAAAGTAAGAAAGATACTATTTAAATACATACAGGGGAAGACACCATAAGAAAACTATCAGAGCTAGAAATTATGAAAGCAAACTGTGGACTGATTTTAAGTGTGGCATAAGAAAGGCACCTTGGCTGGGTGTGGTGGCGCACACCTTTAATCCTAGCACTGGAGAGGCAGAGGCAGGCAGATCTTTGTGAGTTCAAGGCCAGCCCAATCTACAGAATGAGTTTCAGGACAGCTGGGGCTACAGGGAGACCCTGTCTCAAAAAGACAAAAAAAAAAAAAAAAAGGCACCTTAATTGAACTAAACACACACAAGACACAGTCCTTGGAGTGGCTCTAAGGCCATTGGGAAGCCTGGGAAGGAGTGGAGATGGGGGAGCATTCACACCATCATAGGGTTAAAGCTACTTTTTGGTTTGCAGTACTCACAGAATGCCGATGGAAGATTTAATTATGGTTACAGAACAGAAAGAACATTTAACCCATCTGACAGGAAGACAAAACACATGTTTTGGACTATCATTTGAACAGTGATTCGTTTTCAGCTGTTCATTATTCATATTAGGTACTTCGTGGTAATGGATTCTACCGACAGACCTTCCAGATGTGTGGGGGAAGCGGCAGGTTTACAAGGCAATGTGAAGACTGGCCACATCAGAGTCTAAAAAAGACAATGGAAGGAAACTTTTCAAAAACATTGAGTTAAAAACAAGTAGGGTATCCTTTCATCCTTCAGAGAAGAATAAAGAACGGGTGATAAGAATATTTGAGATAGAGGAAAGGAAAATTCCCGGAGATTTTTGCCAGATTACTCTGAAAATTCTATCACTATTTAACTAGTTTCTAACTTTTGCCTGAAAACTGAGAATGAAATATTGCATCCAATTCATTCTAAGCATAAATTTGAATCCATGAATAAAGTTTTTCATTTTTATAGACCCCACACCCTTTTCCCGTTTTCTAGTTCTTTTCAATTTTGTTCCATAAGACAATCGTGCCATTGTGCTCCATGGAAACCGTTCCATGCATTCTTGGCATCAAATTTTGGTCCTCTTGGTGTCTTTAACTCCTATTAATATGAATAGGCATGACATCAGTATCAAAAGGTCATGCAGTTTGGCACACAACATGAGATACGCTCATAATGGATTGTTTTCTGTACACGTAATATATACAAAGTCAAAGCCTGCCCAGAATATAAATAGTTCTTGAACATATTCTGTCCTTTTTGAAAAGCAATTCTGTATTTATATGCCCAAATCCCATGATTCCTCTTAGCCATTTTGGACATATGATATGTGACTTCACCAGAAAAGGAAAGTGGAAAGTTAAGCACTGATCCAATGAATGTATTGAATGGAGACAGTCAGTCTGGACCACATAAGTGGTAAGACGTTTTCTCAGAATCTCCTTTTGAAACATGAATTATCAATACCGATGCCTAACTTCTCAGTTATTTGTGCATGTCCTGCAAATTACTTGTAATGAAGATATTAATTGGCAATATTTTAGCTACTTGCATAGAAAGAGAGGAAACAGACCTTGCTTCAATAAATCTGAGAGGGACACTGTCAAAATTTTTTTTAACATGGCAAATTATGTATCATTAACTCTAACTGAATTCCCAAGATTGTGTGCTTTCCAAATACAACTTGTCCCAACATCCTAGAAGTGAGAAGAGCAGGAAGGAAGACAGACCCTCCTGTAGATTTCAATGCTCCTCCAGGAGGGTCTTCAACACTTTGGATCTACGTCATGAAGACTTTTGGGATCAGAGTGTAAATAAATAATAAAAATGTATGAATCAGTACGTTGGAACAAATGTCAAGGTTTGACTTTTAACCAGCAGTGAAACAGTCACAAGCTCTCTTTCTACTCGTCTAATGCCTTAAAATGTCCTCACAGGAAATAAAGGGAAGAATTTTGTTTTCCATTCCCTCTGGCCTCTGTCTCAGGAAGGCAGCTCACTAGAGGTCCCAGCAGGCTTGTTAAACTAGAGGTCCCAGCAGGCTTGTTAATATCTGAGATGAAGAAAGAAGATGCTTCAAGCCAGGTTTTGTTTTGTTAATTTCTTATTTTCTAGAACACAGTGTAGGTATGCACTGAATATAGAGATGACGTCAATCATAGAAGACAATATAAAAATGCACTTAGAGATAAGTATAAACATGGCCAAGAAAATACTCGGCTAGATGTAGACCTGTCAGGTACTTTGGCCAAATAATGTAATTGATAATTTTCTGCAACATAGTTGTGTTTTTAGGAAATGTCAGTATTCCTTGCTACATGAGAACAACTACATGCTCCAGCCTTCAGCAGTACCCTTCCTAAAATTGATATTTTCCTCCTGTAATCAATGAATTCATCATGTACTTCAACCCCTAAAGTTCTAGACCTTGAAAATCTCAACTCTAAAATTCCCCCACAATTGAGAAGCTTCTCATTTGACATTAATCCATTCCTGACATGAATGCATCCATTCATCCATCCTCCCATCCAACTCTGGAGGAGCACTGAATTTGATTTGCATTTGATTACCAACACACTCCGATATCTGAGCCACCACACTTTTAGTAATAGCAATATTTTACTTAGACTAGTAATAGTAATATTTTACTTAGTCTGGTCCAACTTAATAGTCTTTTAATGCTTGCTACTACTTATTTTAATAAATTTCTATGAGTTACCCTATAACAAGGGCCAGTACCTATGTTAGCTATCACAGGCTGGAAAATAAAAAGTCCAATGCCAGGAATAGACTTCCTCTTTTAGAGTTATTTACCAGGGCTGTCCCGTAGACCCTCAAACAATGCAGCCTATTGCTCTTGGTTATCCATCAGAAACTGGCAGTAAGAAACAATTTTGCTGAAGATACAACATACAGAGTCATAGAACAAAAAGGAGAAATCAAGCTGGTACGGATCTCAAAGCTTCATCTCTACTGACTAGCTTTCACAGTGCTGGAAAGTATTATACATGCTACCAGAAAAGCAATAATCAACCTTGCCCAGTTATGAACCTGGCCAACTAGAATAATGACTGGCCTGGCAAGACATTGCCTCTGGTGCAATAGTGACACACATGTTATGGGAGTAACCAACTACTTTCTGCTTGGATTTAAGGCTCACTTCACAAGACAGAACCCATACCTAGCACCATAATCAGGGCCAAGATTATCTGTGGCTTCATGGGTCATAGAGGAGAACCTACTACTATTATCCTGCTAAATAGACATAGTATTAAGCAGACTCCTAATGACTTACTATTATATTCACACATGAACAGATATCTCAGCTCTTACCAGAGATGCTGCTTCTTGCAGCAGATGGCAGTTAACTCAGAGACTTACAGTTGGTCAAAGTATAGATAATAAGAAACTTCAGAGTGTTCAGCCATAATTGGGACATCTATATCACACCCTCCCTCCTGAGACTCAGGGATCATTGCAGAAGATGGGGTGGAAAGATTGTATGAGCCAGAGTTGGTAATGACTACAAGGAAACAGTGTGTTTGTTCCACACAGCAGAGCAGCTGGACATGAGAACTTATACCAATTATGACACCATGCACAAGACCTACACATGCTCAAGACGAACAAAATCTTAGCATGGGGGTGGGGAAAGGTGAACAAGAAAACCCTATCAGAGGATCTATTGGCAATTGATAGCTGGTAAGAGAGGGAGAGTCAGTTATCTTTAAGGGTATAATGCTGGGTTGATTGACCAGGCTGCAAGGGATGGACCCAGCCCAAGAGCATGGGAAATACAAATTAGACTTGGTAAGCCTTTAAAAATATTAGAGGGCTCAGAAGCTAAAAGCACTGGCAGCTCTTGCAGAGGTCACAACTTCGAATCCCAGCACCCACATAATGAACAACCATACATAACTGAAGGTCTAGAGGATCTGATGCCCCCTTCTGACTTCTGTGGGCATTGCATGACATGGATGCACCTACCTACATGTAGGCAATGCACTCGTACACATAATTTTTTTAAATAGAGGAAATAAAGTGGGGGGGTAGTAAGGTAAGGGTGGAGATGGGGGGGAAGCCTGAATATTATCAAAATATACTTTATGAAAAATCTCAAAAAAATCAATTAAAATAGTTTTTTAAATTTGTCACTTAAAAATTACTTCTTTTTCCTTACAAAAAAACTGTGTTCATAAGCACTCGGTTCTTTAATTTCAGATTATCCATAGTATCATATATATTAAAGGCTGACCATTTCAACATTATGATAATTTGAAATCCTGTAGACATTTGCTGTTTTGTCAGCCACTATCTGCTCTTAGTGAGCTCTGTTCTGGTTTCACCCTTTCCTGTTTCCCAGCTGACAAATGTCTTCAGAACACATCATCACACCTGTTCTTGGATGCAGTTCCTAATTTTTGCCCTCTAAGTTCTTTTTAAGTGCTATTCTTGCCAAGCGGCGATTTAAGTCTCACCACTATTCCTCCTCGCTTTCTTCATTTTCATTTACCGTAATACAGCTTGAATATAAGATGTTTCCCCACAGGTTCATGTACTTGAGGCTTGGTTGCCAAGTCTTAGAGGAAAGAGATTATAAAGGCCCTGCGTTCATTCATCAATGGATTGGTCATTGATTAATTCAAAACCTGAACTTTAGAAGAAGGACATGGTTAAAAGAAACACATCTTTGGGGAGGGTTGTGCCTTTGAAGGGTCTCTCCCCTTTCTCTCTGCTTCCTGGTTGCTATGAGGTAAGCAGCCACAGCCCTGACACTGGCGCTTGTCTCACCTGTCTCACCACACCACACCTGTCTCAAGGCATCCAGCCAACTTTGGGCTGAAACCTCCAGAATGTGAGTCAAAACAAGTCCTTCCCTATGTTGTTGACATCAGGTATTTGGCCATAGCAATGTGAAATCTAACACAGCCCCTGAACTTTGCCCTTTATTTTCTCTTTCTGAGAAAAAGCTTTAGCATCACACTTCACTGTAACAGAAAGCATCATTGGAGTTGACATATTTGGCAGAATTCTTGTGGTTTCTGCTCTTGTTATACTTTATTCATTGCAAATCTCAAGTTTTTCCCAGCTCAAGTCTTATTACTTCCCTTGGGGCCTTGCTGTGCTCTCTGCCTTGCTCTGCTGCAGGCAAGTCCAATAACTTGCCCATAATCACATAGCTTGTAAGTGACAGGGCTGGGTTTCAAACCCAAGCAGCAAACTGTGTTTATCCACTGCACACACTTCTTTCCACTTGGTTACTGCTTTCTCTCTTCTTCCCTCATTTCTCAGTCTTCCAAAAGGATGATCTGTCCTTTGATTACATCCTTACTGTCCACATCTCTTCTACTGCCTGAAAAGATTTCCTCCAAAATGTTGTCTCTTGTTTATATCGTCCTCGACTTTCCTAGGGGATTTGAATATTTTGGTGGGATGGAGATATAAGAAGATGATTTACATTAACTATGTGGTCGTTCGGTTTTAAGACCTTTGTATATTACATAATCTAATTTCATTCACAACAGCTCTATGATAAGTAATATTTCATTTCTATAACTGTGGAAAAGTATTTGCAGAACCAGTTTGCTAAGGGATTCATTTAAATAGGAATTTATCTTAAATAAGAAATACTTCTTAGGACTAAACAATTAAACACAAAACCCAATTTTTAAAATTTATTTATTATTTTTCCCTAATTATTAGTGACATCGAATGGTTTTTAAGATGTTTTTTGGCCATCTCTAATTCCTCCTCTGTGAAAGTATCTATTCAGTTCTTTGCTCCATCTTTTGAGTGATTCATTTGTTATTTTTGTTTTATGTATGTAAATGTACCCATGTCATACAATGCCCAAGGAGGTCAGAAGAGGGTGTTGATTCCCCTGGAACTGAAATTATGGGTGGTTTCTAGATGCCATGTGGATGCTGGGAATCAAACCCAAGTCCCCTGCAAAAGCACTCGTATTCTTAACTGCTGAGCCATCTCTCTAGCCCTCAAACCCAATGTTTTAAAGGAGACAAAGTTTTGAGCAGAAGCTTTACCAAAGAGTGGCTAACAAATTAATAACATTAGTTATTTTTTAAAAAAAACACAAGTCAATCCCCCTCACACACTTGAAGGCCCCAAATCAAGAACTCAAACAATGACAAGTGTTTCTATCATGTGAAACAATCGTGCCCATTGCCAGTGTGAATGTGAAATGATAAAGCCAAATGTAAAACAGTTCGGTGGTTTCTTAACAATGTTAAGCATGCATTACTATGTAACCCACTAATCATACTAGTTATATTTACTCAAGGATACCATAGATGTATATTCATACAAAGACTCATTCTCAGACACTCATAACTCTTCCATTCATAATTGCCAAAAGCTGGAAACAATTCAAATATCTACCAACTGCTGAATGGATAAATAAATGATGGGATATTTTCAAAATTTACAACTATTCAATGGTAAAAAGGAATGAATTACAACACCTGCAATGTTACACATGAATCTCAATGGTACTATACCAAGTGAAAGCAGACAGGAATAAAAGATTTGATATGTACACATATAATCCTATATTGATTAAAAATTATATCAATAAGAAGATATTGATGAGAAGCAGCTCTGCTGTATTTTATTCCCATGCTGGGAGGAAAGGATTCAGTGTAAAAAGAAGGTAGAATCATGAGCCTTGCTGAAATGTTCTGTCATGATGGTCGTAGGGGTTTACAACTATGAATATTTGTCAAAAATAAGCAAGAGTTAACAAATGGCTACATTTTATTATACATAAGCTAACCTCAAGTAACTAGGAAAAAAGAGAGGTGAGAACATCTGGAAATAATTAGCAGCTGGTAGACATGTATTGACCGTAGCTTTGTTTCTTATTCATGAGCTATTATAACTTTCCCCTATATTGCTCAAAAATCCATTCCAACCTTTCCTTTTTTATTGGATCAGCTCTGCAAATGATTTCTCTTTTCTAATCATAGAAACGGACTTGAATGATCAGGAAAGAGACAGACTTTATGGAGTCACAAGTCATGGGTTTTCTCATGACTAGATAAGCGAAGTTCAGTTAGAGTGAGCCACTGACAGAGCAGCCCTACCACATATAGGCAGCCAGGAAGGCTGGGCAAAGCCTGCAGCTGCTCAGTCACAGCAACTGTACTAGCCCTCCAGGCTGACGTGCCTGCTCTCTCATCATTTCCATCATCTTGATTTTCTATTCTATTTCATTGTCCTTAAGACATATCTCTTCCTCCTTCATGAGCCACCAAAATGTGTTTTGGGGAGCATAAATGGAATATAAATAAAGGAAGGTAGATTCTGATGATGATGATGATGATGATGATGATTATGATGATAATGAGGCTATTCCTACATGTGGGAAGGCCTGTGATAGTTGATACTCCATTTATAGTTCTTTTCCCAAAGCACAGAGGTAATTAGTATGTCTCAGTACCAGTGTGAAATGGTCTGAAATTACAGAAAAAAAAATTTCTCCTCATTGGATTTTTACATCTAGAGTGAAGTTAAACTTATTGCTGTACTTGTGAATGCAGCCTTATTTGACCCTTTAATATGAGGGCTTTCCCACTCTCCTTAGGAGTGACCATATCCTGATGTGCAGGGTGTTCGCTGGTAGGCACTCCAGATCCTCAATCTTCTTGTTTCTGGACTTCATCAATGACGTCTTTTTCTCTAGCACTTCCTCTAATCTGACCATGGGAGGCACAAAGGGTGGAAAGAGAATGAAATTGGGGATTTATCCCTCAGGTCTCCTTATGTCAACCTACATATTAATTAAATTTCTCTTTCAATAGCTACACTGCTGTGAGGTAACCTTCCTTCCTTCCCTTCCTGTATTGGCAACAACTGACTCTAGCTTCCAGGGAGTGCCCCCTTCACTTCTTCCTGCAGGCAATAATTGAGGTAAAGAGAAATACTAGCAAGTCTGGTTTCCCCCAGACCTGCTATCATATGTTGAACAGTAGCCTCAAAAAGATGCACAGTCCTAACCCATAAAAGTCACACTCGTTTGGAAAAATGATCTTTGAAGATATGGTTAAAATAAGGACCTCGAAGTGAGAAGATAACTCTTGGCTGATTTGAAATTTGAAATAATGGAATAAAAGAAGCTATGGACAGGGCAGAAGGTAACATGAAGTGAGAGACTATAGAAACATAGTCACAAGCCAAGGAAATCCAGGAATGCCAATAACTACTAAAAGCTGGAAGAGTCCAGGAAAAGATTTCCCCTGAGCCTCTAGTGGAAGTACAGCTCTATGGACTCCCAACTTTAGAGCAAGGAGAAGCTATGTTTCTCTTGTTTTCAGCCACCAGTTTTGGGACAATTGGCATATACACCTGCTCATATGCTTCTTTGTAAATAGACCCTCTTCAAATTCTTGCCAGTTGCACAGTTTGTAGGCCCCACCTTTCTCCTGCCAAGATCCACCTGATATATCTGGCAATGAGTGAACATCTCACTAGTATAGCACCAAACTCTAACAGTGTTCTAGCAACATGAAAGCAAAGTTAGTATTTATAGCACTTGTTATTAAGTAGCCTTTAACTTTGTATACACTAATAACTTTCTTCCCAGCATGAATTAGGTCTAAATGAATAAGATAAGCTACAGAGCCCCACATGACCTGATGCTGGGGTTGTTTCTGTGATAAGACAGATCCACAATAAGAATTAAAGTCTTTAAAAATATCCTGTGAAAGTTATTGCTTAGTGGGAGTTGATACCTGAAAAAGAAAACCTGTCGGTTTCATGAATAATTTTTATTTCTAATCTCTACAACAATGAGCTGCATAAAGAATACAATCACCAGGTGGCCTCCTAAAGCCTCATCACTTGAGAGGTCTGTGGCTTGAGTATTGCTTATTTTGGGGGAGAGCCAAGATACAGTTCAAAGGAGAGAAGTGCCTTAGGAAAAATCATGGGGAGACATAGAAAGGTAGAAAGTGGCGATCAGCTCAGAAGACAGCCAGATGAGTAAGGAGTGGCACAGTGCAGGAAGGCAGAGGGTTTCCAAACAGGAGCCTCTGAGTTCAGAGCAGCAAATACTAATGAAAATGCATCAACTTGGGGACTTCCAGGAGAGTGCACGGGACAAAAGCCAGATCACAAGAGAAGGGTCTGCTGACTGCTGATAAGGGTCTACGGTGCTGGGTCAACTCCCAAATACACAACCACCACCTTTTTCAGAGCAGCTGGCTGTACAGTTTAACTCCCAGGAGCTTTTAAACTCTGCCAGTCCTGGGAGGCCCAGCCCAGACAGAGCTTATCAGAGTTTGAAGGAACAGAGTCCCAGCAAAGCCAGTGTTGAAAAGTTCCTGGGTTTTTCTAATGAACATTCACAACTAAGAGTTACTGTGGGGGACGGTCTGCCAACCAAAACCCTGGCCCAAATCCAACATACTCACTCTTTTCACAAACAGAATTTACTGGAAAACAGCTGCACTCCATCGTCAGCCATGACGCTGTGAATGGCTACTCTCCAGCTATAATGCCAGATCTGAGTAGTTAGTTGTGGGAGTCCAACTGGCCCACGAAGGTGAGAATAGGAATTGTCTGGCCTTTCTTGAAAGAGTTCCCCAGTTCATCATGTAGAGGTGCTGCTCTGCTTTGCTGCTTTCTAGGTTTTTGAGAGGATACTTCTTTATAATTAGTGTTGTGTATTGCTGTTTCCACCATATACTAATAGCTCTCCTTCCTTTGCCTACTCTCTCCACTCAGCCATGACAATTAAACCACCAAATATCCCATGGGTACTAAATTCTCCAGTAGAGAAATGTATGGTACTGAATAAATGTCTACTCCTTGTTATTCATGATAGATATGTTCTGTAAGATCACTGCACACACAGAATTAGTAAATACTGACACACAGTTCCTAAGGGAAACATAGGAATAGATAGGTTCCTTTGCTTGATACTGTCATTAATGGATCAAGTCACACTTTTGTTTTCTGTGCTATTTAAAGATGCTATATTTAATATACACTTCTTTAAAATAATTAGATGCAGTATTTACTTTTAATAACATATTAGTCTAGAGGGGATTAACATGCTCCCCTCCCATTGCAATGTAACTATAATTTATTTGGTTATTAGCCTCATAACTTGCTATCCCACAAATCCACAAATTCAGCCATTTTACATCTTCATCACTTGAGCCCCTCTTTTTCTTTTTTTCTTTTTCGAGACAGGGTCTCCCTGTAGCCCCAGCTGTCCTGGAACTCACTCTGTAGACCAGGCTGGCCTTGAACTCACAAAGATCCGCCTGCCTCTGCCTCCCAAGTGCTAGGATTAAAGGCGTGCACCACCATGCCCGGCTTGAGCCCCTCTTAACACAGTGTCATCTACAGATTGGTGATTTGCTCCTCATCTTTCTGCAAGTGTAGTATTGCTGCTGACTCATAGGATGCTCAGTGGGAAGAAACAGATCTAGCATGCATTTTATCCATATCATATGGCACAGTATTCTTGGGTCTAGGAACTCCAGATAGCATTTTAGCACTATGATGCAGGGTCATTTTGAACAGTGAAGCCACAAATAAAATGTACGAAAATTAGAAAAAGGAAACAAAGGAAAAAAAAAAGAAACAGAAACAACAATAAATAGGCTGGAAAAAGGGTTCTCACAGTTGAAAGCCCCCAAAAAGTAGGCAGAGCCTTGACCTGTGCAGTGGAAAGCATTAAGGACACAGAACTCAAATTTTTCACTTCTCTGTAGGCATGCACAGATCACTATAAAAGTGGCACGAGCTTTGATTTTTGTATTACAGAGAAGCAAAATAGATTAAGTGATAGGGGGATCAGTTGGGTGAGAGACCAATATGAAGAACCAGAGTGTGAGTTCCATATGGAGAAAGATGACAGTTATTTGCCAAGTTCTTATACATGAGGGGTTCAACAAGCAGTTATTGAATAGATTAATAAATTCTCAAAGCAAGAATGTATTCAAGTATGCTATGGTCATTTAAAATTAAACAATTCTTACATATGGCATGAAAAATGGGAAGAATTTTCGAAGTCCTATTAATTTCTGCTGGCTGCTCCACGCCATCCAAAGAAGTTTGTAATTTAGCAGCTTGTTAACCACGTGTCAGGGACACAAATGAAACTGAGAAAGTGACAAGTGGAGGTTAGGCTATGTATGGCTTTCCTGTTGCTCAAGAAACTTTGGAAGACAGAAAGCCCTGCCAACCCAACCTATGTAGGTCAGATCAGATTAGGCCAGCTCTGTACATCTCAAGAAGACAGAATGGTTTTTACAACTCTTCATGAAGAAACTGAACCTGAAGACTCAGTTTGTCACAGAAGTTTGGAGCATGAAGGATAAATTTCTTTTCTCTACATATCACCCAAGAGTTTCTGTGTTATCTAGAATTTCTATATTCTCTTGACAATTATTTTCAAATACCACAGATCATGGTGGTAGTTATGGCTCAGATCTTGAATCTGAGCTAACCATAGCTAATCACAGTAATCATAGCTAATGCATGGTGTTGTTACCAGGCCCCTTCTAAGTGATTTTACATATAAATTCATTTAATACAATAACCTATGAGTAAGAATGATTATCAACCTCGTCATCTTACGATGAGAAAACGGAGGCATACTGAAGCCAATGTGGCCACACACACGGTAATTCAAAGCAAGGGCTGGACAATAACAACACAAAGGCAACTGTGCGAGGTGCTAGCTGGGGTAATCTATTCATAAGAGAGGCAGATTAAAAAATCATCAGCCGGGCGTGGTGGCTCACGCTTTTAATCCTAGCACTTGGGAGGCAGAGGCAGGTGGATCTTTGTGAGTTCAAGGCCAGCCTGGTCTGCAGAGTGAGTTCCAGGACAGCTGGGGCTACAGGGAGACCCTGTCTCAAAAAGACCCAAAAAAAATCATATTATGCACCTTAAATACATAACACTTGTTATTTGTCTATTATATCTTAATTAATCTAGAAAATTAAGTAATTGGACAATTAAAGTTTGAGCAAGAGTTCAAACCTGAATCTGGCTCCAGACACCTGATCACCAATAGTCAGCTCTTTCTATAGTGTCAAGATGCTGCTATAGCTTCATATGATCAGCAAATTCATCTTTCATTAAATTTTCCAAGTCTGCAGACCTATTAACCACTCTGTAATATTTATAGATCATCTGACTCCTAAACACTGGTAATATACAAAATTTGATTTCCCCTGAGGAGTTCCTATGAGCTTTACCCAAGCCTGTTAAGATAGTTTATTTTCTGTTTTTTCTGGTTTGGGATGTGTTTCTGGTTTTGTCAGGTTATCTGATTCAGACTCTCCTTTTTCACTAATATCACCTCTTTCAATATTTGCTATCAATATGCAAAATAAAACAATATCTTTGTTATAAGTATTTTATAAATCAAGGGAATACATCAAGACAAGTCAAAGTAGTATTAACCATTTTCTTAAGAATGAAAATGTGTTCCTAGAAAGCTCAGGAGGTGCTGAGGCGTGAATGAAGAAAACAATTATTTCAACCAGGACATACTTTTACCGAAACTGACATGATTTAATACCAGAAATAGCTTCCTACAGCAGCTGCCAGAGGAACACAGAAAACATATTCTATTTTGCCCATAACAAGATTAATCATGTGCAGAATGGTTAAATCTGATAGACATTTCTTATCTAGTACTTGTGGATATTTATCAGTTTCAGTATTAAAAAAAAAAAAAAAAAAAAAAAAAGAAAAAAAGGGGGGATTGTTTTCCTTTTTGGTTTTTAAGGCAGAAATTTTATGAGCAAAGGAAATGAGGAAACCTATCAGAGTGTAGATAACAGAGAAAAGGATTTATTTTGTAGGATGGGTTTATTAAGTGAACTAGTCTAAATGCCTGCTGCCATGGGAAAGCATGTCTTCCCTGTTGAGAAAGAGTCCTATGTAGTACCAAGAACTTGAACTGTGACCTTGGGTTGCATGGAGAGCCCAGGAGGAGGCTGGAGAGGGATGGATGCTCATCAGGTGAGGATTAAATGGCCACTTCTGTTTTTGTCTGGTCTCTGGTTTCTGTCCTTTTAAGCCTTCTTCTGTTTTCAGCTTCCTGGTTGATTCTCTCTCTCTCTCTCTCTCTCTCTCTCTCTCTCTTTCTCTCTCTCTCTCTCTCAATGCAAATGTATGTGAGTATAGATCCATGCAGAGTCCAGAGGACAACCCCAGTTGTCATTCCTCAGTGCTAGGATTAAAAGTACCCATCACATCAAGAGTTTTTTTAAGTGTCATTTGTAGGGTTTGAACTCTGGTCCTCATGCTTGCACAGCAAACACTTTGCCGACTGAGCTGTCTCTCCAGTTGAGGTTCTTGTATTTAAAGGTACTAAAATAAAGGCTGATAGGAGGCAATTAGCAGAAAACAAGCAGAATGGCAGGTAGTTTGTTTTATCTTCAAAGCAATCTAAACTCCTTGAACAACATAAAGCTATATTTTGTATGTGGATGGGACAAAGAGTTGCCTTTACTCTGTACTTATATATAATCGAATCTCATTCAGCAAAAATGAAATCACTTTGGGGGGGATGAGTAAAGCACATTGTTATCGTCTCTGTTAAGCATATCATCTATATTTCCAGTCAAATCTCTCCAGATACTTAACATACTTGAAAAATAGGGATTATTCAAAGAAGACATTTGATAGAATATGTTCTAGTTTTGTAACAAGACATTATGCTAATATACCTAATGCAGCAGAAAATCAATCTTGTTTTCGCTCTACTATTTTTTATTTTAAATTCATGGAAATGGTCTACTATATTACATACAAAATTTTAAGAAATACACAAAGGTCCTCCATTCACAGTGTGGACATTAAATGGGGCCACTGAGCAAGTAAGAGAAACTCCCAAGCCTGCATCTCCTTAAAAACAGCCTTCTCTGTGTGGCCTGGCTTGGGTGTGGCCTCAGCTAGAGGCAGGATGCACTGGAGAGATGATTGCATCCGCCCTGATTTCTTAGGACTCCACCATGCTTGGAGTAAGGCTCAGGAAAGTGGATAAGAAAAAACCCTTCTGCGCTTTCATTGAGCCGCCAGCAGCTGTAAAGTAACAAATTCTTCATTCCTGTGTGCTTCTGTAACTGAACCACACCTCAGACACAGGGTAGCTTTGTTTGATATGGTGTGGCAGCCATGATCATGCTAGAAAGAACTGCCGAACTTCAGTTATCTATGGGGCTAATTCAGAGGACCTAAGGGGAGCCTTTCTTCCTTCCTTCCTTCCTTCCTTCCTTCCTTCCTTCCTTCCTTCCTTCCTTCCTTCCTTTCCATTGTTTTTGTTTTTGTTTGGTTCTTAGTTTTTTTGGAAACAGGGTATCTCTGTAGCCTCACCTACCTTAGAGTTCCCTATTTAGACCAAGATGGCCTTGAACTCACAAAAATCTCCTTACCTTTGCCTCCTGAGAGCTGGGATTAAAGGCATTCAGACCCCTTGGGGGAATTTTTTTCTTTTTGGTCTTTTTGAGACAGGGTCTCCCTGTAGCCCCAGCTGGCCTGGAACTCAGGCTGTAGACCAGGCTGGCCTAAAACTCACAGACATCCTCCTGCCTCCACCTCCCAAGTGCTAGGATTAAATGCCACCATGCCCAGCAGGAATATTACTTTTAAGATAATTCCATATCGAATATTTTGTTTGAGAAAACATTAACTCTTTTGATTTTTTTTATACTCATCCATTATTCTAATTTTCAAAAGTATATATCCTTGTATTATTTAAGTCTCATTTGCACACTTAAGAATTTTAAAATGATTGAGTATTTAGGGGGCTGGAGAGATGGCCTAGCGGTTAAGAGCACCGACTGCTCTTACAGAGGACCCGGGTTCGATCCCCAGCACCCACATGGCGGCCGAGAACCGTCTGAAACTCTAATTCCAGGAGAACTCCAGTTCCAGGGGAATCCGAGACCCTCTTCTGACCTCCGCGGCATTGCACGACATGGGTGCACAGACTTGCATGCAGGCAGTACATTCATACACATGCATAAATAAATAAAATTAATAAAAAAAATAAAATGATTGAGTATTTACTACTTATTGTACAGCTACTAAAATTACAAGTACAAAACTATATTATATATAAAATGCAACTTTACATAAGAAGAAATGGTCTGGAGGCATAACTCAGTAGTAAAGTGCTTGCCTTGTGAGTTTTAATGCACTACTACAAAAAAGGATGAAAGAAATGATACATGAGAAGGATATAACCTGAAATTCTGTATTTATTTTTAATATAATAATATAAAATTATACCTATGTGTGAATTAAGATCAAGAGTTTTTATAAGATGAAGTAGATAAAAATACAATGTTACAGAAAATTTACCTAAGTATGCTAAGTTCCATTAATTATAAAATTAAACATTTGTGGCTCTTTGCAGTGGAATAATAAAGCACACCACATTGAGTATTGATTCAGTTCAAATCCTGATTTCTCCATTCCAAAGAGTTGGCAAGATGTAACCTACAGTTTGTCTTGTCATCTGCAGATGCAAACATAGCAACCTAAATAGCAGGGAGATGGTGGGGATTAAGTGAGATAACATTTGGTAAGTGGCTGACATTGTGTGAGAGATACCAAGTGTAAGATATTCATGAAAGTCAAATGTGAGCCAACTAGAAAAAGACTGGGCATGAGATTCTAGTAGTTCACACTTTGCCCATTCTCTGCCAACACCAATTGCCCAGGGGCTTAGTAAGTGACCAAATAAGCAGATAAGCTGGGTACTTAACAGCCAATCTAGTCTTTCTGCACAGTACTCAATATGGGGTGTTAGTTCCTCCCCTGGAGCACAGAAAAGAACAATCTTTCACAGAGTGGAGATACCCTAAGCATTGCATAATAGTAAACTCCACGTTAGCCAGGCATCTAACTTACTTCTTTCTAAGGATGCAGGGACTACTCTTCTGAAAGCTACTTTAGATTTCCTCCTACCCCCAGGCCAAGCAATCCCCAGGTACAAAAAAAATTCCATCATAGGCATCTTGACAGCACAGGATTACTTGCACTTTATTGCCATTGCCATGTCCATTACCGTGTACACCAAACCCAGAAAGTCCTGACAAGGATTGGATAGTTTACAATCACTGCATTCTGCATTGTGCATACAGAAAATGGAAACAATTGAGCTTCATACGAGATGGAATTTAGCCCTCTAGACAGATTTACAGTCTTGCTTATGCTCCAATATCCATTAGAGGGAGAAGGCTGCAAACATAAAAAGTTTCATGCAATCCTAGGAACATAATTTGATGGAGAATAATATCCCCAAAGTGCAGGTGAACAGCTTAGTGTCAATCTAATTGAAAGCTACCACACTAGGGTGAATTTTAGGTCCCCAGTGATGTTCAATATTCCCTATCAGTGACAAAATGGAATTGAGAAAATTTTCAATTCGATAAGACACTATACATGACATGATTATTAACACTTAAAAATATAGAAAGGAAAACTGAAAGTGTTCTTACAGACATGTGTGAAACAAAGGATTTTAATAGAAAAATGTGAAGGCAACATTAACATGTGTTCAGAAATTACTAGGAATTTGTCTTACTCCTTTTAATAATATTAAAACACAGTAATCCTTTAAAAGAAGGAAGACTACAAGAACTTGGTAGACATGCAGTTTATTAAATATGAGACAGCACTTACTAGATTCTTCAACTGAATCATGATGTAGTCAATTATAGGAGACCTAGAAAATGCATCCAAATATTTGAAAATATTTAAAAAGTAGAAGTGCTGTGTTATTTAGTCAACAGAATGCCCGAGAAGTTATTTGTGTCACTGAGAGTTAAGTAAACAGTATCCATTCTCTATGTAAGAAACTGAGTATTTTCTTTTTCTTTTTCTTTTTTTGGATTTGCAATAAAAGTTCTTTTTTCTTTGACTTTAGTTTGTGGAAGTTTGATAACTAGAGAGATTATTATTTTTTATTGATGAATTGTGTATTTTATTCATTATCTTTCAGTCCAGTTTAGACACATTCCCCTCTCCCTGCCCCCACCTCACTCCTGTTCATACCTTCTGCCATATATATTTTGAATCTTTCTCTCAGTATTTCCAAAGTTTTTCCCTGCAGAGGCTTGTGGTTTTGGGCAGAGATTAACTATATCATTCAGTTCCTTAACCCAGTCTTTATGTTGTTATTTTTCCCTCCCCTTTGTATTGCTCCAACATATGCCTATATAATCATCACATATGCATCAAAATTATGACCTCTGAGAATAAACTGTGTGTTAATTCCAAAATATGTTTAGGAATTCAAATTTTCTCCCTTTAATTTTATATTACAATAAAATATGAATACATATCTTCCACCCATATACAGTAATTACAGAGTCTGAAAATAGGTTTCAAAAATTAAACCCCTACCTCTCATCCTTTATAAAAAATCAACTCCAGCCAGGCGTGGTGCCGCGCGCCTTTAATCCTAGCACTCTGGAGGCAGAGGCAGGCGGATCTTTGTGAGTTCAAGGCCAGCTTGGTCTACAGAGTGAGTTCCAGGACAGCTGGCACTGCAGGGAGACCCTGTCTCGAAAAAGACCAAAAAACAAAACAAAACAAAACAAAACAAAACAAAAAACTCCAAGTGGATCAAAGATCTCAATGTGAAACCTGAAACCCTGAAGGTGATAGAAGAAAGAGTTGGAAATAACCTATAAGACACAGGTGTAGGAAAAGACTTTCTAAATCAGACAGCAGCTACACAAGAAATAAGGTCAACGATTGACAAATGAGACCTCATCAAACTCAAAAGCATCTGTACAGCTAAAGAAACAATCAAGGAAGTGAAGAGAAAACTCACAGAGAGGAAATCTTCACCAGTGATACATCTGACAGAGCATCAATGTCCAGAATATATAGACTTCTCAAAAAACAAAGAAGTGAGAAAACAAATGATCTACTCAAAAGACGGAGTAAAGAGCTGAACGGAGACTTCACCAGTGAGGAAGGAAAAATGGCTGAGAAACATCTTAAAAAGTGTTCAACATCATTAATAAATTAAGGAAATGCAAATTAAAACCACTCTCAGATATCATCTCACTCTGATATGACTGGCTAAGATCAAGAAAACAAAAACACCAAATGTTGGAGAGGATGTGGGGAAAGGGGAACACTCATCACTGCTGATGGGAATATAAACTTGTACAACCATTATGGAAAGCAGAACCCTTAAAAGAGTCAAAATGAGCCTACCACCTGACCCAGCCATACCACTCCTGGGTATATACTCACAATACTCATCCTACCACAAAGATACATGCACATTTATGTTTATTGCAGCTCTCTTCACAATAGTGAAGAACTGGAACCAACCCAAATGCCCCTCAACAGAAGAGTGGATGACAAAAATGTGGTACATTTACACAATGGAGTTCTATGCAGCAGTAAAGAAAAATGACATCATAAACTTTGCAGGTAAATGGATGGAACTTGAAGCCATTATGTTAAGTGAGGTAACACAGTCCCAGAAAAACAAAGGTGAATGTTTTCCCTCATTTGAGAATGTTAACACCAAATCCCCAGTTGAAAGGCAAGCTGAGCAACAATATTCTTATATTTCTTTGTATCTGCAGGCAACTGTGTTGTTATAATGTAAATCTCTTAACAGGCTCTAGAATGTTCCCTTCAGTCCAATTCCCCGAGAACTTTGAGCATGAAGGGATGCTGGATTCATACCAGAGATGTAGGGATGGTTCAACATATGTAAATCAACAAACATCATAAAACACATAAATGGCCTGAAAGAGCATTTTCTTAATAATAAAAATGGCTTTAAAACTTATGTAGGTTGTTAAAGGCTGTATGGTCCTACAAAGTCTAGTGGTCAATGAAAAGGGAGAATGTCTGCCTCGTGTGGGATAGTTTGATGCCAAGAAGATCCATAATGTTAAGTGAGAGTGTGCCTAGAGACTGAAGAAAAATCTTGTATCCCATAAACACTTTGACTTTATTCCTTCTTTTAATCCACAGAATATTGTGAGTGCATATTCCCCTGAGATGATCTGACCCCATCTCTTAATTTTTACTACAACTCAAAGACCATGACTGACTCTCCCATGATTGATCTTTTCTCCTAAGCTCAGGATCAAAGATCCCAATACCTGCTGTACACACTCACAAGATGTTCACTGGTATCTCAAACTCAGTGCTCTGTCAAATACCTTCAAACAAGTGTAGCTGCACTATTCATGGTAACCAGAGATGCAAAAAAATCAAATATCTACCCAAAAAAATGAATAGATAGATAAAATGTGACATATGTATTTATGTATGATGGAATTCCATTTGGCCACTAATAGGAATAAAGCATTGATATATACATTGTAGATGAACCAAGAAAACATAATGCAAGCAAAAGCAGGCTGACAAGAAGGTCATATGTTGTGTAACTCCATTTATATGAAATATGTACAATTAGTAAACCAGAAAGAAAAAGCAAACAGTTACCAGGGTCTCAGAGAAGAGAGAAATGCAGAATAACTGCTTAATGGGTGACTTGCTGAATTAATATCCATGTGGCATACTTTGCTTATTATATGAGCAAGTAGACTGAGGAAAGAAGTAATAATAGGAACATGTTGGTACTCATGATTGTGGCAGTCAGCCCTTGAGGCAGCCTCTAATGATCCCCACCTCTTCTCTGTCTTGTGCAGTCAGTCCCTTGCTATATTATCACTCAGAGAACATAGCAGAATTAAGCATATGTCATTTCTGAAATGAGGTTGTTACATTTCAGCTCTTTCCTTAGTCTCTCTCTCTCTCTCTCTCTCTCTCTCTCTCTCTCTCTCTCTCTCTCCCTTCCTCCCTCCCTCTCTCATTCACTCTGGACACAGCCAAAACCAAATGCCCTGTCATGACTAGTCATTCCTGCAGAGATATTCACACAGAAAACAGAGGTTTTCAGCCAATAGCCAAATGAATGAATCTAGAAATGAATCTTCCAGCCCTAGGCAAAATTTCAGGAGAGTGTATCATGTGACAGTTTGATATCCTGAGACATTCTAAGCCAGAACCATGCAAGTAAGCCACCCCCAAATTCCTGACCCTCATAAACCATGTGAGGTAATGAATATTGTTTGAGTGGATAAATCAAGAAATAGTTATTAAACAGCAATAAATAATTAAGACAGGATACAGCTCTCGTGGTATAATGACATCTCCAAAAATTCAACCTCTTTATACCATGAGATTGTTTCAATACATAAATCTGGTGAAACATTAAGACCATAGGTACTTGTGCCTGAATTGTAAGTCATCGTGAATCACTTATAACTCCTCAGTCATATTTGTGCAAGCACATAACTTTTATACATACAAATCTTGATGCCTGAAATCCTCGTTTTGACTCTATCTCTCTTCACTCCAATCATATTCCTGTTTGCTAAGTGTGTTCATATGACTAAAGTTGAGAGCATTTCAGACTGGATGTCACAGGAGGACTACTCCATCCAACTTGAAGGAAGTCTGAAGGAGTTCAAGTTTAAGGAAATAAGTTAGCCAGGTGAATAACTGTGAAGGCTCACTGAGATTACAAAAGTCTAAACCTGGTTAGAGTTGTACAGTATGAGGGTTAGAAGAAGGTCTGGATGACAGAAGAACACTCTAAATCAAGAGGTAACCCAGTGGGCAATGCATCTGGAGAAACACAAAGGTTCTAGGGAAGAAGTGTTAGGAGTTATACTAAGCAGCATGAATTAATAGTGCTTCTCAGACTCTGTTGAGGCACAAACCCTGCAAGAATTCTTACATTTTTTTCATCTTCACGATCTTTTAATACATAACGCTATTTGTAAAGAAATTGTTTTTCTTTAGCAATGATGCAAAGTATTGGGGGGAATCTTTTGGTGGTGGTTGGTTTTGTCTGTTTGATGGATGGATTGTTTTAAGAACATAGAGTCTTGCTATTTAACCCAGGGCGGCCTCCAACACACCCTCCTTCTGCCTTCACCACTCAAGTTCGTGGACTGTAGGCATATGAAATCATCCCTGTGGAAATGCAACACTTGACATGTCTAACTCAGGGCTCCATAAAGTGAAGTCTGAGGATAAGTATCTGAAACCATTGGACTAGAAGATTTAAAGATAACCTTTCTTAAAGACAGCAAAACAACTATCTATGACAAATCCTTGTAATTTCAAGCCATTGCTTCTCTTTATTTCTATTGTTTGTTTATCCCTCTAAAAACGGTAACGGTTACGTTGGTATAGATACAGATGCATCAGTAGGAGTAAAAGGTTATTTCGGGATAAACTGCCAACCCATGAAAGGAAACAGCCCAAACCGATCAGAGTCCAAAACGACATCTCCAGAGAAAGTAGACTGTTCGGCTTCTCGCCCACTTGTGTCCCTTTTCTAAAACCTGGGGAATAATCTGCGGAAAATGGGGTGTGGTAGAATGTAAGGGCTGCTATTGGGGTGAACTATGAAACTACAGAAACATAGACTGGACTCTTATTTGATCAACATGATAGTACATATAAGCTCCCCCAGCTGGACAATGGGGGCCTTGGGTTGTATAAGTTTGGGCATACCTACTTGCAAATTGGTTTTACATGAAGGATGCCTGTATTCATTACTTATGACCTATTATTAAAAAATAAAAATATTTTAAAATTAAAAAAAAAAAAAAACGGTAACGGTAAGTGCCCCCAGCTAGCTCAGTCAGTAAAGCATGAGACTCTTAATCTCAGGGTCATAGGTTCAAGCCCATATTGGGCGCATCTATTCCTTAACTGTAATTGATGGTTGTTACCATAACAGTATATTGCCTGTATTTTTACCTCTAGTAATGGGCTTTATGTGATAGATTTCAATATCCTTGAGCCTGGGCAAGTGCACAAGCCTTTTTAAAAAGAAACATGGTTTACTTGCACAAAACTGATTGGATTTGAGAGATTGTTAATGCCCTTGAAGTGGTTTTTGTGGGTGTGAAACAAATGATGAGAATTTAAATTGTTCCCTTATTATAGTATTGAAATTAAGTCTACTTAATTTATCAAATTATGTTCATGCCCTGATTTTATATACTTCTATGTATCAGTAAACATTTTGTGATAATTGATCTTAAAAAAAAAAAGGTAATGGTAACACATACACACACACATACATACACACCCACACACACAGTCATATTTCAATTTATAGAAACTGTGTGGCCTTTCTGTTTAAGTGTTCTATGAATATATTATAGAGAACACCTCATTATGGAGTATGGAAACAAGACTATTCACCAATCAGTGATTCCCGTGCTCTGCATGAGGTCTCCCCGTGAGTGATCTAAATCCCAGAGACAAACCACTGAGTCTTGAGCAGAGTTTTTTTTTTTTTTTTTAGCAAAATGGCTAATTTTATCCTTCAGTTATTTCATTACTCCAAGGCAAATGACATCAGAAAAAGGTATTAATCAAAAATAATTTGTTTAGTCCACTTCTGATTAACTATAATAAAGGCATTTACTTTTGTTTATAAAAGAAATCAGATTGGATATCCTAGAAGGACTAGTTCCTGCCTCCCGGTTATCTTCTGCAGGAACACAGCCTTCAACTTTTCACCCCATCCAAGTCTCTTTCCACTGACCCAGTCTTACCATGTCTCCTTGAGGAACTTTCCCCTGATGATGTAAAATTTCCAACCTACCATCCACAGCCAAGTCAGTCTCCTTCCATTAAGTTGTTCTCTTCATAGATTTTTATCTTACTTTACCATTGTCTCATCTCTGTGATGGTCCATGATCCTTAGTCTCATAAAGTCAGGCACCAGGTCTGCTGTCTCCCCAGTGTTCTGCTCATAGAAAACATTTCTCCAATGACCATGAAAGTGCAGTCATAAAACTCTCCTGGGGGAAGGGCACTCAGTGGCTTCTTCTCTTCAAGGAGTCATCTCGGCACCAAATTCCATTAGGAATCTTTCACAAGCTCTTTGCTCCAAATGTGATAAACATATAAAATACATTTTAAAGACTCTGTTATTATTTTATTTTTCAAAAAGTGTGTGGCATCATTTTCTTACAGAAATGGCTGCTTCTGGTCTGAATAATGGTATAAGAACCTGGGACAACCTTATAATGTTAAATGGTAAAACAACAACAAATAAAAATGACTATTCGGGTCTGGCAAAAAAAGGACCAAGAATGAATCCAGGTGCTCCCGTTGATCAAAGGTGGAACATTTAGAAAATCTACAAGAATGATAAAGGTAAAGGATTGAAGCAACTTAAATTGGTTCAGGTCTATGAAGTCAAAATTACGAAGTTCCCTGTGTAATCCACTTATTATTCTGAATATGTAAAAGGAAAACTCATTTCATTACCAAAAAGTTGAAGATCTTCTCCATAGATACTTTGTAACTAGTAAGTGTAGATGGAATGCTAAAGCTAGAAAACCCACAATTCTGTAACTCCTACTGAAATAATGCATTTAGGTAACTTCTGAATGTTAAAAACTACCCCATGGGTGCACACCTTTAATCCCAGCACTTGGGAGGCAGAGGCATGTAGATCTCTGTAAGTTCAAGGCCAGCCTGGTCTACATAGGAAGTTCCAGGACAACTGGGGCTGCAGGGAGACCCCGTCTTAAAAAGACCAACAAAACAAAACAAACAAGCAAACAAACAAACAAACAAAACTACCCCATGAATGGTTGATGGAAAACTTTATAATGGGTAAGTCAGACCAATAACACCTAAACTTCAAATCGATATTAGTAACATAAACAAGACTGAAATAGTCAGACATCACCTGTCTCCTGATGTTAACCATATCACATTCCTGAGGTCTGTTATGTACCATCTAAGAACCATCTAAGAAGTGTTTTTTGATCCAAAAGTGAATCTGCTTTTAATCAACCATCTAGAACTAACCACCACTTTAAATACCACCATGAAGTTGCAATCAACCATGTGGGAAAGTCTATAGGTCAAATGACCCAAATCCTTCAACAAAAAATTAATTTAAGAAAGTCAGTAGGGATGAATTTGTATGTTAAAAGAAGCTTAATGGGCATATAAACCAAACTTGATATGTGACATCATTTCATTGACATTTAAATAAGCAAAAGGGATTTTTTTTTTTTACAGTGGAGGAAAAATAAGCAATCACTGAGAATTAACTGGTGTTAACACCTTATTACTAAACTTATTAGGTGTGATAACATTACAGAAAATTCTTATTTGTTAATGGGTGATACTAAAAATCACTTGTGAACTGATGATGTTAGGAATTTCCTTTTAATTACTCCAGAAAAATAAAAGCGTGTGTGCATGTGTGTGTGTGCATGTGCACACACACATATGCACACATACATGAGAGTATATGATGCAAGACTCACTAAATGATACAAGTTGAATCTAGGTATTAGGAAAAGAGACGTTATTCTACTGTCTGGGCTCTTGTGTTTATTTTAAAACAAGCATATTTAAAATTGAAAGCTGAGTTTTGTTTCAGAAATGTCTTAGGGTGACATGTATCAAAAATACAAAAAGCATATGGATAACTTGAAGAGAATATATTGAAATATATTCCCATCTACCTTCAATCCAGGGGAAAATGTGGACCAGTGTAACTTCTATAAGTCATCTTTGGTCCCTTCCTGAGCACCCCTCCCTTCTGCTCCCTTGGAGAGAATCGTTACTCTGAATTGGAGCTTATATTCCCTTGTTTATATTTATGGTTTAAAAAAATCACTCACGCTGGGTGTGGTGGTGCACGCCTTTAATTCTATCACTTGGGAGGCAGAGGCAGGTGGATCTTTGTGAGTTCAAGGCCAGCCTGGTCTACAGAGTGAGTTCCAGGACAGCTGGGGCTACAGGGAGACCCTGTCTCGAAAAGACCAAAAAAAAAAAAAAAAAAAAAAATCACTCAGCATGCCTGTTCTTATACAGCATACTGCTTCCATTTTTCTGTTCTTGAACTTCATAAAAATAGAATCATGACCTATATATTGTTAAGTTGCTGGTTTGAAAAAAAGAATTTTGTTTTAAGAGGAGAAGAGAAGACAAGAGAGACAGAGAAAGAGAGAGACAGAGAGGGAGAGAACAGGAGTATAGGTGCCTCAGAGGCCAGAAGAGAGTATCAGATCTCCTCCTGGAGCTGGAGCTGAAGGCAGTTGTGTCCACTGGATTTGGGTGCTGGGAGCTGAACCAAGGTTCCTTCGAAGATCAGTATGAGCTTTTTTTTTTTTTTTTTTTTTTTTTGTCTTTTCGAGACAGGGTCTCCCTGTAGTCCCAGCTGTCCTGGAACTCACTCTGTAGACCAGGCTGGCCTTGAACTCACAGAGATCCACCTGCCTCTGCCTCCCAAGTGCTAGGATTAAAGGTGTGCGCCACCACTTTTAGTCACTACTCTTCACCTCCTTGGCTTGCTTCTTTGCTCAACCGAGTCATTCACATTTACTGCTACAGTGTGTACTTACCAATAATGTTTTACCCATTCTTTGGTTGGTAGACATGTGAGTAATTTTCAGTCTCTTTTTAAATGTGTATATGCGTTTTTGCCTGCATGCATGTATGTGTGCCACATTTGTGCCTGGTGACCTCAGAGGCCAAAAGAGGGCATTACATTCATTGGAACTGGTATTATAGTTGTTGGATGCCACAAGGGTGCTGAGAACTGAACCCAGGTCATCTGCAAGAGAAGCAAGTGCTTTCAACCACTGAGCCATCTCTCTAGCCCCAATTTTTCAGTGTCCTATGAATATTCTGTACATTTCTCCTGGTAAACTGCTAGAAAGTTCATTAAAATATACATGCCTATAACTGCATTTTAGGGTATATGCAAATAAAGCTGGGTAATGTTAAGCTGTATTCCAAATTGGTGGTTGCATCAACTTACTCTCTTTCCAGTGAGCTGAGTTTTGAGAATTTTCCTTCTTTCTTCTTCACCTACTCTTACTATTTTCAGAGTTCTTAATTCTAGACAATGAACAAAAGAGTAAAATGACACACTATTTTGTAATTTATCTTTTACTTACTACATATCAGTATCTTTTCATATGTTGATTGGCTATCTATTTTACTTTGTGAAATACAGATTCATTCTTTTTAAATATTTTATTTATTATTTTTATTTTTTGCGAATGAGTGTATTGTATGAATGTAAATGCACCTGTGTCATGAAATGCCTAAAGAAGTCAGAAGAGGGCATCCAATCCCCTGGAACTGGCCTCATGGACAATTGTTAGTTGCCGTGTGGGTGCTGGGAACTAAATCCAGTCCTCTGCAGGAGCAGCCAGTGGTCTTAACCCCTGAGTCATCTCTCCAGCCCCCACATCTTTTACTTATATTCTAACAAGTTGTTTCTTTTTTCTTACTGATTGCAACAGGTTCTCTGCATATTTTGTATTAATCTTTTGTAATTATTTCTAAAAGTAATTATTGGGTGGCTTATTTTCTTACTCTTCATTGGCTCATTCTATGAACCAAGGATCTTAATAATCATGTGTACTCTTCTTTATCTTATTAATCTTTCCACACACCAGGGACACAAAGCAGCTCATCCTTATTGTCTTCTGACAGATTCATGATTGTGTTTTTCACATCTAAATCTCTAATGCAGTTGTTGTCCCTCTACCTTTGGTATTTGTAAGGCAGGACTTTGATTTCTTCTTTTCCCATATGGATAGCCAATTGACCCAGAATCATTTATTGAAAAGTTCATTCTTTCTCCACTGCTCTGTAATACTAACTCAGACATAAATCAGACATCTATATAAATGTGGATCTGCTTTGGGTCTCTTGAAAACAGGCTGGATTTTTATCATCTAGATGAAAAACCATCAGTAAGTAGAACAGTCGAAATTTGGCAATTTCCACTCAATAGATGGAGCAAAGAACTGAACAGAGACTTCACAAGTGAGGAATTAGAGATGGCTGAGAAACACCTTAAGAAGTGTTCAACATCACTAATCATTAAGGAAATGCAAATCAAAACCACCTTAAGATATCATCTTACTCCAATTAGACTGGCTAGGATCAAGAAAACAAATGACACCAAGTGCTGGAGAGGTTGTGGGGAAAGGGGAACACTCATCCACTGCTGGTGGGAATGTAAACTCGTATAGCCACTATGGAAAGCAGTGTGGAGAACCCTTGGAGGACTTGGAATGAACTTGCCACCCGACCCAGCCATACCACTCCTAGGTATGTACCCTCAAGACTCACCCCACCACAGAGATATATGCACGGCCATGTTTATTTCAGCTCTCTTCACAATAGCAAGGAGCTGGAACCAACCCAAATGCCCCTCAACTGATGAATGGATAAAGAAAATGTGGTACATCTACACAATGGAGTTCTATGCAGCAGTAAAGAAAGATGACATCATAAGCTTTGCAGGAAAATGGCTGGAGCTAGAGGACATCATGCTGAGTGAAGTAACACAGTCCCAGAAAAACAAACGACGAATGGTATCCCTCATCTGTGGATGCTAGTGCCAGTTACCTAGTTGTAAGTATTTCCTGTGTATGGCCCCCTGAGCTTTTGTCCAAAGCAGTTGGGAGTGATGCATATTGGAAACAACAACAACAACAACAACAACAACAACAGAAAGGACTGCATAGAAGAACTGATTGAAATAGTGAACTTCTGCTCAAAACAGTCAACTTCCACATGGAGAATATTGAGAAAGACTGAGAAAGAGATGAAAAGCATGTTTGGCAGAATGCATGAGCTCTGGTGGGGTGGGGGGACGGGGGGGCACGGGTCTAGATTTGTTAAAAAAATAAAAATAAATTTATGTGAAAAAATAAAATAAAAATAAAAAAAAGAAATTTGGCAATTTCCTGTGTCTTTCAAACTTGGACTATCTGAGCTTGTTCTCAAGTTAGTTTTCTAGGTTCAGTCACTCTTCAAAAACCATTATTCCTAGTATCCCTAAGTTCCCCAAGACATCATTTAGTTCATGTGAGTTCTCTGCTTATAAGTCAAAGGGTCTCACTAAGCTCTCTTAGCTAGACAGTGAACAACTCTAATCTGCAGGCTGACAACCTCAACAGTGCCCAGCATGTGGCAGAAACTAAGCAAATCTAGTTTATTCGTGAGATTTCATATGGATGAGTGAAGATGGACAGTAGTTGCTTCCTGGAATGTCCAAAATATGCTAGCAATAACTACATCTATTTTATTTTTGTCAAAAAAATATGGCCTAGAAATTTGTGTAAATCATATAAAGATAAGGGTTTCAGATCACCGTTTTATCATTTTAAAAAACCCTTCTTAAAATATAATCATATAAAGATATGATTAACACAACCATGCCTTCATCTTCCTTTGGATATATGTCATGCTGAGAAGTGACTCTCAGATACCAAAATGACAAAAAGCAATCAAGGTCTGTTTAATAAATGATCTTCATTGCCTTCTAGCCTCTGTGCAAGGACTCTAATTTGGGGATGCTTTCTTCCCCATCCTATTGTACAAGTAATATTATCTCTTTTTGAGCTAGAATATAAAAGTCTTCTGCAGGCAACTTCAGGGACCAATTAACTCCATTAAATTATATCCAGTTATGTAGTGAACTGAACCACTTCTCGTCTGGGGCTGTCTACAGCTGAGACAATTAGGAGACGGAGAGAAGTGGAAAGAGAGAGATTGATTTTATGTGCCACCGAAAGCGCCCTGCAACAATGTGCCAGCGTGACTTTCAAAATGGCCTTAAAATATTCCAAACTCAGGGAGTTTCCTTGCTCCTGAGTGGGAGTTGACAGACTGTCTGGCAGCATTATGAAGAGGCAGAGAAAAGCTGATGTCTATGTTGTGTCCTCTAATAACGTTCTGCCTTTTCGGCATCTTCCCCTAGAAGAAGGACCCGTCAGTTTGTTGTGAGATTGTGAGATGCGTGTGTGTGTGTGTGTGTGTGTGTGTGTGTGTGTGTGTGTGTGTTGCTGAGCTCCCCCCCTCCCCCCGCCCCACCAAACCTCTTGTGCACAGGGCACGATTTCACCTTTCACATCTGGGAAAACCAAACCGAAGGACATTAACCCTCCCAAGGTCACTTAGAAAATCAGTGTTGTGGCCTGTGTGGGAGTAGAACGGAACCCAGGTGTCCTGACTATAGCTTTGAGGTTGGGCATGAAAGCATTTTCCTTCCCTTGTGGAAAAAAAAAATCACCTCACCGAGGGGGGGGGATTGGGGGAAGTGAGAGATTAATCAGATTTCCTCTTTTCCCTTCCCTCCCTTCCCCCTTACGAAATAAAAACTCAGGAAAACAAGAGGTCCCCTCTAAGCAGTTCTTAAGTAGGCTCCCCCAAGCCAACCCCAACCCGCAACACAAAGCTGTCGCTGCTCGCAGGGCTTCAGCTAGTCCTCCGCAGCTGGAGAGGTGAGGAGTGGTGGAAAGTCAGTCCTCACCTCCAGCCGGTCCCGGGCTCCGCGGTGCTCAAGCCCCGCCCCCGGCCGCCCTTCCCCCGCGGCCTCGGCAGCCAGCCCCTCTCCCCTCGGGCGGCTGCCTGGCGCACCCACCCCAGATGCCGCCTGGCACGGAGCGCAGCCGCCGCCGCACTTTTCACTCGTATTGATCGCCGCCTGCTCGGCTCAGCCGGATCCCCGAGCGCAGCGCGGCCGGCGCGCCAGCCCTTGGCAGCTCGGGCACCGTCGGGCTCCCAGAGGAAACTCCTTGGGAGAGCCCTGTCCGGGGTGTCCTCTGCGCTCTCAGTGTCTTTCTGTCTGTCTGGAAGGAGGAGGAGAGGGAGGAGGAAGAGGAGCAGGAGGAGAAGGAGGAGGAGGAGGAGGAGGAGGAGGAGGAGGAGGAGGAGGAGGAGGAGGAGGAGGAGGAGGAGAAGGAGGAGGAGGAGGAGGAGGAGGAGGAGGAGGAGGAGGAGGACGTCGTCGTCTGGTCCCGGCTGGGAGGTGGAGCAGCGGCAGCAGCAGCAGCCCAAGAGGCAGCCGCCGCCGCCGCCTCCGGAAAGGGAGAGGCAGGAGAGATCGGGACTTGCAAACCCCAAAGTGTCGGCGACCCTGCACGGCAGGCTCCCTTCCAGCTTCATGGGCAAAGTGTGGAAACAGCAGATGTACCCTCAGTACGCCACCTACTATTACCCCCAGTATCTGCAAGCGAAGGTAAGGGGGCGCGGGGAAGGGGCGCAGGAGGAGGGGACCTCGGAGACGCGCGCGGCGACCCCGCCGTCCCCGGCGCAGTTGCTGGGGTTGCTAACTATAGCGCTGGCCTGGGCTGAGCCCGGCTGCGCGCGGGGCGGCGGCTTCTCGGACCGATCCGCGGCGATCCGGTTACACAGAGCGGCGGGGGGGAGGGGGGGTGCGGACTAGACAGGAAAGGACCGCCTGCCCCTTCCTGGCCGCGGAGGCGAGGAGGGTCGCGAGGCCGAGCGGCGCCCCTCGCCCAGCCAGGATCGCAGCCGGCCGACGCCTAGGGCCGCGGCAGGACCGGGGGAGGCACGGCTTTAACAGCCTCTCCTCCCGGCCTCGCCCTGCGGCCATAACTCTCTCGGTGTCGCCGGGAGTGGCGCGCAGCCCCCCGCACCCCCCCCAGTCGCCCCTCCAGCTCCCGCGCGCGCGAGGACTGGGGCTGGAGGAGGACTGGGGCTGGAGGAGGACTGGGGCTGGAGGGGGGCCGGGCCGTCTCCTCCCCGCCTTGGGCCCCACGCGCCCGCCCCTCCTCGCCTCTGATCTTTGTGCGGTGTGGCACTTCACCTGGTTACTGATTTCTACTTTTACGCTGGTGTTTTGGGTAGAAAAGTGGTCAAAGTTCACTCCACATTCATTGATGTCCCTTTTAATCTTTTCTGTAGCAAAGGAGGGACAATGGACACATTTAGATGCAGAGAAAGAAGTGACTCGTGTTTAGTTTTTTTTTTTTTTTTTTTTAACTGCCTTATATATTTGCCACAGATCGATATCCAATGTTCCTTTCTCAAAAGTGGCCTTGGCACACTGTTAGGTAAGGACAGCTGATAACATGTAGCCATATAAATTGCGACTGGCTTTCTAGGGACCCCTGTGACTTTGTTAGTGGGCCTCTGCTAATTTTATAACAGTTTGATATATCCTAAACCAATTTTTAAATTTATCTGATCCATGAAAAGTGCATTTCACTGATTTGGAGAAGATGCCACAATTAGAGACGACGGAAGGTGAAGGTGGGTGCACCCGCCTCCTTCAATAGTTAAAAAATGTCTAGCACGCCCTTCTAGATCACAAAAGAATAAGGTCTGGATGTGGTGTCTGAACTTTCTTTAGGGGTTTTCAAGCCCTGCTTACTGGAAGATGGGCACTCTGGTCTAGTACTAAATCTCTGATTCAACCTTGACAGCTTTGCTTTCTTTCAACGTGTGTGGTCCATGTTGTCCTGTACCAACAGCATTGTCCAGTATTTGTCCATGTAAAAAGGACATTTGTGAGCCTCGGGGCCAGAAATTTCCAAGCCCTCTGAGGCCTTCTTGATACTCTCTCTCTTGATTCCCATTTTACCTTAGGTCACCAGGGAGTTGTAAGGTGCTAGCAGCCAAATGGTTCTCACATCATTGTTTTAGGAACTTGAGAAAGCTAGCCCTAAGAGAGAGAGAGAGAGAGAGAGTGTGTGTGTGTGTGTGTGTGTGTGTGTGTGTGTGTGTGTGTGTGCTACATTGTAGCTGCTCAAAGAAATTTTGTAGTGTAATCAATGCCCTACCTTTTAGACGTGTTGTATATTTAATGTGCTTGTCTAAATTATGCAGCATTTGGGTGCCTGAAGGACAGCCTATTCAACACTTAACTCCATTAATAATAAATACACCCACTCAGGTGAAGAAGAAGAAGAAGAAGAAGAAAAAAGAGCCATGTTTCTACTGCACATTTACCTTAGTAATTTTTATGTACCATTAGTAAGTTAGAAACCAAGTACATAGCATTTAATACAGCTAATGCAATGCCATTTGGCTTTTTTTCCCCCTGTAAATAATTGAAGAGAGACAAACAGCAAGAGCCTGCTGGAGTAATTAGGGTTGGATCCCAGAAAGCTTTAGGGCCCATTTTCTGAAAGTGTGCTTCCTGCATAAAGCATGTAATATTGATCTGTGTTACGGTAAATGACATTCTCAAAACATATTTTTGCAGTTTCTTCTATGAAATCTGAAATCTGATTACCCTGAATCCCTTTGTTTCAGAAGAAAGGTACACATCCTCACTTGACCTACATTACGTGGTATTTTAAAAGTTCGGTGATTAAATCTAGATTCTCCATTGTGAGAATATCCTGGTTATCTCAGAAAGGGGCATCTCCACAATACAAAAGGATTGCATGCAGCTGTGAGATATGTGGAGAGAGCACAGATCCGTCTTTGTCCCTTTGGTACCTGTTGGCACTGTAGTAGTGAGTCATTAAAAAATATGGAAACTTCATTTGATCTGTAGTCAGCTTAATAACAAGTGTTGCCTAATCTTCTTGAGTTATTGAACTTGGAGTCTGCTGTGATGATACTTGCCTGTGTGTTTTGACCTTCCTGTAACAAGAGCTAGAAAACGTCACTCTGTGTAAAGAACACTGTTGTATTTTACTAGTCCCAGATGTTTTGAACTTATGTTTGAAATTAAAAAACAAAACAAAACTAAGGAACAGGTCATTTAAAAGGTGATTTTTAACCTGTGATTAACAAATGGATGTGGGGCTGGAGAGATGGCTCAGTGGTTAAGAGCACTGGCTGGTCTTGCAGAGGACCCAGGTTCAATTCCCAGCACCTACATGGCAGCTAACAACCATCTGGAACTTCAGTTCCAGGGGATCTGATGCCCTCTTCTGAACAGATATGCACTTACACATATGAAGGCAATATATTCGTATATGTGAAATAACAAAAATAATATAAAATATGTTGAAAAAAAGTAGACGTGAGTTCATTGACCCATGAAGGAATAAAACGAGGTGGTATCTGTCATGAGAGGAATACATAACACCAATTTAAAAGTTTTTTTTAAAATAAATCTTGTTAGTATACTTTCAAAAGTCGCATACGTTGGGGCTGGAGAGATGGCTTAGCGGTTAAGAGCGCCGACCGCTCTTACAGAGGACCTGGGTTCGATCCCCAGCACCCACATGGCGGCTGAGAACCGTCTGAAGCTCCAATTCCAGGAGAACTCCAGTTCCAGGGGAATCTGAGACCCTCTTCTGAACTCCGCGGCGTTGCACGACACGGGTGCACAGACTTGCATGCAGACAGTACATTCATACACATACAGAAATAAATAAAAAAATTAATAAAAAAAAAAGTCGCATACGCTAAACTCTTCTTGTGTTAGTACAATCACAGGAAGTTTTGGCAAATTGATTTTTAAAACTTTTCCTCATAAAACCTATTAGTTCATTTTATGTTTAAGAAATTAACACTTAGAGCAAGTTATCATTTGTGCATTGACAGAAAGAAAAATATTCATAATAAAAAGTAATATTGTCTATATTGAGTATATGGTACGTTTGAAGGTGCTGTGAATGAGCAGGACATGGGTGGAGATAAGGAGCTGATGTAGTTTCTACAATATCTCAGGGTAGAGTAACACAGATCTCAAGTAGCCTGATTTTGCAAGGTGTCTGTTGTTCTTGTTTTATTTCTTGTGATGGTGTTCTCACATTAGGTCTTCTTTACAACCCGACACATTCATTCTGAAATATCACTTGATATAGCTTTGTAAATATAAGCATTATTCTAAAGATTTTTAAAATTACATGCTATATACCATAAGAAGTTAAATTTGTGGTTCAATTTTCAGCTATTTGGGGGAAAAAAGCCAATTAGCATTTTAACTCAAAGATTTGTCTGTACACAGATGTACAATTAAAATGACTATAGAACTCTCACTTACTGTAAAGACAACCCTAGAATGAATCATGGTTGGTTTACTTGAAAGATAGTACAACATCCATTATCACCAGTGTATGTATGTGAATGCTTATAGATACTTATTCTGTATTCTGCTTCTTTTGAACAAAGAGAAGTACAGATATCTTTTTATGTGGTATGCTGGATATTTTGTATCAGTTGAAAGCAATGTGACACATTTTAAATCTTTACTCACATAGTGTTAAAATATATTTTTCTAAAATATATCAAAAGTTTCAATTTGTATATATAGCATTGCTTTCTGTGTTAAAGTAAAGCATAATTTTGTTTTAAAGTGATTTTTGTATAAATGCATGCCAAAGAATATATATGAACTTAGCTTCAAAATCTGAAAAATAATGCACGATGTAATTTAGAATTCCACTAGTAAAGGTTGGTAGGACAATACAGCTGTTCTAAACTGAACTTCATGCACTTATTGTTTCATTGAATTCCTTAACTGTTACTTAGCTGTAGCAAAATGAATATATGTCACACAATCTGATTCCCTGGAAATTAAGGGTCATGATTCAATATATAGACATACTGCCTATAACCAAGTGGATTGGGAGTACAAAGGTATAAGCCATGGGATGCTTTGTGTCTTAAGATGTAGCCACATTTATGAGGTATGGATAGATCAGCTTAGTGATGCAGCATTTCCCACTGGTATATTAACCTCATTTTCTCAGTAGGATATTGTGCCTGGATACGGCACTGGAAGACTCAAGGTCATGTAAAAGTTAAAAGTGAAGGTGCACTGTAATACAACACTGTAGCGCCTTCCTGGTATTTCCTTAGAAATTTGCAGAATGCTATTTTAATATATCATTTCTCTGTGTTAGGAGTCATACCTTAAGCTACTAGATGGGCATAGGAAAAGAAGACTAAGGTAGGATTGCAATCACTTGCCCTCAGTTCACTAGATATATCTTGGGGTTTTGGAAAGTGTTCACTTTGAATTAAATTCATATGTAGGGATTTGCCGTGTAATTAGTTTTTAAGTAAAAAAGTTTTTTAAAACTTTACTAATACGTTATTCTGACTATATTTTCCTTAATGATATATTGAAATTCTAAAGTTATCCCAGCTAACTTATGGATAATAGAATTTTAACTTATAGACCCTTTTAGGTAAATAGAAAATTCTGTTTTTACTTCTTTTTACTGAACACATTTGTCAGAGAAGTAAATCTTATACTGTTTTTCTGAATCCAATTAACCAATAAAGATCATGTGAGAAAGATCTACCCAGAATGGGGAGATAAATGTTCAATAAAAATACCTGAGTAGCTAAACCTTGGCTTATTCTCTTTAAAGCAGAGGGACTTCTTATCTGGGTTGTTTTCCACTGGGTGTCCCGTTTGATTGGAGTTTGTTTCTCTAAGCACAGTATCATAACCCCTCTCTAGCCCTGTCTTCAGAAACTATCCACAGTCCCCTGGTTCCCTGCCTGATTCCCAGAACAGTAGATGCTGAACAAATTCTTCCTAATGAACTAGTCTAGGCAAAGTTACTTTAGGACAGAGAAATTTTGTGGAGACAAATCTACAAATATAACAATTTAGTCTAATTTTTTGTATTTTCACTTTGTTCTTGTAGTGGAAATTTTCAGATGATTTGTGAATTCAGAAGGATATTTTTTAAAAAAATCACATATTGATTGTATTGATTGGTCATAACTTACTGAATCAAAGTGTGTGTGTGTGTGTGTGTGTGTGTGTGTGTGTGTGTGTGGAGTGTGTGTGTGATCTGCAATAAAGAATATGGATGCAAGGGAATATACCACTGTGGTATACAGAAGAGGAAAATACACAAAAGGAGTTGGTAATTTAGTTTGTCTGTACTTTCATCACCAGCCCATCCCTTTTACCAACACTACTTGAACGTTTCCTGCTCAGTTTTCCAGAAAATTCCTTTTTGGAGTATACTTCAAACTCCATGAAACCATTTACTCATTTAATGAATAACAACTGAAATATGAACTGAAGTTGAGATGTTGAGAATTATAGTTTATCTCTCAGTATTGCATAATCCAAACATGGGATTTGCCCATCTTGCTTTCCAGTTCAGAGAACTCAGTTTTTATCTCATTCATTGGGCTATTTTAAGAATAACTAGGGTAAATATCAAGTTGTCCTTAAGTGAAAGGGTTTTGTTCAATGAAAGACAACTTATCTTAAAGAAAAGGTAGTAATGATGTCAGTGATTTGAATGTAACACCATAATATTTGGTGTAAATCAAGGTAAATATTTAAAAGTTGAATACTGGACTTAGGAATGTTATGTGGCATGGATTGAAATGTTTTCTTTTTCTCTGTCTCATTTTAATGAACAAATAGTGTAAGCTGTAAATGTGGCTGTGCCTCATGAAAATATTGTTTTGATGATACAACTGGGAGTTTTGTCAGATGACACAGAGAAAATAATTTCTTAGAAGTACATGTCATACACACACACACACACACACACATATACACGCTTGATAATGGAAACTAAACATGCTTTAATCTAGCAGGTGTGAGAAGGAGAGTGTAAAGAGGATGTGGCAGCCAAATCAACAACCAGCTGAATACATCCATAATCTAATTCCTTATGTTTGCTCAATGTATCTCGTCTCCTTAATAGAATTATATGGATATTTTATTTTTCCAAACAAACACAGAAAAATAAGCCTGTTAAGAGAAACCAAAAGGAGGAGGAACATGAAAATTCAACATTTAGACATCTTGGTGGAGCAAATTGAGAATATTGAGCATCACGGTTTCCCTGCATTCTCTTTTAGAAAGTTCTTAAATGGATGAATTTCTCATTTTAGAATATAATGAATAAGTGAGAATGACCGAAACCTAGATTCTAAAAGGAAGATTGCATGCTACTCTGTAGTTAGCTTGCTTATAAACTTGGCATTGTAAGGATGCATAATCGTCATCTGGTGCATGATGCCCTACAGTGGCCATAGTATATGCATTCTGGAATTAGGGTAAGTTAGAAGCTGGTAGGCTATTGGTAAATTGTGAGGCTCCCCAAAGAGTAAAACCCCTTGCCCATCCATGTGTTTAGTAAATGAATCCAAGGCACCATCCTCTCCACTAGATACTGGGACTTGTTAGGGAGTAGAATATCTGTTCCCTCCTTTCAGCTCCCTAAAACACCAGGGAAGACAGAATAGACAGTTAAGAAAGACGTGAAAAATACTTACAAAACAGCAAATCCATACAGCAGCATTTCAGCCAAGGGTCTGAGCGACAGGCACTCACATATGTGTGGGATTAAAAATTAATGTGGCTTTTGTGAGAAAAAGTAAAGTGCTAATAGAAGTTACAATAAACCTGGGAATTGTAGGAAGAAATTGGCTTTAAATAAATGGATGCAAATTTCTTAATTAATAATAAGCTCTACTTTATGTTTTTTGTTTTTTTTTTCCTTTATAATTCTCCCAAGGGCATTTCAGATTTGAGAAGAATCACATTTTGTTGTACGTTCTGTTAACTCCTTCTTTTAGCATTCCATATTCAATTACCTCATTTTACATTATTTCCAGTTTTATGCTTATAAATATGCTGTTAAGCCAACCTATTAGTGTTATGACAGGCTGGTAATGTAATCTTTAAATGATGACATAATGGGTATACAGAAATGTTATTTTTATTGTTATGTTTTATTTAAAGCAATGTTTATTTCTCCTAACTCATTAGCCTTGCTTATGGCAAAAGGAAGAAAATAAATTTGGAGTTTTAAGTGTTTCTAACTAGATGGTTGCCTGCATCATGTACATTGGTGATGGCTAATGTAAGCTGGTGGCACTGAATAGATTTTTCAAATTCCTGATTTTTTTGTGAACATCCATTTATCAGTTCATCATTTAACTATTTAAAGTGATCTGTTACTCACCTCTGTAAATAGAATGAGTGCTGTGGGAGTTGTCTGGTCCTCTACTTGTCTCTGTGTGGAATCCAGAATCCTTTCTCCCTCCTGTTGCTCTTGGGACATTGTGTGAGGCAGTTGGGCTCCTGGGTCTAAGACACAGTGATTTCAGGGCAAGATTTTATGCAATAAAATGAGATCATTTCATAGATGTCATAAATACTTCACTGGTCTTGAAGGACGAATGCATCATTTTCCCAGTTCTATAAGTGTGGGCTTATTTCATAAAATACTGGTTTTGTTTTCTATGAGTTGAAAAACTAAATATTTAGAATGGCACAATGGAGAAGATACAGCACAGTAAAATTGTGCCCTTAACCTGAGTTTCCTGAGGGGAAAATAAAAATTGCCAGCTTATATCTATATTATCCTCAAGTAACAATACCCATTTCCCCTGATAGCTATTTTTTTATCATGATGATTTTGACATTGAGAATATGGCTGAATCAGGCTTTTGCTTATCCATAGAATCCTCAAGAAAATATTTTCGGAGTTGATATGCTATCATATTTATATGCTCAGTTAAATTTATTTTTCTACACGGGAAAAGTAAATCATTCAAGATTTTGAATACCATTAAGTTTACTATTATCTTCTTAATAACATTTTGGATTCACCATCAAATAGGCCTTTGACTAATTAAAACTTTATGAAAACAAAAATTGCCAGAAAAATTATTTTCAAGCCATTAACTGAAATGCTCTTAAAAATCCTCTCAGCCTTCCACAAAACAAAGCTCTGATGAATTTTTGCTTTGAAATGTAAGTCTAGGGGCTGGAGAGATGGCTCAGTGTTTAAGAGCACTGGCTGCTCTTGTAGGACCCAGGTTTGATTCCTAGCACTCACCTAGCCCTCACATGGCAGCCAACAAAGCCTGTAACTCCAGTTCCATGGGGTTCTCACACTGCCTTTTGACTATGTGGGCATTGCATGACACAGGTGCAATTATACAATGCAGGCAATATACTCATATACATAAAATAAAAATATATTTTTAAAAATGCTTCTACTTGATCTTTTTTTTTTTTTTTTTGGTCTTTTCGAGGCAGGTTCTCCCTGTAGCCACAACTGTCCTGGAACTCACTCTGTAGACCAGGCTGGCCTTGAACTCACAAAGATCTGCCTGCCTCTGCCTCCCAAGTGCTAGGAGTAAAGGTGTGCACCACCACACCTGGCTCATTTGCATCCTCTTAAAAAGTAGAAAGAATTGGCTCCTAGAGAATTGACCAATAAATTTTCTTATTCCGTATATGATTTGTTCAGTGATTAAATACACCTTATTTTAAAAGTGAGTTGTACTAGCTGAGCATGGTGGCACACGCCTTTAATCCTAGCACTTGGGAGGCAGAGGCAGGTGGATCTTTGTGAGTTCAAGGCCAGCCTGGTCTACAGAGTGAGTTCCAGGACAGCTAGGACTTAAAGGGGGACCCTATATCAAAAAGACCAAGAAAAGAAAAGAAAGAAAGCAGGCTGAGCCTATGAGCAACCCAGAGAGCCTGGCTGCCCATAGGCCAATGTAGACAACCTCTCATTGAAACACTTCTCAGATGATTTAAGATTGTGGCAAGTTAGCTGGGTGTGGTGGCGCATGCCTTTAATCCTAGCACTTGGGAGGCAGAGGCAGGCGGATCTTTGTGAGTTCAAGGCCAGCCTGGTCTGCAGAGTGAGTTCCAGGACAGCTGGAGCTATAGGGAAACCCTGTCTCAAAAAAGACCAAAAAAAAAAAAAAAAAAAAAAAGTGAGTTATATTTCCAGTGTGTGTGCGTGTGTGTGTGCAGGTATATAGGCGGCCAGAGAATGAAGACTAAAGGTGTTTCTCCTCCTCAGATGCTGTCTACATACAGTCTCTTACCATCTTGGTGCTGGCTGATTAGGGCAAGGCTGGCTGAGCAGTGAGTCCTGGGAATCTAGCTGTCTCTGCCTCTACAGCCTGGAATTACAAAGACAGGCCACTATGCCCAGCTTTTTATGTGGGCTCTGGGTATCCAACTTGGGTCCTCATGCCCGTGTAGCAAGCACTTTACTGACTCAGCTATCCCTCCAGGCTCCCAGTAAGCTGTTTTTGTTTTTGTTTTTTGTTTTTTAAATAATATTTTTATTTTATTTTTTAAAGTTTTTAAAAAATTTTTATTTTAATTTTTTATGTGTAAGAATGTACTGTCTGCATGTAGGTTTGTGCACCCGTGTCATGCAATGCCGCGGAGGTCAGAAGAGGGTGTCGGATTCCCCTGGAACTGGAGTTCTTCTGGAACTGGAGTTAAAGACGGTTCTCAGCTGCCATGTGGGTGCTGGGGATCGAATCCGGGTCCTCTGCAAGAGCAGCGGTTGCTGTTAACCGCTAGGCCATCTCTCCAGCCCGCTCCGGTATAGACCTATAGGTGAATCATGAAGTAGATTGCTCTCACAGGGTCATATGGGTTGGATGGGACTCTACCTTGAAGCATAATGATGTAGACAGGAATGAGTACTCATTATGCTTCAAGGTAGAGTCCCCATCCAACCCATATGACCCTGTGAGAGCAATCTACTTCATGATTCACCTATAGGTCTGTACCAGTTCCACCATAGACTCAAATCACCTGCCAGACGAAGTTGCTTGGTGAAAAGGGTGAATATTAAGAGTTAAAATTCCTGGAGCCCATCTTTGTCTTCCATAGAGTAGGATGACATTGACTCTGTAGCATTCTGAAACAGGTCTTTGAGCTTTTAGGGCTTGAAAAAGGGATATCCAGAAGATGAAAGATGTGGCTCGTACGTTCAGATGAATCAGATTTGCAAAACAGGGTGTTGATGCTGGAGCTTCCAACTGTAGTCAAGCCCTGGGAACCTCCGCACTCCCAGACTCCCTGTTTTGCTCTTCTGGTGCTAGACTCAGGGACAATCTCTTGTTCTCCAACCTCTTCCCTCCTTTAAAGAAAGCAGTGGTACTGATGGTGCTTTTTATTCTCAGCTCACACTAGGTTCATCATTACAGCCTCTCACCTTTCCATGCTCTTCAGCTCTGAGCCACACAAACCTGGCATGTGGCTGATAAGGAGTAAGCAAAAGCTTAGGTCAAAACTGTCTGCTTCCATCACTTCTCATTTTCACCTTGTACATTCAGAGCTCATAACTCCTACAGAACTTCAGACCTTTCTGGAAATCAGAGGACAGTGCATATGTCTCTTTACTTCAAAATTTTATTTATTTTTTTACTTATTTTTATGTGTATGAGTGTACTGTCTGCATGTAGGTTTGTGCACCCGTGTCGTGCAATGCCATGGAGGTCAGAAGAGGGTGTCAGATTCCCCTGGAACTGGAATTAAAGACGGTTCTCAGCCGCCATGTGCTTGGAATCGAACCCAGGTCCTCTGCAAGAGTGATTGGCACTCTTAACTGCTAGGCCATCTCTCCAGCCCCAAATTTTACCTAGAATCTGCCCATGGAGCATAGATTAAGAACCCTACCTGGAGAGATGGCCTAGCGGTTAAGAGCACCGACTGCTCTTACAGAGGCCCCGGGTTCGATCCCCAGCACCCACATGGCGGCCAAGAACCGTCTGAAACTCCAATTCCAGGAGAACTCCAGCTCCAGGGGAAACCGAGACCCTCTTCTGACCTCCGCGGCATTGCACGACACGGGTGCACAAACTGGCATGCAGACAGTACATTCATACACATACAGAAATAAATAAAATTAATAAAAAAAAAAAGAACCCTACCCTGAAAGAAGAACAAAGACTAAACTAGCCTATTCTTATGAACATCCCTTGGGATTTTGCTTGTGCATTATGGCTTGGCTGACTTCTAGGGTAAACAGGTGACAGGCCTGTGGCCTACAATGTGGGAATGGTGGGAGGGAATTTCATGGCTCTAGCCAGCAAGGGTTTGGCCAGTCTCAGGGTGTTTTCTTCCTGCCTGCTCCCCCACGTTGGCCTCCAGCTTTTCTTCCTACACTGTTAAGAGTTGAGCAAAAAAAAAGGGGCTGGAGAGATGGCCTAGCGGTTAAGAACGCCGACCGCTCTTACAGAGGACCCGGGTTCGATCCCCAGCACCCACATGGTGGCCGAGAACCGTCTGAAACTCCAATTCCAGGAGAACTCCAGTTCCAGGGGAATCCGACACCCTCTTCTGACCTCCGCGGCATTGCACGACACGGGTGCACAGACTTGAATGCAGACAATACATTGATACACGCCTTTAATCCTAGCACTTGGGAGGCAGAGGCACGCGGATCTCTGTGAGTTCGAGGTCAGCTTGGTCTACAGAGTGAGTTCCAGGACAGCCAGAGCTACAGGGAGACCCTGTCTCAAAAAAAAAAAAAAAAAAGAGTTGAGCCATCCTGTACTGGACTGACTTCTGAGCACTACCAGGGCTGTGTGTGTGTGTGTGTGTGTGTGTGTGTGTGTGTGTGTGTGTGTGTGTGTGTTGGGTAGATCCACCACAGAGACATCACTCGGAAGCTACATACACCCTCTTGATCTTACCAGACCTGGGGTGTGGTCTCACTTCACTTACTTTGACTAAAAGATCTTTACTACCTCTTAAGGCTATAGATTATGGTTAAGAATCTGCTAACTACAATTGCCTTTTTGAATTGGAATTTCACTTTTGATTCTTTATCCAATTTTATATGGAATAAAATTTTATTTGGTAATGTATAAGTGTGTTACAGATGAATAGATATGAGGTCATATGTTGAATAAGATATATACTTAGCATACTAGAAACTGTTTTGATGACAAATATGTATTCTTAATGAGATTGTAACTTAAATATGGCATAATCAAATGGTAGGCTGCTTACAGTTTGTTCTTAATCCATTGTCACATGTAATAATTTTTCTATTCTTGAATATTTCATTATTTATACCTACAAATAATCACAAACAAATTCTGTTTAATTTTGAAAAGAATAAAACAGTGTTTCCTGTTGTTGCTAGTTCCTCAGATTTAAATTTTAGTAGGGGAAATCTTAAACACTGATTTTGCTTTTTACATTTTAAAGTTTGTTTTTTAACAGATAATGGTTCAGGATGACTGTGACACCCAGTGCTCTTTTCCAGCCCTTCTGTATCTGTCACAGAATTCAGATTCATGTCTCAGCAGCACTGGATGTTCTTAGGGAGCATCCTTTGAGCCTGCAGAATTTGATTTGGCCAGGGCCGAGATCGCATGTGAGATAAGTCAGCAGTGATAGGGATCTGTGTGTCTGGGCCTAATGAACATCTGCTTTCTAGGGCGCCACAGCAGCACCTTCCTTTGTTTCCTGTGTTTTTTCCCTTTTGATTTGAGTCTTGTTAAACCTAGAAAATGGGGTTGTTTTTGTTTGTTTTTCAATATGCAAATGCACCTGTCTCCCTTTATAGGGGAACTAAAGACAGATATTTTTTAAAGTATAAATGAATGCACAGGGAATTGAAAAGTGGTGTGCAAGAAACCTCTGCTGTAGCCCTTCTCTTAACAACTCAGACATGTTCTATGAAAATTATGGAGCTGAGATCATGTACATGAAACTACTTGGCCAATTCATTTAAATTGAACCAACACCCACGGGGCAGGCATTGTGTTGGGCCCTGAAAGGTGAAAACATGTAATGAAGACGTGATTTGCATGGAGCACAGTGGGGTGACATTTATTTATTTATTTATTCTGAGGTTTTCAGTGAAGTAGGATATATAGTATAGCAAAAAATTACAAATATGTGGGTTGATAGAGTCATATGACAGCTTCCCAGGAAACATTTCCAGCTCTTGAAACATCCTCATTTGTACCAACCATCCATAACCCACTCAACCAGCTTCATTCTTTATAGATTAGTTCTGTCTCTTCTTTTTTTTTAATTTATTTTTGTATGTGTATGAATGTACTGTCTGCATGTAGGTTTGTGCACCCGTGTCGTGCAATGCCGCGGAGGTCAGAAGAGGGTGTTGGATTCCCCTGGAACTGGAGTTAAAGACGGTTCTCAGCCGCCATGTGGGTGCTGGGGATCGAACCTGGGTCCTCTGCAAGAGCAGTGGGTGCTCTTAACTGCTAGGCCATCTCTGCAGCCCAGTTCTGTCTCTTCTTATACTTCATAAAAACTGAAATGCAATCATGTGTCTCCTTTTGAGTCTGGCTGCTTTAGCTCATCATTATTTTGATTTGACTCACTGATGTTTTATGTGCTGTGTTTTAAAATTCCATACATATGACAAAATATACCATATTATATTTATCTTTCTATTATTTATGGACTTTTGAATTATTTCATTGTGGCTATTCCAAATAAAGTTGCCATAATTATTGATATTCATATCCTGCCCTCTGTTCATTACTCCTGAGAGTGGAACTGCAGGTCACATATACATATGTGTATGTATAGTTTTGATCGATATTATCAGCTTCTTCTTTTGCCAACAAAGCAGGAGAAATCTAATTGCTTTGTATCTTCACTGACACTTGGTATTGTCAGTCTTTTTTATTTTGGCCTTCTGGTTAGTGGCCCCTTCCTTCCTTCCTTCCTTCCTTCCTTCCTTCCTTCCTTCCTTCCTTCCTTCCTCCTCCTCTTCCTCCCCCTCCTCCTCCTCCTCCTCCTCCTCCTCCTCCTCCTTCCTCCTTTTGCTTTCTATGTTCTTGTTCTCTTGTTGTTGTCTAGGATGATCTTTAACTTCAGGGCTCAAGCACATACCATCTGGCCTAGCTTCCTTTTTTTCATACTGCTTATTGAGCTATTGGTATCCTCTTGCAAAGTTTGTTTCAAGGTCTTGTCCACTTTTTTGGAATAATAATTTTATTGGGGAATACAATATATGGTATATTACCACTTTTTGCTTCCATTACAGTTGGATTGCCTTTTGTATTGCTTTGTGAACTTCTCAAATATATTTGGGAGGCTGTCTGTATTAGTTTCTGTTCTGTTGCTGTGATAAAACAAAAAGGAATTTATAAATAGAAGAGTCTTTTGAGCTTGTGGTTCCAGGGGGATTAGAGTCCATCATGGCAGGGAGGCGTGGTGGCAGGAGGTGGTCAGAGCAGCAGCAGAAAGCAGAGGCTGCTCACATCTTCAAGGAAGGCACAGGAAGCAGACAGGGACCGAAAATCCAGCAAGGCTTAAGGACTCTCTAAGGCCGCCCCTAGTGCCCCTCCACCAAGGCCACACCTTCTAACACCTCCAAAACAGCACCACCAAGTGGAACCAGATATGCAAATACTTGGTACCTATGGGGGACATTTTCATTCAAACCACCACACCATCTGAATCAGACTGTATGAAGGTATCTTCCAATTTTCCATGTTCCCTTTCTCTGTCTGGCTGGTATCCAATCTTTTATAACCATTGCCTTTAATTCTGCTAAGGCAATGTCTGCTGCTTTGAGGTCCTGAAGATAGTTGCCTACATTTTCTACTAGAAGCAGTGCCTTGTCCCTTTTATTTAAGTTTACAACCCATTTCTAATTAACTTTTGTGTTTCATATGTGTAATGTCAAGACTTTTTTTTCCATCTGAGTACATAATGGATCTAGCACCATTTGTTGAAAAGACATATTCTTTTTGTGAATTTCAGTGTTGTGTGGGTTTTCTGTCTGAATTCTATTTTGTTCCATATGTAGCCTTGCATCCACACTCCATTGTCTCCATTTTAGCAGCACAGAAAATGTATGTCTGCATTTTAGAGTGGTGCAAACCATTCTAGGTCTTTTACATTTTCTTACAGATTTTAGTGTCAGCTTGCCAATTTTTAAAATGATCTCAAGTCTATAGAAAAATTGATGTCAATGCCGGTGACTCTTCCGAACTATAAGTGTGATATAGTTCACACTTATAATTACCACTTGAAGTAATAAGGAAAACGGAAAGCTATTCTTGTTTTAAATGCTTTATTTACTAAATATCTTGACTGACCTCTTTAGAATCTATAGATGGTAGTTGGCATAGACTCTGTGAAAAAATAATCATTCTGAAGAGAGAGTGAATATTTATTATCAAAGGTCAAAATTAATTTAGAAAAGTGGCTTGCCACTGAAATCTAGCCTTTAAGAACAAATGGCATTCTTTTTGATTTTTCATGAGTGCATCTCAAAATACATATTTCTGCCTTGTGCTCTTTATTTTCTTTTTAAGGTTTTATTTAATGTTGTCCTGAAACTCATTGCTATGCTTTATATATTTATGAGTACATTTAATTAAACTGCCTTTGTTTGGAGAATTTTCCAACATCTTTTATGATTTTTTTTAAAATATGCACCTGATTTTGTAAAAACAAATACTGGGAATTTCTACTTAGAAACTAACCTAAGCAGTAGATCAAGCTGCTCTCTGAGCCACAGTTCCTTCAAAACTTTCTTACATGTTCCAAGAAAATAATCTTACATATATGTTTTTCTTGCTTTATATTTAAAATTTTAAGCTTTGATTATTAACATATTCAGCCAGCCAAAAACAACCACACAGAACTTTCAAAGCTTATTAGTTCTGGCCAGGTTCACCTAGGTTGAGTGCGTGGTTGAATAGAAGTTCTTTTCAACTTTAAAATTTATGATTCTGAGAAGTTATAACATCCAAGAATCACAGAATGTTGGAATTTGAAGGAACTTGGGGATCATGTGATCCAAGTACTCCTTTTTACAGAAGAGGATGGTTGGATGGTTGTGCAGAGTGAAGAGACTGGAGGGGATTAGGAATAGGGTTGGCAGAAGGCCTAGAGGTGGGGGCTTGGCTTAATCTCACATAACTGCTCAGTGCTATGGTCTGCAGAGGAAGAAGGGAGACCACACACGAGCTTTGAGAATCACTCCAGGAAATTGATTGCAAGGTTGGATAGGACAAATGTCACCAGCTGCTGGTTGATGGGAATCAGTACTGGTCACTTTCAGAGGTCAACTGGTCATTTGCAGGGAAGACCACCAGACCTCCACACTTCCCTTGACTAAATGACCACTTCTGGATCACCAAAGCTGAGTCCTAGATTGGCTGTGGTTTGCTCTCAGGTCTTTGAACCATTGCAGAATAGCTGGACAGCCAGCAGCAATCCCTGCTCATCCTCCATATGTCTTAGTCTATTCATGGCCTTGCTGTGTTTCTGGAATCTCCCTGTTCCTAAGGGATTTTGTTTTCATACTGGCAAGGTAGACTCCCAGCTACTTAATTCTGCCTGAAGAGTCATTATTCTGTCGTCACCGTGTCACCAACCTGTTTTAACTTGTTTGGTCCACAACATCTAAAAACCCAGAGAAGCTTAGATTAAACACCACCTCTGCTTCTTGTTCACCACCATAGTGGGAACCACCTCCCAGGCCAACCGCTTCACAGTAATCTCTGATTTTTTCTCCCCAGACACGTGAGTTTGGTTGGCAGGAAGGTAGCCTGGAACACTCATCAGGCTTCAGGAGCTGTTTTAGTCAATTAATTATGTGGATAACCAGAAAGACAAAATGCACTTTAACACTAGCCAGGCCTCTGGTCCAATTAGGGTAGACAAGCTTTTCTCTTGTGCTGTTGGGTCACACACATAGCCTACCAGCTGATATCATGACTGGCTGTGTGCCGCACAGTGGGGAAGTGAAACACAGATGCTGGGGTATATTAAGCAGATAGGGGAGAATGATGTTTCCATGATTTACCAGAAGGTCTACCGAGAAGATGCCTCTAGTTCATGTCCAAGTGTGAAAGATCACTGCAGGCCACTGACATTTGGGCAAAAAGTATAATTTAAAGTTAGGCAATAAGCAGTCATGCCTTATTAGACTAATTAGATATAAAGAAAAATGACTTTAGGTATAATTCAAGTTCATTGGAAAAGATGAGTTTATTATATTTGATTGATGCCCAAATTCTTAGGATTGTGTGACTGAGTCAAAGAAGGATTGGACTGTGACTAGTTGTTTTAATTTTGTTTATTTTTCACCGTTTTGAGCATCTTCTGCTTCAAACTTTGCCATCCTGGAAGTGTGTGCAACCATAACAACAAACTCTGTGGGGTGTACACTGAGAACTGTCATAAGAGGATTGTGGGTTACTTAAAACCACATTTTCATTAATAGAACCAAGCTGTGCAGACCACTGTTGATTGACAAGTAGTATACTCAGGGACTCTGCAGTGAGATGGTAACATTTAAAAGATGAAGAGAAGCTCACCTATGTAGACAGGTCAGGGAACCTTTTGTTATGGAGTAATTGATTGCTTGGGCTGAAGATCTTGGTCGAGATGGAAGTTGTCTTAACATGTTGAATGAAAACATCTTACTGTTAATTCTATTCCTCCGTAAATAGGTTGTTCTGAGTCTTTTCCTTAGCACACCAATAACCTTGTGTTTTGATGTATTTAATCTTGAGCAGAGAAAGATGGGGCCTAGCAGCCACTTTAGAAGTTAGGCACATTGTCTACGGTTAAAAATGTACATATTCATCAGGCATTTAAAGTCTAAAAGAAAGTGAAGGTTCAGATCATTATTATCCCTTGAAATAAGGACATTTTCTTCTTCAACCAGATTTGCTTTGTAAACTACAAGTTTCCATGCCTTTCATCTAAATTTCTCCACATGTTATGAAGCCTTTGAGAAAAATTTGCTCATGTTTTGAAGGAAGTGCAGGGAAACTGCTTATAGTTCTCTGTAGGTGTTCCACTTGTTCTTAGGCAGAGTTTAAACCTCATTCCTAGAAAACATAAAAAATGGAGACATTAGAGTTTATTAATTGGTTCATTATTATATTTTCACTTTCACTGAACAGTTTCATTTAGACTATATGTATCATAAGTTTGCACTTGATGTTAGGAAAAAAGACTGGGAAAGAAAATGATCAGGAATAGAAAAAAATAGCATGAAGTTATACATATATTTGAGAAGTTTAATATGACATTTTATACACTGTAAGCTTTTTTTGAATGTGACAAGGTCTTGTTATGCTGTGTAAGCGAGATGTGAATTCATAATCCTCCTACCTCAGATTCTCAAGTTCTAGGACACAGCTGTGCCACCAATGCCCAGCAAAGTGTAAGATCCTTTGAGATAAGAAATATATTCATTTTTGTGCCTACTATAATGCTTCACACATCATCGGTACTTAATGAACTTTTATTGAATTGAATCCTTATCTTTTATTTACCTAAGAGGAGTATGAGGCACAGACAGTTTTTTGGAGATGAAATTCTTCCACTTCAAATGCACACATGGTTAGAGTAAAAACAAGCCCTTAATCTAAATTACCTAAGCAGTGTAACCAATATTGAGTTTTCCATTAGACTTGGTCATCGTGTCCTCAAAAAAGTGATTTTTTAAACTAGTTTGTAATTTCACATAAATACTTCATAAAGCAAAAGAACAAAATATTCAATGATTATTTTAGATTGAATGCAGTTCACCTACCTAAATACAGTGCTGTATATGTGTAATTCCTTATGTGGAGAGTGAGATGGGAGGGTCACTCCATTCAGCCCATGAATTCAAGACCAGGGAGAAAGCACAGAAAGAAATCCTCAAAGCAAAACAACAGAGCAAAACCAAGAACAGTTGTATTTCAGTATCCACAGGAAATAGGTCGAAGGGCATATGCTTCTCTTCCACGAATACCTAAGTCTACAGCTGCTCAAATTGCTTTTATGAAATGCATCATATTTTCATATGACCTATATTTCTTCACCTATATTTCTTCAGTCTTTAAATAATTTCTGATTACCTATAGTATCTAATACAAGGTGAATGATACAGAAAGAGTTGTTATACAACATTGGTTTTTAATTTGTATTTGTATTGTATTTTGCTGTGGTTTTTTTTCCTCAAATATTCTCAAGTTATGGTTGATTGAATCTGAATAGAACCCGCAGAAACAGACAGCCAACTCTATAGCTAATAGATATAGAAATAGAGGGATATTAAGATGAACTTTTCTACTCTATAGTGTAATATTTCAAACAACATGATGAATTATTATTTAAAAGGTTAAAGAATGTTGTAGACCAGGCTGGCTTTGATCTCATAGGGATCCACCTGATTCTGCCCCCCAAGTTCCCAAGTGCTGGGAACCACACCTTGGCATGGCCATCACACCTTGCTATAGCTGCAGGTCTTTAAGCTAGACCTGTGTCTAGCTTAAATATATGATTATATGAGTTACAGTTCTCATAGAAAACATAGGACTCAGCCACACACTGATGTTGAAGGAATGAGTACTAGAGATCTGTAGAAGTGTTGGCAGGACCTAGGGAAGCCATAAACAATAATGGCATATTCTCAGGCCACTAAAGCAATGGGGCCTTTACTGTGCAGAGAGCCTAAAGGAACAGAGTGGGACAGTTAGACCTGGAAATGAGCCCTGCAAGGTGGATGTCTTTTAGGCAGTGACCTTCAGACGATGACCAAGTCTAATCCACATTCATCAAATAACTTTGTTTCTCCTCCCACCTTCAGACCTGCCAGTGTTTCCAAGTGGAACATATAGGAAGCTATAGGGGGCACTGTAAGTGAAGCAGGCCTGTGGCAGCCCCACAGGGCACAGGATAGCATGGCGAGGCAAAAAGAGGCATGCGAGTCAGGAAATTCTGTCAGATAAATGTAAGGTTGCCTACCACTTACATTTTAAAAAAATAATTTAAGCTTTAATTTTTCCTACTTTTCTTAATGGATAATTTTGTTCTTTTCATGAACAGTGCTATTTATTGCCTTCTTATAAGTCTGTTGCTACTCAAGTAATATGAAGAGATTAACAGCATTTAGTGAGTACCATGCACAAAGCACTTAATATGCGTGTGACTCTCAAGATAGAGAACTTCGTGAGAAAATGAGCTTTTGGTGGGGTTGTGCCTTGGTTCTCATATTAAAAACACCAAACTACCAAACAAGTGTTTTGACATTAAGTACTTTGAGTGAAGTTTATAAAATGACCTTGGGAAACTTGCTATGTATATACTCCATGCAGCCGTCCAGTTGAGCTTCAATGTTTCTGTGTCTCACCTTCTCATACAAGAAGCTAATGAGGCTATTTAGGCATTTGGATTAGACCAGTGTGATCCAGGGACTGAAGCTTTAACTTTTAGCCACATGTGACAAGAGGCTCTTGCATGGGACATATGTGGCTACGGTAAACTGTGTAAATGTGTACTCTCTGATTTTAATTTTTTTACTAATCTATTTTGAAATAAGAACTTGAGTTTTGCAGTTTCAGGTTTTCAAATTGCTTGGAACCCTAAAGATATATGTTGGTAAGCAGCATGAAGAAAATTAAAGCCACTAAAGCAAAGAAGATTTTAATCCACTGACTGGATAAAACACTGGCCAAAAGTTTGAGAATCCTTTTATGTTATGTTATATATACTTAATAAAGATAGGTATATTTATTTATGCTGAATTATAATCAGACCATTGTTCCCAAGATTATCATCATTGAAAGGCTACTTCAATTAAAAAATAATAAATTTAAATTTACTAAATTTCCATTTGTTTTATAAATATACATTTCTATTATTAATTATTATTATATTAGTATATATAAATGTAATATATTATATATTATATTATATTAATAATATATTATATTAATAATAAAAGATATAATATCTATTATTATCTGTTAATTATTCTGGATATTATATGGGAATATGTGATATTTGACATTTGATCCTTAACACACTGGTGGTATACATCTTTAATCGTAGGTCATAGCAGTCAAGAGGTAGAGGCAGGTGGAACTCTGTGAGTTCAAGGCCAGCCTCATCTATATGAGACCCTGTCTCAAAACTAAAAGCTAAAATAAAATAAGAAGAAATAGATTGTATACATAAAATATGACTGATATAATATGAAATGTAATATAATAAAATATTAGTTATATTTACCTTCTCTTCAAGATTTTGACATTTAGTAGTTCATTTTTATGTTATTTGCTATGAGAGTTCTGTTTGTCCTTTGATTCTATTATTTTTTTAATTTTATTTATTTTTGTATGTGCATGAATGTATTTTCTGCATGTAAGTTTGTGCACCCATGTCGTGCAATGCTGCGGAGGTCAGAAGAGGGTCTCGGATTCCCCTGGAACTGGAGTTCTCCTGGAATTGGAGTTACAGACGGTTCTCAGCCGCCATGTGGGTGCTGGGGATCGAACCCAGGTCCTCTGCAAGAGCAGTCGGTGCTCTTAACTGCTAGGCTATCTCTCCAGCCCCCTGTTTGTCCTTTTAATAACATTTTATGTTCTCTTTTGTTCAGATCTCTGAGAAAGAATTATCTGAAGCTCATAATTATTTCACAAGGAGAAACATTATTGCATCATTAATATGAAATATCTGTAATGCAAGTGAAAAACACTTTGTGGACATTAAGTTTTATGGATATTTGTTTCCTGATGTTTTCCTCTTCTGTTCAAGTGTACTTCCTGCCTAACTCTTCCAGTCCACTTTATTTGGTCTGTTTTTAAGAGACAGAAGAATAATATCGGAGATTTTCCTTTTAAAAGGATTGGATCCTGGGCTAGCAAGATGGCTCTGAGATTTAAGGTGCCTGTGGCCAGCCCTAAGAACTTGAGTTGGACTCCTGGAATCTATATAGTGGAAGGAAAGAACCAACTCTATCATGTTGATCTCTGACTTCCACACATGCACTGTTACACGCAGGTCCCCAAACATAGACACATACACAGACACACACTAAATAAAACCAATACATAGGAATGATAATTTTCATCATAGTCTATGACCATTCTGAACACACCTAATCTCGCTTAATTTTTTTTTAATTTTATTTTCATATGTGTATGAATGTACTGTCTGCATGTAGGTTTGTGCACCTGTGTCATGCAACGCCACGGAGGTCAGAAGAGGGTCTCGGATTCCCCTGGAACTGGAGTTCTCCGGGAATTGGAGTTACAGATGGTTCTCAGCCGCCATGTGGGTGCTGGGTATCGAACCCGGGTCCTCTGCAAGAGCACCGGGTGTTCTCAACCGCTAGGATATCTCTCCAGCCCTCTCGTTTAATTTTTATTATGACATTTTAAAAATGTCTTTTGGTGTACACACTTAACAACAATGTTTCTTATTGTGATGAATTGGCAAAGTTAACTATTTAAGCCATTTTTATGTGTACAGGTAAGTGGCATTAAATGCACTTACCTTGTTGTAGAAGTGTCACTAGTGAATAGTTCTTTTTAATCCTCATAGTATAAAGTGATGTTTCTGTTTTCATGTAGACTTTTTTTCTTCCCCAAAAGAGCAGCAGTGGAATTTCTCATGTTCTCATTCATCAGTCTGGAAACATCTGCTAAAATTCTATCCAATGGCATTTGGAGTGGTATTAAATTAGCAAAGCTATTGTAAGCATGCTCATCAACTCACACAAAGAGAACTTGCTGAAAATAACATTTGGAATAAAATGTCATTTTAAGTAAGCAAAGTATTACTTTGCTTCTTTCCATTTCTCTTATGAAGTGATTATGTCAGAAACCCAAACCTGTAGTCCAGTGGCATGCTGAGGGGAAGAATGAACGTGTCTATGATGTGTGGACCATGCCTCAGTTTGTGGCTTACATGCCTTTAATGTACTTTTCAAGTTTGTATAAGTATATACAGATTTAAGCTTTTATTTATTTAGTTAAGTTCTTGAGATGATAACACAAATGGAATTTTTAACTTACTTTATGTGTGACAAAACATATAATTACAGTGTTTTATCAAAATATAAAAGGTAAAACCATTTTTTTTCATAACATAAGTGCAGTTTACCTGTTACTATGGTAACCAGGTGAGCATTACTAAGTGGCCACAAGAATTACTATATAAATTGTGTTGAAAACTCTTCCTAGAACCCTTTAAAATAGGTATCTTAGTAAGGAAAGAAAAGGCTCAAGCTCTGGAATAGAAATAGTCAAACTGTTTGAATATAGGAAGAGAGTTGAGGGGGTGGAAATCTGCGTTGCCGAGAAAAAGAGTTTTCAGAGCAGACTGTTCTGGTATTTTATACCAATTATGTGCAGCTATTGCTTTGAATAATTTTGCTGCCCTGCTGAGATTTCCTTTTTACAAATCCTGGAGCAATTATAAGATGGAAGTCTGGAATGTATAAACAGTGTCCTTTGAACAGCAAATGAGCTACATTTTTCTAAACTCAAGGGTAGGAATGTACGCCCTCTTATTCTATGGTTCTCTGCTTTCCCTCCCTTCTTAATCAGAAGCTCAGAAACCAGTGTCTAGTTCAAGAGTGTATAGAAACATGAATTTTTCTTCAAATACTTCAGAATAATAAATTCCATCAAATTAACAAAATCTTTCTATTGCTATAACATAATGGCCATTGTGCTTAATTCCTATTCAGTATCAAAATGTTCAGAGATCCCCATTCTGTTCCTGTGTTTCTAACCTTAACACAAGAATCCATAATAGATTACCTTTCTCTATAGCTCTGAAACGAAACACAGCACTGAGTCGGTGTGATTGGGGTGGGGGTGCGGGGAGTGACACCCTTCCAGCGAAACATTAGGCTGGGTTTCTAAATGCCAGCTTATTTTATGTGACAAAGCAGTGTGTACTAAACATGGCAAACACTATATAAAACCCTAAAGAGAAGTCAGCTGTCACTTGAAGTTAACTGTAAAAAGCCTGAACTCCATTATTTTGCTGAACTTACAGACCTTGTACAATGTTTACAATAAGGTTTGGAGAGCTGCCTAGCATTGGAATATATACAATTAAACAACGTGGCTGAACGGCCTTTTATGCTTGCACTGCCAGAACACCGCCAGTATGTTCAGATGGTAGTCATTCTTGGAACTCTTAACATAAACAGGAATTGAGAACATTCATTTGTAATTCTAAGTGCACAGGGGATTTTATTTTATTCACATAAACCCCCATGGAAACTAAAGATAGCAATAATAAAGGGATCACCAAAAGCGACTTTCATCTCTGACTGTCAAAGTATGTGATACTTCCATTTCTTTACAACTAAGCCTAAGCATTCAGCTCCCAGGACTCTTGTTTGAACTTGTGCAAACAAGGGAGATTTTATTTAAATTAATTACAAAATGAATTTTGTTTGAACAGATCACTGGAAGGTAATCCAAAGAGGGCTTCCTGGGTCTTTTCTTCAGATTTTTCTAAAAATAGAATGTTACTGATACTAATGAAACAAAGCACAGGTCACAGTTTCAGTCCAGGGCATGTTCAGTAAGTTAGATTAGACCAACTGAATGGTTACAGTAGAATAGAAAGAACCTTCAGCACTGATAGTTACAAGAGGAGAGAAAACATATAACTAGAGTGATGTACTTATTTCTTTAGGAAAGTGGAAATACATAAGGGATTGATGTATAGTTCTGTCATTCAGAAATATAAATATACATATATATTTTAATGTGTGTGTTGGGTTTTCCCTGAAGTATTTTCCTGTCAGTTTCTCAGGGATGTTTGGCTTTGTAATTCAGAAAGAATAGTTTATATTGACACTAGAATGAAGCATGGTCCTGTTCTCAGACACAAAAAGGCAAAGGCATGACTCAATAACGGGAAGATGTGAGCTCAGTCTAGGTCCCTGGAGCCAGTGAGTGACTCCAGCTGTATTTGCCTCTGGTTTCTATTCCGTTGTCCAAAATTAGGCAATTTGTTAAAAATGATAACAGAGAGTTGCAATATAAAAGACAGTATTACCCTTTCTTTATCCTTGCCCTGAAACTTAAAATTTGAGTCTGAAATATAATGTTTTGTCTTCAATTTCTCTACAGTATGAATCCTGCCTACTTCTCAATATAACTAATGGTCACCACTTTTCATCAGACGATATGAAACACTGTGTGGAGTTAGACAAAGCATTTCCTGTACAAGGTTTTTTCGAGTCTCAGGGCTTGAAGTATAGACTTTGGTTACATGACTTTACTCTAAATAGCACATAAATAAGCAAGGGATCAATTATCTGTAAGCGTACCTAGGCCATTTTGGATGTACTTATATATTAGGACTCAGTAGTGTGATCCATACACATTTATGAATTCCTATTGGCCTAAATTTCCTCAAAAACAAACATTTCAAACACTTTCTTCTAATCTTAATCTTTCAACAATGCAAGGAATAAGTTTATTAAAATATCTAAAGTAAATTAACATATCTCTCTTAAATTATCTTCTTTGGGATTGAAGAACTCTAACTTAAAATTTTAGATGTACATGAAATTTGAAGTCTAAATCTTTTGTATTATTCTCCATTCTGTTGTTTTGAAGGAATTCTTATTACAACATATTTAAGTGACCGATGTGTATGCATTTGGATTTTGTGCCTGGTAACATCATGTTTCCAGTTTTATTTGCATTAGGTAATGTTCCACAGCTAGTGTTATTCTTTTGAGTTAGAGCTTCAGTCCTTCAGGGATGGTTCTGAATAACCCAACTAGGGATCCTGTTGTCACCAATAGTGCAGCGGTGCCTACTCATACTGACAGGTACTGAAGACTGTCCATCACTGTTTGGATTCATCTTCCTGTTGCTTAGTTGCATTATCTTTTATGCAGATATTGAGATTTCACTGTGGATTTCTTTCTTTCAAATGCTTATACTATATAGATGTTAGGTAAAGTAGACATAGACCTGAGAAAGATCATTCTTTGAACTGAAGCCAGTAATTGTATCCCAGCTCTTAAGTTATGATATATAATAAGGTTCTTTGCAAATGTAGTCATGTAGAGAAGTTGGGGTTTAGAAGGCATGGCATTGGCCCATTGTGAGAGAGATCACAGTACAGTCTGGTTGAAGTAGAATATAGATAACCAATATCAATAACCCACGGTGAGGGTCAAGGATGGTTTCAGAAGAGACACCTCTAGAAAAACTAGACAGCACAGGGGTTGTGTATGCCCTAGTCTGCTCAGATTGCCTAGCAATGTACCACAGACTGGATGGCTTAGACAACAGAAATCCAATTTTTTTTTTTTACAATTCCAAGGGGAATAGAATTCCAAGAGCAAAGTATTAGTAGGATTAGTAGGTAGAAGAGAGGGAAATGGCTGAATTAATCTTATAGCTAGTCCATTCTCCAGAGAAAAGCATCTATTCACTCTTGAGGGCTCTGTAACTCCAATACCTCCCATTGAGCCCCATGTCCCAGCATAGGACATTTGGAGCTAAACTTCCACATTAATTTTGACAGGATACAGTATATTCAAACACATGCAGACAAATCAAAGTGATTGTATATTAATTTTTATTACTTAAATTTGAAACACCACTTTATATGACGAGGCACAGATCCTGCACAGCTCTAAGAATTTCCTGGCAGGTATATAATATAATATAATTAGAATTCATTAAAATAGGGACATTGTTATTAACAACAACAATGGTAATGTTAATGCTTTCAACAAACATAAAGTATTTACATTCAATAGTCATTATTCCATAATTCATATGTGTACAAATCACTGGTGTTAAAATATAATATAGAGTTAGGAGTAAATGTATTTCTTGATAGAATATATAATAGGGGATAAAAGAAGAGAGTAACAAACTGATGTTGTTGATAAATAGAATACATTTAATCTATAAATCTTATCCCTTTTGATATAATCAGGAAAATGCATATATTTTCTGCACTGTGGGAAATGATGTTACTATTTTACACTGACAATTGGAAATTGTTGATTAACATATGCTAGAAAGTAAAAATAAATTAGGTTGAGAGAATAATATTTGGGGAGTGTGATGTGGAGCTCTTCCAAGCAGAGTACCAGCTTGAGTCTCTCTACACCCGTGCGACAGCCTTGTCTGTTCAGTTTCATGTCTTGGCTCTGGAGTTCCGTATTCAAAAGAAATCGTAGTTATCATCATTCATCTTAAGGTGCAGCCAATGCAGTCCAAGAATTTTTCCTTAAGAACTTCTTTATCAATGCCCCTTTTAGAAATGTGTAGCCTTTCCCTGAACCCCAACCTTCATTGTTATATCTATTCAACTTTCATCTTTTTTCACTTTATTTTTTGAAAGGTGTTAGTCACCTCCAGAGGTACACTTAGAGATGTGTGTGTCCTGTAATTATAAATGTTATCTTACAGCAACTCTCTGGTTGTTTCGCAGAGCCATTCCAGTGGTATGGTATACTTGTATAGGACTTGGTTTTAGGAACGCCAATAAGGTCTGGAAAGAAAAAAGAAAGTGCTAAATTTAATGACACTTTGAAGACAAAGGGTCTCTAAGAAGGTGGTAGCCAGTTGAACAACTAAAAACCTCTGGTTACTGCCTCTGGTGAAGTAGTGTCCATTCACAAAGAAACTGAGACATGATAGAAAAGTGAGCTTATAAATTGGCTCTGATGGGTGTCTGGTGCCTCAGAGCACCAGTGTGGGCAGAGATCTCAGAGACCTGGGTAAGGCTGTGGTGGCAGCAGGAAGCTAGGGCTTGAGGAACTGGCCCAGCAAGAAGCTCTGGATTCTGCCTCTGTGGTAGACAGAGAAGATGCTGGTTTGAGTTAAGGCTGGGCATGAGGGTGAACTTGGAAAGGAGCTGGCAAATTCCATGAGAGGATGAACTGGTGTGTCAACAGGAGCTGGGCCATGAGGAATTTGAGGATATCTACCTATAATATGTCTAATTTGTGCATACTATTCCCCCTGCCTCCAAATTCTCTTTTTCTTTGTTTACAAAGTTACTAAGTCAGTCATTTTCATATTTCATATGACTCTCTGAAATGAACATGTAGAGCTGAAGGACCCAATGTGGGGATGAGGGGGTTCCTGTAAGTAAAGCACGGACCTGAATCCAAGTCCTAAGCATGGAGCTTCCTTAAATGGAAATGGATTTAATGATGCTTTGTACTATTTGGTGTTCTAATGTTTGAAGGCTTGTCATATTTAGTGGCCGAAGTGGCAATTAATCACATCTATGCAGTTTATTTATTTAAACTAAAGCATCAGAATTACCTGTCTCATATACTGTATGCAATAGTACTGTGTTGAATAGAAACTAATCAAAATAATCAGAAATTACCTTACATGGTTTTTGCTGAAATTGTAGGAATCAAATTAAGTTTGCTTTTACTAAAGCTGACTGACTTCTCATGGATACCTTTTCAATATTAGACTAATAATAATAATAATAATAATAATAATAATATAAAACAAAAGGTAACCTGAGATTGGGCAGGGACATGTTCCCATCTATTTCCTAGCAGTCCTGTAACTATATTGGCAAAAAAATCCAAAATGAAATCATACAGAGGCACAAATCCACATTCCAAGAGTGATTCCAGATGCATATGAGCAAAACTTGCTTCAGAGCTCCTGTTACTAGTGTGGATGACACTGATCGACACTTGCTGAGTGACTCAGACCCATATTATAATTCCATCTCACTTTTTGGACAAACTAGTATTGCATTTCTTTAATGCACATACTTCTTCCCATATGTCAATACCCCAGAGGTCTAGATGTGTCTTATGGTCAATGCATGTTTGAATAGATCCTCAGTCTGGAGAAACTGAGTTCTTCCATAGAGGATCTGTGGATTTGTGTTGCTTGGGGTTGCAACCTTGGAACACTACCCATCTGAACTCTGTGCATGAGGTCTTCTTAGACCACACTGGTTGTACAGAAGCAGTGCCGATTGGGAGTTCACATTTTCAGGGGAGATTCTGTTTTCTTCAGCTGGTCACAAGCTTGAGGCATGCATAATTTCCTTGCTCTTGTTCAGTGTGATAAGCTGCTAGTTTAGATTTGTGGTCTTCTATCAAATTGCTTCTTTGGGAACATTTTCTTCACTATTTCTAAATAGAACAATAGTGGACCCTGCTGTTGATGCCCTGGAAGATTTGATGGGATACTGCCCTTGCTTGAGTTGCTATTACCCACAGAATCTATGGGATTTGAAAACCTAGAAATGTGTGGCCCAATACAGGGGCCAGCAAGTGTGTCTTGTAAAACAGGTGGTTATGATGCCCTGGGAGATTTAAAATTAGTAGTCAGCCTAGGTTGGCAGTCACGTCCTCGCAGAAGGGTGTGGGTAAGAAGTTCTCTGTATTTGCCTTCATTGATGTTCCTTGTCCTAAGAGTCACTTTGAGATGGCATTTAAATGACAAGGAATTGCAGTAGTGTGTGTATTTTCCCTGGTCTTTACTTACTATTCTTTCTTTTCCTGTGTGAACGGGCCAGAGAATTGCCACTATTTTCCTAGTGCTCTGTCTCTGAGTGATTCTCATCTTTAAGGAGGAGATGTCACGAAGATAGTTAACATTAATTCATTTATTTCCTACTTTTGTCAGGCACATTATGAAATCACTTAATCCATACAACCATTCATGGCAGTTAATTATTGTTACCCCATTTTCCTTGAGAGAAGACTGAGGTTCTCAGAGGTGAGACCCCTGCCCAAGGCCATTTGGCAGGCCAGGAGCAGAGCTAACTTCTAACTTGCAGGTAAACTTCTGCCTGACTTCAAAGCCAAATTCCTTTTAAACTACCTTACCCCTTCCCTAGACACAGAGATTCGTCAAGGTTTGTGGGTTGTTTTTTTTTTTAACTTTTTATGAGTTCATTTAAGTTATTTATTCCACAATAAAGATTGGAAAACAAGGAAGGCAGATGGAAACTTAGGCTGTGTCCAGTGGTACTGTAAACTGCAGGCTCAGGGGAGATGAAATTTGGCTTCAATTCTGTTCTATTTTTGTATACATGATAGCTTTAAGCTGTTATGTCCACATTTGAGAAATTAGTACCTCAGACTGAAAAAAAAGCTGAGGTCTTTCCTGTTACATTTCTCAACTTTTCAAAATCTTCAGGTTAGCATGAGCTAACCTTTGTTTTCTCCTTTTCCCATGAATGTCTAATTTAAATAGGTTTTGTCTTTTTTTTTTCCTGGTTTTTCTAAGATTTGACAGAGTATCAATGGAAGGCAAACAATTTACATTTAGTTATCTCCTGAGGAATCTTTAGAATGTATCTAAAAATACTAATACTAAAAAATAGCTTATTAAATACATTTAATAAAATACAAAAGTTGTTAGAAGCTTGCGTTTTATGGGTGTGACTAACAGGCATGGTGTAGCTCTTTGGAGATGGCAATGGATTGCAATAACAGTATAGTAGAATATTTTGAGTGCATATGTGCCATATGATAGCAATGCCTAAAGACAGTTTAAGCTAACAAATGCTTTTCTGGTGTTAGGATTTTTAGCTTGTGGAAGCTAAATGATCCAATTACTAGATAAAGATTGGAGCTCTAGAAATATAAATGTGTATGTGATATTTGCATACGGGTGCACCTGTGTGTGGGTGGGTGGGGTATCATCTTCAGATAATCCTTCTAGGAGCTAATTTTTAAATTTAAATTTTATTTTTTGTGACAGGATTGCACTTTACACAGGCTGGTCTGGAACTTAAGAGTCTCCTGTTCCTCCTCAGTTCTGGGACTGTAGGTGTGTACTATCATACTGGCTCTAATTTTTTCAGCTTGCCTCATTCCTTCTTGTTTGATTAGACTAAGTACAGGCTTGGAGTATCTGTATCAACCTTGCAGTCTGATGGACTTTAATGTCATCTTGATTGATCACTACCCTTGTGGGGAGGTACTTAGAAAGGGAAGAATTTTGCTCTCTTTCTATCAGTCTTGGTTCCTGGACCACCTGCTTTAATAATTCCTTGTGGTGGTTGTGATTTAACTTTTTTTTTTTTTTTTTATTATTTATTAATTTTATTTATTTCTGTATGTGTACGAATGTACTGTCTGCGTGTAAGTCTGTGCACCCGTGTCGTGCAATGCCGCGGAGGTCAGAAGAGGGTGTCGGATTCCCCTGGAACTGGAGTTCTCCTGGAATTGGAGTTTCAGACGGCTCTCGGCCGCCATGTGGGTGCTGGGGATCGAACCCGGGTCCTCTGCAAGAGCGGTCGGCGCTCTTAACCGCTAGGCCATCTCTCCAGCCCCCGTGATTTAACTTTTATCTTACCCTTACAGTTAGTCTCTGATGGTGGTACTCAGTGTAGCCTGCCTTCAGAACTGAGGGCTAACAATTACCCCAAAGTGACATTTCCCTCATTGTTATCAAACAAACGAGTGAGAAATGTAGGAATAAATTGAGTAAGAGTAATAATGTTGAAATTAGAATTATTGATGATGGATTTTGTTCTACAAAGACTGCAGGATGCTAACCTGGAGAAAGCAGTATGGACGAGACTTCAGTCTTGAATTTCTAGATGGAGAATCGAGTCGTAAGATGTTTAAATACTCTTCTAGTGCCCATGCCCAGTCCAGGCTCCACCCTACCACATGCAGTTGTCTTGCATAGTGCCCAGTGGACTAATTAATCTGTCTCTTTGGAAAACCTTCAAAGAAATATCAGCTTATTTGACTTTTTGTCGTTATGATTGTCTGTTAGATAATAGCATGTTGGAACAGCTTCAAAACTCATTTTCTTAGATGCCCTTTAAAAACTCTTAGAAGATAGTTAAAGATAAATATTGAAAATTATAGTTTTGTTACCACATGGGTATGATATTCTGTAAAGAAAGCACATCCTTTCTGTATACAAAATCTCTATATTTCCCAATATGACAATATTACGTAGTAGGGAATAATACATTTTTGCGTGGGCTTTACAAGAGATGATACTTTCTCACTCTTTGTATTATCAAATTAATAGCAGGCCCAATAAGTATTTGTTGGGTGAAAATCTGCAAAGAATAATATAAAGTACCTGTTATCTGCCAGAAAATACTAAGGGATTGAAAAATTGGCTTTGCATCTTATTTATTTATTTATTTATTTATTTATTTATTTATTTATTTATTGTGTGTGAGTGTATGTGTGTGTGTGTGTATGTTGTGTGTGTGTGAACATGTGCATGCCAAGCATGTTTCTGTAGGTCAGAGGAAAGTTTGAGAGAATTTGTTCTTCTCTTTCTACCATGTGGGTTCCCAGACTGTCAGGCTTGGAGCTGAGTGCCCTTACTGGTTGAGCCATCTCATTGACTTGACATTTTTATTTTTTAATAAAATAAATAAAATGTTGCTCTTTCATGTCATGAATTTTGAATCTACTCTTCATATTGACACTTTTCCTACATTTCTGTAGGTCAGTAAAATAATACAGAGCACTGGGTTTTATGTTTTTTAATTTACACTTGCTATGGTATACTCTGTCTTGCACATTTTGCTCAGTTAACATTGCTTCTAAGAAATATCTGTTGAACTATTAACAACTGACGGCTGTTGAGAAGGGAAGACTTAGCCATGGTTAAGGGTGAGACTTTCGGTAGGTTGATCATGCTCCAGTTGATAAACCCACACTGAAGGACATTTGGGGCCACAACTTTAACTCTATAGACCATATATATAATGTATATTATATATTATATGTATTATGTTATACATATAAAAGTACACGTATAAGAGTACAGGAAATAAGAAAAGAAATGCCTGTGTTGATTAAACACACACACACACACACACACACACACACACGAGTGCCGGTGCGTAACTACTGCATACTTCTCTGCTTTGTTTGTTTGGGGGTGTGCTTGTGGAAGCCAGAGGTCAACCTTGAATGTTGTTCCTCAGGTTCCATCCACTTTGGTTTTTGAGACAAAGTTTTTCACTGGGACTTGGGCCTCCTGGATTAGGCTACCCTAGTAGACCAGGGAATCTGAGAGAGCCCTCTGTCTCTGTCTCCCCAGAGCTGGTTACAAGTGCACACCACTATGCTTGGCTTTCACATGGGTGCTTGCAGGGCCATCTCCCGAGCTCCAGTTTTCTGCTTTTTAAGTCTCCTATTATTTACCTATTGACTTTTGATGAGTATGTTGTTACTGGTTTTTCACAGTGATGACAATGTAGGAGTCCTGTCCTGGTCTCTGCACACGTGCGGGAGTTCTGAGCTACATCCGGAAGTGGAATGGAGGGCTGTGTTCTGGGGCTATGCTTTCTTCCACTAGTGTACAAGAGAATACCTTAACTCAATATATTTTCAAAGAGGCTGCAGTGTGTTGTTAGTAAAATATTTAATGGCCTTTTTAAAAAGTTCACAGCAGGTGGTTAAGTACTGTTTAAGTTTTTGAAATTCAGATTTCTTTTTATACTCTCAGAGAAAGGCAGACAGCATAATAAATAAATCACTTGCAAATACAAAATGGGGAAGAGAAGACTATGGACTAAACTAGGAGACACCTCTAGTGAGATGAGGGCCCAGAGCTCACAGTAGAGCCATCTCATCGTATGGGAGATGAGAGCGGACCGTCCTAGGAACATCCCTGGTTGAAAAGACCACAAAATAATTTTTCAGACCAAAATTCTCAGCCTTTTATGGGTCTAAACTAATTTTTTTTTGTGAGGCATATTATAAAATGAAAGTAGAAATAGCCTCAAAAGGTTCTGAATAAAACGCTTAAGCAAATTAGAATCAGTTTCTCTAGCTAATGGATTAATGCCTCTTGATCACTTTGAATGTCTTTTTAGACCTTTTATATCTAAAATTGATATCATTCTCTATATGGAAAGTAATTTCATCCAAAAGAAACCCTCCTGTTTGAAAAACATATGACTAATTTGATATTTGTTGTTGTTTGCTTGTTTGTTTTCTTGCATCTCTTGACAGTCAATGGTTTCATTTCTTCTGGGGTCTGCAGGAAAGCCCATTTTCTTGGCTGGTTTCTTCTTTAATGTATAAATAGCAAGTGTGACCCTGTCTTTTAACCTTTGATCTCTTCCATTCATCCTAGAGTTTCAATCTACAACAGAGTTTCCTTTCTCAGTCTAGATGTGAATATGGATGGCTCAATATTCCTTATCCTTTGCCCAGAGTCTCTATTCCTCTTGCCAAATATTTTCATCATTTAAAGACATCATTTCTACTTATCTAGTACTATAATCTCAAATTCTGTTCACTTCCATTGACATCAGATTGTTGCCTTTTTGTCTTTGGTCCCTTCCTCTCCTACCTTACTTTGACCAGTACTGTACAGTATGTTAAATTAGAAGCCAAAAGAAGGTCTCCTTAAGGCTGCTACCAAGAAATTTCTGACCTAAATAATATGCCCTGGGACCCCTTGGTAGGACACTGTAGTACTTATCACATTTGTGAACTCAGTAAATATGAAACACAAACTCCTGTGTGTCTACTTGACACTTAACCTTTTATTAGTGATTCAGAACTGATTGATTTTTCTCACAAAAGAACATGATATCTGGCAACATGAATTTGTTCCTTTGGTCAGTTTGATGCACATTCATGTATGGGGCCCATTATGCTAAACAGAAGAAAATTTAGGAAGTAAATCAGTGGAGGAAGAGCAAGTAAGGTGTTTCCCCCCCTAACAACTGCAAGGATATCACCATGTTAATGCTCTGCCCTTCACCTGTTGTCACCATACAAATCTGAAATTGAAATTCTTTTTTTTTTTTTTTTTGGTCTCTTTCAGTCTTTTTCAAGACAGGGTCTCCCTGTAGCCCCAGCTGGCCTGGAACTCGCTCTGTAGACCAGGCTGGCCTTGAACTCACAGAGATCTGCCTGCCTCTGCCTCCCGAGTGCTAGGATTAAAGGCCTGTGCCACCATGCCCGGCTAAAATTGAAATTCTTAAATCAAGAAGATGGCAGTATTGTTTCTGCTCAGCTGCCTGAAGCATTCCTTTACAGTTTAAGCAACATGGCCAGTGCCTGAAAGAAACAACTAGTCAATACGAGGGACCTTTAAAGCCTTTCCTTTCTGTGACTCTCTTTATACTTTTTAACAGAAATTTGTATTTATGAAGAATTTCTGAGTCATTTGCTGTAGGCAAATGCTTGTGCGAGCTTAAAGACGTACAGAGCAGTGGACACAGAGGTTGTGATTCACGGGGGGAAGGGCATGCATGGCAGTGATGGATGGTCCAGGTGGGGGTGTCTTCGGTGGTTGCCGATAGCACTGAGCACGTGCTGTAACCCTACATTGCTCATGAAGCAGGAACCTGACTGTCCTCCCAGAGTGATGAGGGTGCAGGCTCTGGCCCTTCAGTGAACTCTGTGCTGACTTCACAAAAATAAAGTCAAACAGACAGGAAGTCAAACCCTGTCTACTTAACTGAACTGGAGTGAGGTAAGTTCTAGAACAGTTGACAAGACCAGATCTACCCTGTTTTCTCTGATGCTTGTAATGTCGCCACATGCAGTTTATTTTTTTTTTCTTATCCTAGCGATATTACCAGCTTTTATTTTTTAAGAGCACATTGCCTACAAGAGCTAATCTGAAGCTTTATTTCTCATGGAAATAATTTGTAGTGTATACTGGGTAAAGTGCAGAGACACCTAGAGGACGCCTTGTGTCCCCAGGGATGTCCAACAAGGTCATGGGCAGAAGGCAGAAAGACAAAGCTATTCCGAACAGGGAAAGAATGTACCTCCTTCCTCCCTGCTTCATACCCAATTGGCATACTACTTGCAAGTTACAAGCCCCGTATTAAAAGGGGAAAACCTACAAAAGTGGAAAGTGTGAAAGTACCCCAGGCTATTAGGATAGAAAAGAGAGTGGGCCCTCTTTTGGGCCTTTGTTCCTAGTAACTGGTTAGCAGATAACCTTTAGCCACACCCCACTGACCTGTGGCCAGATGCCAACAGTCCTGTGACTTTAGAGAGACCAGAAGTCTCTCTGATCCCAGTGCCCTTATCTGCATTACCAGGGATTGAGTAAATTGTCATTTGCAGAGCCTCTGTTTGATGTGTGTATGTGTGTGTGTGTGTGTGTGTGTGTGTGTGTGTGTATTAGAGATTCCTTTACCCAAGTGTTATGCTGAGTGAAGAAACCTTGCAGACCATACAACTATCTCTTCCTCCTGTTCCTCCAGCTTCTCCGACATTAGCACCTTTCAGAGTCATTACGTGGCTTCAGCTTCCTCTTCCTCCCAGAAAAGCATATGCCTCACAATTGGTGACCAGAAACAGGGCTCGGACCCTGACTGGCTTGGGTTAGGGAAGGATGGAGTTGCTGGGGGAGGAGCACCGAGGTCCTGTCCTGCCTGTGGAAGCATCTGGCTTCTGTGAGTCCAGAAGTTTGTTTTAACTTATCTACACAGTTAATGGATTTAATTGTGTGTTAGATTATAATTAGGGATTCTTTCCAATTAATGTTACTGGTGTAGGGAAAGCTATAGATCCTCTAATGGGTTAGCAAGCCTAGGCTTGCAGTAAAGGGCTGTTCAGAGGAAGTTCCTCTCTCTTAATACATAACTTCTGGGTTCATCACTTCAATCAATATTGATGAACTGATCTCATAGAAAGAAGATATGTGCATTAGGCCTCAGCTCATTTGTTCAGTAAGGCAATGGCAATGTGGGGCGTATTAGTGTCAGACACTATTCTGAAACATTACTTTCCAAGTAATGGAAAACTGGAATACATTATTTATTAAGAACTCTAGCCATAAAATACCCACTGGTCATTGAAAGCAATGAGATAACTGTATAAAATGCAAAATAATATACAATTTGAGCTCACGGTTAATAATGATAAAGGAGTGGAAGAAAGTGGAAAACATTTTTTAAACATGTCAGAAAACACTATGGTCATGTCTACGCAGACATCTGTTTGAAATTTCAAAGAATAATGTGGATATCTTTTTCGGTTATTTGGAATATGCCATTAAGAATTAAATATTCAGAGGTTCCCCTAAAATCTGTCTAATCTTTTAAGCATTTGTGCTATTAAAAAGATCATGGAGGATCAGGGTAAAGTGCTTTACACAGCAACCTTAGGAGCAGGAAGAATGGCAGTGTCATGCCCTGTTTACTTTTCTAAAATTAAATGTCTTGTACTTGGGTAGCCAATCTTATTTTCTTCTTTAAGGAGAGAAACAACTTAGAAACTTGGAGAAATAGTAGATACTTAGGGGAAATAGGAATGCACATGCCAGTGTAAGGAAAGAGACAAAGAAATTCTGCCCGAATGGAAGTGACCCTGGAGTGCTCTGACACTCAGTTAGCAGGGATGTTTGGAGCCTACATGGGACTAACCCTGGGTCAAATGGTCTCAAAGCATTGCATCACAGCAAGCACTTATACCACCTACCTGTATACCAGGTCTTTCTCCAAAGCTGTGTCCTAGGAAGGAAGAATCTAACTAACATTTCTGATTGGTGGTTTGAGAACAGTCACGGCAGCACGGGAAAGGCTGAAAAGCAAGTGTGAAGTGACTGCTGTGAGAGACCCTGCTGCCCACTGTAGTTTCTATCACCCCCCAACCTCTCGTCACATTGTTGGCCTTTATATTTAAAATGTTTCTCCAGGCCAGGTGTGGTGCCACACGCCTTTAATCTTAGCACTTGGGAGGCAGAAGCAGGTGGATCTCTGTGAGTTCAAGGCCAGTCTGTCTACATAGTGAGTTCCAGGACAGCCAGAGCTATATAGAGATACCCTGTCTCAAAAAGACCAAAATTAATTAATTAATTAATTAATTAATTAAAATGATTCTCCAGAGGTTTCTGACTGTGTGTTCTGAGATCCAGGTCTAAGGAAGTTTTGTTTGTTTGTGGGAGATTTTCATACGAAACTGCTTTAAATATGAGTACATTTATACAAACATGCATTTTAATGCACTTTGATCTTTGACATAGCTTCCATGAATCTTTGTTTTTGAAGTCCTATGGATAGACCTTGGAGTCTTATGTATGCTAATCAAATATTGTCACTGAGCTACATTTCTAGCCCTCTGAATCTTTTTAAATGTTGCTGATTTTAATGGTGATTGTGAATAAATGGTATTTCTGTTAGTTCGGTTGTAATCGCTAAACACAGCTGAATAGTTACCCTCTCCCTACTATCTTCCATAACATGCAGCACAGAGTATCCATAGCACCCACCTTTTAGTTAAAAAAATATTGGATAAATAAGTTGAAGAACTTGCTCAGCCAGGCCAGTGGGGGAGGTAACTGGATTTTTGAATGAGATCTGATCATTAAAGCTTTTGGGTAATGATATGAAAACATGTATGCTACAAGCATTTTGACTTCAAAAGATATTTAACTTGTGTTAGAGAAACACTTTGTGTATTTGTATACTCCTGTGCAGTATTATGTCTTGAAAATGGTAAGCTATGCTCAAGAATGCCAGGAAATTCGTGAGGGGCCACACAGTCTGTGGCAGTGTGACCTTCAGGCTAGCACCAGTTTGCGCATAGGCAACACTGCCCAGCTGGCTGGCTGTGCTGTCTAGAATGAATTCTGGTGATTTCTTTCAGCCAGCCATTACTGCTGCAAGAAATGATTGTTTGGCTCTTCCAAACCCACTATAGCCCGGAGGATTAAGAAATACCATGTTCAAATTGCAGCTGGCTCCTTGCTCACTGTGAGAGCCTGAGTTGCTTTTCTTTTTCTTTTTGTGCTGGAGATCAAACCTACAGCTTCCTGTGTGCTACACATCTACTGGGCCACACTTCCAGCTGGTACGTCTGAGCCTCAGTTTATTTTGCCGTGAAATGAGACCTTTGTCAATTCACAAAATGGTCAACCTCCTTGGTCTCTGCTAAGCTGCATAAATGACTCAAATGTATCTGGCTGGTATTTGCTGGCGAGGAGTTGCATGGGTTTTTGACTTGGCACAGGCTATCTACTATTATTGTTGATGAAATGGTCCACGGAGGAGAAGGACAAGTCAATGTAGACTATAAAAATTCCTTGAACTGAGGCAATTGGAATTCAGTAGGCAGTGGATGATGCAGGAGGGAGTTGGAGAATCTGCCAGGTCAGAGAAAGGAAAGCGCCAGTTCCCGCTGGAGCTGAGCATCCAGGGGAAGTGAGGACCTGGCAGTGAGAGAGTAGACAGCCAAAGTGGGAAAGCAAGAATGATTAAGAAAGCTCGAATTCTGCTCGGGTGTTATGCTTAAGACAGAAAGAAAATCCAAATTATGACTTAGAAATCTTTCCATTAAAAGGATTGAGATAACAATCTATGTCACATTTAATTTAAGTCTCCATTACCTAGATTAAAAACGACAGAGAACCTTATGTGGAATTCATTTGCAAAGTCCCCAACTCAAAAAAGCTGACCTCACATTTACCTTCTAGCTTCCTGATTGTGGATTTAACAGCAGTGTCTTCATCTTTTAAATATAGAAATAGTCTTCACTATAGAGTTTAAGTCAGACAAACCATGGAAAGCATTTAGTACAGTGACAGAGTATGTGTTAGATATGTTTGCCTTTAATCTTGATGTTATTATCCAAGGGAGAAGTACTATTTTACTTTTTTTTTTTTTTTTTTTCTGTAACCTCTAGGTCCCACTCCATTTTCATTCCTCCAGGAGGTTGCTCTTTACTCTCTTCTTTGGTCTGACTTTCTTTTTCTTTCATTGATTTTTCTGAACAATTGTTCTTATAATGGCTAAAGCATTGCTTATATAATGCTAGAGAAAGAGGTTTGTATGAAAGTATATGTGCTAGTTCTAATTTTTTTCTCTGCCGTCCTTTTCTTGGCTGTGCTTTGGATATTTCTTCGATGTCATTCTACACGTGGTCATGATATTCCTTCTCAGCAGTACTGGTGCCCATGAGGCATAACCAGTTGGCAGCCCGCATCCGTGAATGACGGTGTGCAGTGGTGTTCCTTCTAGTCTCTGTGAGATCTGTATCTCTGTCTCACTGCTTTTCTCCTCCTGGGTTTTCTGGTTATAACATGTCTTTTGGCTTAAGAAAATGTCACAAGAACATTCGAGCAATGATACTGCATTTTTATCTCCTTTTGTGACATAACTGTAACTTGAGTGAATTTGTTCTCAACAGAGAGAAGACTTGTGACATTTCTAAATAAACAAAAATAGCAGCTTTTGCTGTGCCCTGCATGCCACTCAGAAAGGGCCAGCTCAGGTGGCAAAGGCCAAGTTTTCAACTGAAGTTAAAATGAAAAATTTGAGTCTCAGTCAACATCAGATACCAGTCTTTATCTTGACAAGGGGCTTTAAAGATTTTGGAGCAATAGCTTTGATTAAACATTCAATGGCATGTTCAAGGTGGCATTCTAAGAACCGGGGTCTGTGCTGTAACTTTGTGTGCCTGGTCTATGTTATTCAGGGAGACAAGAACACAGAGGTGGTTTGAGATTAATTTTTGAGAGTGATTACATACAGATATTTGCCACCTGCCCTCAGTTTGATCCCCCTGGACCCCACATAAGAAGCAAGGTGTGCTGGCCCACCTCTGCAACCGTGAAGCCAGAGAAGTGGAGATGGGAGGACTCCTGGGGCTTGCTGGCCAGCTAGTCTCACTAAATTGGTGAGCTCCAGGTTCAGTGAGAGTCTGTCTCAAAAATAATATGGTGAGTGATTGAGGAAGACACTTGGCATCAACCTCTGGCCTCCACATGTGTGCTGTGCACATGTGGCAGCACACATATGTGCACAATATAAATGCCATCTCATCAACGCTCACCTCCTCCATAAATCTGTAATGGCTTGTGGATGTCCTCAGAAGGTCGGCTTCTGTCACAGAGCTAGCATACATTGCTGCACCCACCTCTTCTCTTCCTCTGTTCCTCAAGGGTAAGTTTCTAGGTGTGCCGATCAGCCTTCACTGTCTCAATGAAATGCCAGCTCCCTCCTCCGTCCTGCCTCAGAAATTTCCAGAATATATATATAAATACAACAATATATATAGTATTGTACTTTCTCCCATTCCTTATGTGATTAATTACTCTTTGCTCATCTCCTGTTCTTTTCCTCTATTGCATTTACTACAGTTTACAATTGTGTATTTGTTCATGTGTTTCTATCTCATTCACAATTAGTGCCTATCAATATCTATGGGCTAATAATTACAGCAATAATATATACATTATAATTATACAAATAATTACAGAAATATATATTGTCACTATTGTTAATGACTTCATTTGTTTTGGGGTTTTTTTTTTTTTTGGTCTTTTTGAGACAGGGTCTCCCTGTAGCTCCAGCTGTCCTGGAACTTGCTATGTAGACCAGGCTGGCCTTGAACTCACAGAGATCCGCCTGCATCTGCCTCCCAAGTGCTAGGATTAAAGGTGCGTGCCACCACACCCTGCATGACTTTATTTGTTATCTAATCCAATCCTCACAAGAGTCCTATAAAGTTGGGACTTTTATGACCCCATTCTACAAATAAAGTTACTTAGCTGTTACAAAATTAAGTGGTTTGAGTAAATTTAAAACATTAATTTCTCAGGAAGCTATGCCTCTCCCTCATGTTAGGAACCCCTGTAATGTGATTTCACAGTTCCTAATTTTTCCTGGTTAGAAAAAGTTGCCATGTGAGAGCTTGTTTATGATTGTGGGTCTTCCCTAGGAGACTATGAGCCCTGTGAGGCCAGGTTCTGTATCTGTTGTTGACTGCTGTTCCCTCCATCACATAGCTGGTGATTATCTCCACATAGTAGGGTGTTCAGTTAGCCAACAACTTGGCACTTCTGATCACCACTTCTATCAGACTAGTCTAAGCCTGACCTGGCAAAGACACCTATACTTGTTGGCTCACTGGAATGGCTATGAGACTTTGAGATAAGGACTCTAGGATTTCCTGGGGCATGGAGCCTTCCACTCACACACTCTTTTCTCTTTCTGTTGTGTAATTTCATGGAGCCTTCTCATAACCCACCTGATTTTGTAGGTCTCAAACAAGAGCACATCCCTGTAGAGGTCCAGGAAACAGCACCTCCAGGCCAACCAGTGTTCATACTTAATCCTTCACAGGGTTCAAGTATGCTTTTATTTAGGCTTCACTCATCTGGTTTTCACTGAATGTTGTTTGAAGATAAATTACATGGAGACCATAAAAGGGGTAATTTTGTAAGATATTGGTATACTTGGTTTTGTTTTTATATTTTGTCTGATACATATGAGTTTAAAATAGATTTGAAAGTTATTAATAAGGAGCACTGAAGTTACTTTACTATCAAAATGAAAAATTGTTTGTGTTCATATTTTAATTGAAACTTAAATTCTAAACCAAATGCAGTTTAAATTAGTTCTGGACCTGTTTATTCCATTCATCAAAGAAAATAAAAACTATTAAGTTACTAGAAGGAGAGTAGTCTCATTTTACCTGTTCCATCAAGGAAACTTTGAATTCCACTGTCAATATCCTTAGACCAATCATTTGAATTAATTTAACATAAGCAGATAGATTTTAAGGATCCTGACTATTCCTCCAACAATTAATACAAAGTATCAGGGAATGAAACACAGTATGTTTCTTTTTCTACCACTGGACATTTGAAACATTTTTTTCTTCCCTTAACAACAATAATAACAACAGCAACAATAACAACAACAAAAATCTAGTCACAATATTACATAAGTTCTTTAAGGCAGGTCAACACAAGTTGCAGAATATTGGCTTGGGAGTGACTTCAGTCTTTATCTTTGCCTTCCTGTTTATTTATAGACTGGGAAAGGAAGACAGCCTTTCCTGCCTTTTTAGTTTCCTAATGGTTATCTCAGTTTGTACTGATTCAGTACAGGAAGAAGGCACTCCTCCTCTACTCAGTTCATGCTGTCAAATGCAAGCAGTTAAACTATTCACACCATTTCATTATATTTAAAAATTAATACAACTTTCTAAACAATTCTTAGCTTAATGCTTATTAGAGCTGCTATTATGAAAGAATTGTGTATAAGCGCAGTGTTGTTAGAAGATATAAAGATAATTATTGTAAGCCATAGTAGAAGTAACTCCTTGATATTTTTTTTCTGGACTTATTATTTTGTTGCTTTTGCCATGAGATTAAATAGAGCTATGGTCTCATTAAGTTACTTATGAAAATATTTTTGAGTGTTTATATTTATTCATCGAATAGACACTTTTTCAGAACACTGAGTGCTAAGGATTCTGTGTTGAATAAGACCCACTTCATAATCTCCTAAAGGAGATGGTTTCAGCTTCTCCATGAGTATCATGGTCATCAGCCAATCCACTGTTAGAGACACTGTAGCATGACCCCAGCGCTCTGAGGAGCCATGCTTCGGCACATGAGGAGCTTTGAATCTTCAAGTACTGTTTCCACAGTCCAGTTAGAAGTGTCGAAAGAACAAATGGAGACTTATCCAATTATACCATTTATTCTTAAGCATGAACTGACTTTGGTGGCAGGAATGTCCTGTGCTGCATGCTAATAAAAAAACAAATTAAACACCGGTTGAGAAGCCAGCCATAGTGGTCCATGCTTCTTAATCTCAACACTCAGAAGGTGGAGGCAGAAGGACTATGGATTCAAAGTCAGCCTGGGCATGTAGTTAGACCCTGTCTCAAGGAAATAAAAAGAAAGACAGTCACATTGCTGCCAGCCAGGAGCTTACATTTAAACTGGGAACACAAATAAAGAGAAGAATTTTACCATCCATATAAGAAGTGTTTTATCCTTATGTAACTACCTTTTCATGATGTACTGATATAGTGCTTTCTTACCCCTTCTTTATAATGCCAGCCTAATGATATCTGTAAGTGTAGGCTTTCCTGGAGAACCCCTGTGGAGCAATCTTGTTACATTTTCCTCCTGCAGCTACCTTTCCCAGCTTCATTTGCAATCAGCTTGGAGCCCTATGACTGAATTGTGGGCAAAAGTGACATACTTCTTGGTCTGGACAGGGAATCCTTTATACAAAAGTGACATACTTCTTGGTCTGGACAGGGAATCCTTTATACAAACCTTCATGATCATTAATTTTTCTTTTTTGTTATGATCATTAATTTTTCAAAGGTGACCTTGGAGGCCAGTTATAGAAGGTTGCAGCCTTCTCAAAAACAGGCTAGGTCCTTAGAAAGGAATAGGCTGTGTATGTGCAGCTCACTTACACACCCATAATCCCTGACCCCTACAATATTGCTGTGCTATATGAATGAGAAGTAAAGGTACATCTTGGCCCTAAGGTTTGAAGGTTATTTTTATAACAGTTTGTCTAGACTGAGAACCTCTGAGAACTCTGCTACTCTGCTACCTCTCCTCTGCACTCTTAGGCTGCCTGTCCAAAAGAAGTATTGGTTGTTTTAAGACAAGGAGGGAAGGTATTCCAGGCTGAGAGGATCATAGGAGAGGGAGAGGGAGAATGCTTGGAAATTTCCAGCCACAGTAAGTAGCTGGGTCTAGTAGCCATGGTGAAGTGGGAGTTGAGGGCAGGATTTATGGATGAAACCGGAGAGGAAAGTCAAGGCAACAGCAAGGAAAGTTTTATGACACAAGCCACAGGGTAAGAATGGCGGGGACCTGGGGGTGGGGAGGCGAAGGGTGGTGGAAAGAAATGAACTCCACTTCAGTGATTGGTTTCATAATAGAAGCAGTTTTGTATGATAGAGATGGCTTTTAATAATAGTCATGGCCAGTGAATTTTCACATACACAGTCTTCAAAAGTATGTAATTGCAGCCCTCTCTATCCATAATATGAATGTGGACATTGGCAGAACGTGAGAAAAGTGCTTAGCAGAAGACACAAAATTTGGAAAGGTGCTGATCATTGCCTTTAACCACCCATCGGAGACGGCAGAAGTTTTACTTGAGTGTCCCCAGATGTGGCATTAAGACAAACAGGTAGAAGGACAGGCTGAGAGATTTGGTCTCAGCCTGAGGAGGAACTCTGCTAATTGCCTATTTGATCTATCATGGAGAAGGTGGTGAGTCCTGTGACCAGGAAGAGTTCGGGTGACTCGGTTTCACTGTTACAGAAATGCTTCTGGGATTGGACAAGACAGGGACTTGGGGTAATGCAGGGGCCTCTGCCTATAAATCTCATATTCTATGCTTGTCTAAAACTTAAAAACTTTTTGAAGGTTGGTGCTGATTTTTGATTCCAGTGTGAGGGAAATGTATCAGTTAAGGATGAAAAACATCAGAGAAAAGAAAATTATGTTTGCCCAATGTCTTTCCCCAGAGTTAACTGTTTGGTACTTGATGCTTCTACCTGGGATTAATGAATATGCATTTAGTCTGATTAACTTGGCTGAAAGCCCTTGCAATGATATCACTCATGGGTATCTCCAGGAGTGTCAGATCTCAAGAGCCAGGCAGTAGGTGGGTAAAAAGGCAGATAGTATCTTCCTCTGAGATCTGGGGAAAGAACCTTCCCCCCTAACCTCCTTATTTATCAAAGCCAGAAATCTCAGCTGCTGCTCCGAAACTGTCAGAATTTCCCATGTGCTACCTCCAAACTGATGGATGGGGATTGGTCTTGCTTGCTAAATGTGCATTGTAGCAAGACACAACTTTATTTAAAATACCATTAAGATGCGCACACATTATAGCTACTCTGAAGGCCCCTTCTTACAACATGAATTATTCAAATAGCTTCTTAATAACTGCATTGATTTCCACAGTTAAAAGCAGATCCGATTATGCTCAATACCACTTAAATGTTTACAGATGCTAGAGTTGACAAAGACCTTTTAGACACTGATAATTCGTTTCTCAAGAACAGAATGCCAGAAATTTGGCATCACTGGTATGCTTTGTGATTATTTTTAATAAATGGAATCATTCTAACAGCCACCATTTAAAGTCTTCATTCTTATTCCATTTTAGTCCCAGAGCCATTGTTTGAAAATCTAGTTATGCTAAAAATATGACCAGAAACTTTTACATTTATATTGATCAGAAGCTTTTATGTTTCTTTTGCAAAGATCAATGCAGTAAACACATCTTAACCCACATGTATTGGTATGTATATTGAAAATATCTCTGAATATTTATAATGATAAAATCCAATAAGATTTCAGTTTCTCAGTTGCTTTATGTGCTGCATGGGGGTGGTGTAAGGAGCAAGTTTGCTAGTATAAAGACGATGTGGAGTGAAACAAAGATCCACTCTTTTTTTTTTTTTTTTCTGATTCTGAAGGTTGCTAGGAAGAATAATCTCCACACCAGGTTTGGCTCATGCTGCCCTAACACAGTGTCATAGATTGGGTGGCTTAAGCAACAGAAGTTTATTTTCTCGGAGTTTCAGGGCTGAAATTTCATGATCAGGGTTATAAGCAGGGTTTGGTGAGGTTCTGTCTTCCTGGCTTGCAGATGGTGCCTGCTTATTGTGTGTCTATGGAGGGAGAAAGAGAGACAAGGAGATCTTCTTCTCCTATCCTCCTCTTAAAAGGCCACAGATTGTACAGAATTAAGACATGGCTCCTATAACCTTATTTGACCTTCATTAGTCTTTATAACTCTGTTTACAAATACAGCCACATTGGAGATGAGAGCTTAAGAATATGAATTTTGGGAGTCAAAGTACAGTGCACGGCTGGAAGGCAGGGCTCTGGAGTCAGACTGTCTGAATCAGAATGCAACTTGGGTCAAGTTATTTATTTTTTTCTGTTTTTCAGTTGTCTGTATACTGGGAATAAAGATAATATTTGTCACTTCTTAAATGAGTTCAGACTCATTTAGAATAGCATTTAGAATGGCGTATAGCATTCACGAAGTGCTCAATAAATGTTAGGTGTCATTAAATATCTGATTTTTGTAATTATGATTTCCAAGTACTTTCTGTTTCTATAGCAAATGATTACTGGTTTCAATGATTCACACTGTGTCTTAAAACTTCCCCCTGAATCATGATAGATGGTTAAGTTTAAAGGAAGAGAATATATTTTATTTTATAAAATTTTTATAAAGAATTTTTTCCCATTGCTGATATGGTCATCCCTCTCTGACACTGGAGAATGGTTGCTCTCCAGAAATTCTCAAGACCTCCTCTGTCCTAAAGATTTTCGGACCACACTCTGCACATTCTGCAAAAATAATCAGGATAAAACTTTATGAGTGGTAAAAAATATTGAATTCCTACTTTTCCTATCTTTCCACTTATCTCTTATACACATACAGACACACACAGACACACAGAGAGACACATACACACATGCACAGCTCAGCAATCTGGGCTACTCCTATAGGAAGGATGGCCTTATAGATACTCTCCATTTAGTGTCTTAGAAAGTTCAGTGGGAAACACTTGACAGCTTATCAGAAGCTCTGCAAGTGATGGTGGCCTAGTTTGTTGGCCAATTTTCAGATTCTTTTGTTGAATTAGATATAGAATAGAATGTGAACTGGTTTGAAAGGTGGAGGAAGCATACTTAACTGATTCTCAAATAGGAAATTATTTTTTCCTGTTTTATACCACACACTGTCAGCTGGTCTCCAATTCTTCTGGAATCCTCTAAGACTGGAGGAGTAGCTGTGTTCTTTTTTCAGCCCAAATCAAGGTCACTTCTATTTTTCAGGCAGGAATTTTTTTTAAGGGAGAAAATGAAGAAACGACTGCCTACAAGTTCTGTCAGCACGCACACCCTAGCAAGCCACTGTCCTCTCTTGCCTTCTGAATCCACACTGCCTGAGCTGGGGCTCGGCTGCCTGCCTCTCTGTCCCACTTTGACTACATGAACCAATCATGGATATTTTACATTTATAAACATTTTATTCTAAATAGTTGTACTTGTGAGTCAAATTATAAAACTTTTACTAAAATTAGCAAACTGAAAATCTTTTTATATCTGAGCTCTTGCTTTAAAAAAATCAAAGTGAAATATTTATGTACATCCAAATCTCCAGCTGCTGTAACAGGCACCATCTAAATAAATGGCCTCCTTCCTATGATACATCTCAGCATTTGGATGACTGGCCTCTTAGAATATTGAATGCAATAGAATATAAAATCAGCATGGCATGGACATGAACAGCTTACATATAAACTAAGCAGTGTGCATTTCTGTGGCCAGTGTGTCCTGAATGTGGGCAAATACACTAAGAAACAGTTTTGCTGGAAAATGTGGCATCGGAATCTTAGTATTTGGAAAACTGAGTTAGGAAGAATTCAAGTTGAAGCCCAGCCTGGGCTATCTAGTAAGACCCTGTCTCAAAAGAAAAAAACAGCAATCAAATAAAAGTCTTGAACAAGCATTGCACAAAGGAATATACATGAGGGGCTGGAGAGATAGCTCAGTGGTTAAGATCACTGAACACTCGTTCTTGCAGAAGACGCAGGATCTAATCCCAGCACCCACATGGAAGCTAACAACTGTCCATAACTTCAGTTTCAGGGAATCCAAAGTCCTGTCCTCTAAGGGCATTGCATGACAGGGGTACACTTACATGCAGGGAATATCCACATACACATAAAATAAAAATACTAAATAAAATATTAAAGAAGAATATACACAAATGCCCAGAGAGCTTAAAAATGTCTAGTAACGTTAGGCACTCAGGAGTTCTCAGTCACTCATTCATTATGAGAATGTTATTTGTCTTAACCATTGTAGACATGTTCGGCAGTTTATATAAACTACTGAAATTAGAGCATACATTAAAAAATAGATGTGCAGTTCATTGAAATATTTATTACACCTATTTTCAAAGCCTCAACTAAAAATGATCTGATCTCAATGTTCATTAACAATAAAAAAGATCTACTTACTGGAGCAATAATAATTTTGATGAATGTCAAAGACATCCTGAGTGAAATAAGTCATTCACACACATACACAAAAAATTCTCAGTTGTATAATGTCATTTTCATGAAATCCGATATAGGCAAATGTGGTTGGAGAGGGAGTTGACAAGAAAGGAGAATGAAGGAGTATCTTAAGGATGGAAATGCTCTATGGTTCATGCCTGTGGTCTACACGACAGCAGACAGCTGAATATTTAACATCTATGCTTCATTCTGTGTTAATTGTGTTTCAATATTTGTTTAAACATCTTTAAAGAATCCCTTTTCTCCCACTGAAAAAATTGAAAACTGGTGATTTGTCAAGAAGGGAAGCTAGAGAATCTAGGGAAGCATTCTCCTTAAGAGTTGGTGGAAGAAGGAGTTGGCTGCCTATAATACCAGAACACCTCAAAAGGCTCCTCCTAGGGAACCTAGAGTGAACAACCTATGAGGAAAGGGACAACACGGCTTCAGTACCAAGAGCTCTAGGGACACCAGTGAGAGGCCATTTTAGAGTGAACAGATTTTGGTGAGTGGGAGAGGGATGGAGACAGCAGCTGCCAGCAGTAAAGATGGTAACTTTCATGCTTCACTTGGAGAAGGTGGAATACAGAGCCTTCCTGGGATGCTTCCAGTATTCAGATGCTTCCTGTCAGCCTAGGGGCTGGATGCTTCCAGTCAGCCTAGGGGCTGACTCCCAGAAGGTAACACATATTATTGACAGTGAAGCTGAGGTGGGAGCCTCCTGAACTCGGGTATTAGATTAGTTTAGATGTAGGATTGTTTCTTGGGCCATTTTCTTTTTAAAAAAATGTGTTTTATTTTTATTATTTTTAATTTATGTGTATGAATGTATTACCTGCAAGTGTGTAAGTGCACCTGTGTTGTGCAATGCCCATAGAGGTCAGAAGAAGGCACTGAGTTTCCCAGGAACTGTAGTTACAGACAGTTGTTAGTTGCCATGTGGGTGCTAGGATTCAAACCCAGGTTCTCTGCAAGAGCATTGACTGCCCTTAACCACTAAGATATCAGTGTAGTGCCCTTGGGCTAGAGAATGTTGGATCCTGCCTCTTTTAGGAGGTGGAACTGCTAGATGAAGGTCTCTTCTTTTTTTTTTTTAATTTTTTTTATTTATTCTTGTATGTGTACGAATGTACTGTCTGCATGTAGGTCTGTGCACCCGTGTCGTGCAATGCCGAGGAGGTCAGAAGAGGGTGTCGGATTCCCCTGGAACTGGAGTTAAAGACGGTTTTCAGCAGCCATGTGTGTGCTGGGGATCGAACCCGGGTCCTCTGCAAGAGCAGTCGGCGCTCTTAACCTCTAGGCTGTCTCTCCAGCCCCGAAGGTCTCTTCTTAACAGAGGATAATCCTTTATGCTCACAGTTCCCAGAAAGCACCGATCCTCCAAATATTGCCTTTTATCTCCATAAACAATGAATTTATATAGCTCTATTCCCCTATGGAGTCCCTTACAATGAGCTCAAGGAGTATTCTTGACTTCTAAATGTTTTCAATGCTGAAAAGCTAAAGGAACTAGAGAAGTCAGAGAGGGTATCAGCACCAAAGCGACGTCCTCCCACTGTGGTAGGAACAGAGGGCCCCTAGGGCATTACTTATTTCTTGCCCAGGTTCTCTCAAAACTCAGCCTATGTAGCTCAACACAAGAGTAGTGGTGGGATGGACGTTGTGGTTCTCTCTTTGTTAAATATTCTATTTATTCTTTTTATTTTATGTATATGAGTGTAATGCCTGCATATAAGTAAGTGCCCACAGAGGTCAGAAGAGGGCTACAAATCCCCTATAACTGGAGTTATAGATGGTTGTTAGTTACCATGTGGTTGCTGGGAACAAAACTTGGGGTCTTCTGCAAGAGTAGCCAGTGTTTTTAACCATCTCTCCAGCCCAGTGATTCTCTTATATTTTTGAAGTCAGATTCTTGGAAACTACTTTAGGGAATTTTACCTGTATGGCCTAAACCCCTTAATTAAGCAAGTATCTAACATGGTTGTAACGTATGGCTTGGGTCCTATGATGGTCACTGCCCCCTTGATTGTTCTTCATTGGTAGCAGTTTGTGTTGCACATGCTGTAGACCAGTCCTCTGTGCCCATAGCCCTAACAGTCTTAACATTTCCTGTGTTATACATCCTAATGACGCAAAAATGGTATGAGACAGTGCCCATTAAACCTTGCAAAGCTCTCCACAAAGCAAGCATCATCTTCATGTACTGCTTGTGTTTATATTGCTATAGACATTTCAGAATTCATTTGTTGGCTACAAAATTGCTCACATTTCAACCTCTGTTACCCGTGCATTTACTGATGGGAAGATGAACACAGTGTGCAGTGGATACAGGATTGGAGTGTTGGCATTTCTGACAGAACTGGCAATTTTTCAAATTGAGTGAGGCATCAGACTGACTTTGCTTTATGGATTAGGTTTCACTTTCTTATGGATTAGATACCAGTCTTGCTAATTGTTCTAAACTGGGAGAGAGTACAGGACAATAAGAACAGCCTATGAGGAGTCCCTAGAGTGGCTCAGGTGGGCTGCAAACTACGTAAGAGATAAAGAAATTGGCAGGGCAAGAGGAGCCCAGTGTCAGTTAGGGCAGACAGTGCTGCTCTGTACGAAGACTGTGTTCCTTCAGCATCGTCCTTCAAGGATGGCTCTAAGTAGACTGGGAGCCTGATGCAAGTTTTACCTTAGAGAATCTCATTTTAAAAAATTTAGCATTTTAAGGTCCTGTAGCTAATCCATCTCCCTTTTAGGAAGTCCACACTTACTTTTCTCTATTCAAGATATTTTTTCAGCTTAATTTCGTTGTAGACAAACAAAGAAACAAGCAGCCACCTCCACAGCAAACAAGATCAGCGTATAAATGTAACAGTGATCTATGCATGCTTACAGGTACTTACAGTCCTCCCCATTGAAGTAACTATGTCACACAAAAGAAAAGGCAGCACGAAGGTGGGGAAGTGTGAGTTCTAGGTTGTACTCCAGGGATGGAATTGTGGCCTCAATGTCGGGTTGCAGTTTTATGAATGGGTCTGGTCACTTTCTCATCCCCTTCAAATCCCAGCCTGAGTTCAGGATTTATTTGTGGAATACATTCTTTGTAAGTGATATAAAAATGTGTGTTGCTTTCCCAGGAACCTATCACTCCATTAGCTCCTATTTAATTTATCTTTAGTTGTTGTGGCAGTAAAAATGACAGCAATGTAGCAGGACAGCCAGAGGGTGAGCTTTCTGTGTCAGTGACACACTCAGAAGTGGCTCTGTTCAGCTTCATTTAAACTTGAGTCAAACTGGACAACTAAAACTTCCTAGTTGCCTCTTTTAGGAAATAAAAAGTAGACATAGCAAGCAATACATTCAAGTTTAGAACACAGCACTGTAATAAATCATCTCAAAAGCTTTGTGGCTTCAAACAACTGTACTTTAATATTTCTCATGATCCTGTGGTCAGAAATTTGGACAGGATTTGGCTGTTTGTTATGCCATCAGCCGGGGACTGGGGGGGCTGTGGCATCTGGGGTGAGTCTGTGGGTAGCATTCAGGCAGTTCACTCAGCTATGTTAAGCTGGCAGTTCAAAGCTGAGTGCATTGGTACATTCCTGTAGTTCCAGGAACTCGGGAGACTGAGGCAGGAGAATTGTTTGTGTCTAGGAGTTCCCTGCTAGCCTGGGTAACATAGCAAGTGCTTACTACAAATAAGCAAGCTAGCAAGGTAGCAGACACATAGCAGACACATTGAATGGGCTAGGAAGTTGTAAAAGTTCCACTTGAAATAGTTGGTAAATCTTGCTTGGCTGTTAGCTTTTTTTCTCCACACTGGTAGTCTAGCTTGTCTCCAGGGCAAGCTAGTGATATCTTGCTAGCTTTACTTCGTGGCTGGCTTCCAAGAGGAAGGAACGTGATTTATTCTACATTCTGCTGGTCAAAGCAGGTCATTATGCCAGCCAATTTCAAGCTGAGATAGCCTAATCGGTGTAATGGTGTGCCAGTGCCCAAAGGGAAGGAATTGACAGTAACTGCTTGGAAATTACCTGTTAAAGTTATTTCTATGTGTTACCTAATTTTGAAGAGACCATTTTAGAAAAACTGCCTATTTTAACTTGCTGCAGTCAGGCGGACTTCTGTTGTGGGAATTATACAGCCTTTTTTGGTGGGAGGAATCCAGTAATGTTGATCAAAACTCCTTCCCCGCCCTCAGAGGTCAACAAAATCTCAGGGGAATATGCATGGGGGGTATCCCTTGAAATGTCCTGCAAATGTGAGTCACCAGTCTTCCTGTTCAGGGAGGTTTTGGAGATCCACTAATGGGACTTCAGCCAGTGTCCAGCCTATAAAGAGGAAAGTCTGCTCATGCTTCAAAAAGAGAAATGTGGTCTAGCAGGACCTAACTGTGTCCTCGGGTGGATGCAACTGGTGGTTGAAAGATAAAAGGAGCCAGGGGCTCCCCACCGAAAAAAATCCTGAGAGCCTCTTGAGGACCAGATCCTCAACTGACCCTTAATCTGGGCTAACTGTGTGGCCTTAAGCATCGAAAAGGAAAGTATAACCAGAAATAAATAATCAGTAAGGTCTGAGAAATTATACTTCAGATATAAAACTAGAGAATCCTCCAAACCTTCAGTGCCAGATGGGGACTACTGAGGTATTCAGCTTGTAGACTGAGAGGCTACTGTGATTTCAGCCTCTTCAGAGTGTAGACTACCATTGTTGGACTACCCAGGCTGTGTCGTGGAGGCCAGTGCAGGAAGATCAAGACAGGACACGCACTTGCTGGACCTCATTTGGGTGACCATGGTGGGGGAGGGACCCCAGTGTGGAGCATAGGGGCAGGACTGATGGTTGTTTGGGTTTGCCAAGGAGGAACCTTCAAGTACTTCCTTGGGGAAAGCATGACATCTTTTGGTAAAAAAAATGAAAGAAAGAAGAAAGAAAGAAGGAAAGAAAGAAAGAAAGAAAGAAAGAAAGAAAGTCCTCCAACTCAGGTGATATGTGTATGTATGTATGTATATGTATATATGTATAGATAGGTAGGTATATAGATAAATATATATAGAAGCAATACAAGTTGGAGAAAAAAATGGAATTTCCATGTTAAAGCATCACTGTATTTTAATGTTTTTTTTTGGTATCACAAGTTTAATTTATGTTACTTTGATGCTATGAGTATTCTAAAGTTCAACTTAAAATAAAATTTTAAAAAAATGTAAAAAAAAAACCTCCTCCCCCAACCAACTCACAGTTATTCATTCTTATTCAATAATAGCTTGGCTCTGTGATAGAATATTGATTTGTGTATTATAATGAAACCTTTGGAATACTTTGATGAATGAATTAATTGTGAACAAATTTAGACAAAGAAAACCAATTTAGTTTAAACCTGGAAGTAATTCTGGGTTTAATAAAATAAAATTCTGGGAGAATTTTATTTCTGTTGACTTATTGTTACTTTCTCATCTGCTTCCTGGAGGAATGGTATAGAATTATCCTCATAGCCAGAGATGGTCTTATAATAAGTGTCTTTTGGCCAAAAAAGCCTAAAATTATAATATGAAAAATCTCCTCAAATACAAAGACTATGATCTTTGGTGAGTACAAAGATTGTTCCTATCTTATTCCAATTATTAGACAGTGAAATATGTTTCATGACCACATAGTAAGTTCTCTGAAGAAAGAGACATAGAATAAAAATCAGCATATTGGTAAGTTTTTATCTTCAAGACTTTCTTTTAATCTTTGAAATAAGGAGAATACAGAATAGTCCTTTTTTCTGCTTACCTCAGACAATGTGAATAAAGCTTAAATGAATGAAGATATTTAGGACTACATATAAGGTATGCTAACCAGGTAACCAAAGTATTGATATACAAAAAAGGTGAGAAATAAATCACTTATTTAGGTAGACGATAGATAATAGAAGGTAGATAATGGATAATAGAAGATAAATAGACAATAGATTGGTATATATATATATATATATATATAATAGACAATAGTCTTGGATGATAGAAGATAAGTGGATAGATGACAGAAGATAGATAGATAGATAGATAGATAGATAGATAGATAGATAGATATACATAGATACATAGATAGATGATAGATAGAGGCCAGAGAGATGGCTTTGTGGTTTAGAGTAAATGCTTCTTTTTCAGAGGATCCAAGTTTAGATCCCAGCACCCACATTGGATGGCTCACAACCACCTATAATTCTAGCTCCAGAGGCATCACATACCCTCTTCTGGCTTATGTGGGCCCTTTCTCCCACCTTCTCATACCCCATGTAGACATGCATGCATACACATTTTATTTGTATTAAAAATAAAAATAAGTCTTCACAAAAGAAGATAGAGAAATGGATGATAGGTAGATGATACATAGAAAATGGCAGATAGAAAATAAATGAATGGATAGGGCCTGGAGAGATGGCTCAGCAGTTAAGTGCACTGGCTGCTCTTGTAGAGGAATGGGTTCATTTCCCACCACTTACATGTCAGCTAACAATTGTCTGTAACTCCAGTGCCAGGAGATCTGACCCTCTTCTGACCTCCACAGGCAGTGCATGACATGGGTGCACCTACATACCTGCTAGCAATACACTCATACACATGAAACAAAATAATACTATAAAAGAAAAGAAGATGGATGGATAGATAAAGAGATATGGAGATAGGGAGATAGATGGACTCCTTCTCAAGGGCCTCACAGTCTTATTATAGTATTTCCAGTAAGATATTAGCTAGGCAAGAGCTTAAAATAGTAGTCATTTCTAAAATACTAGTCATTTCGAGAGGCAGTTAGCAAGACCTAACTTTCTTTTCATCTCTGCTTTGTTTTGCTGAGTCCATAGAAAGTCCGACTCGGGCTGAACCACCTCAGCTCTGTTTCTTCCCCTTTCCATGTCTATGCTGGAAAATCTGGTAGCAGGGCAAAATGGAGACCATGAACTCAGGCTTGGGCTCCTCCTCTGTGCTCTGATATTCTCTCCATTTCTTCCCTTTATTGATAGTTTTTCATTATTTGCAGTCAAGTTCGCTTCTCACAATCAACTTGATAAAAATTTAAAATATAATCATGCTGTCCATAAAATAATTGCATATTTAATCATATTCAACAGTTAGCTTTTCTGCTCTTTTTTTTTCTTTTTCTTTTCTTTTTTTTTTATTGATGCTTTGTGTATTTCATACATCATTTTCCAATTCAGTTCAGGCATATATCCCCTTCCCTTCACCCCACCCCACCCCTACCCATCCCAGATCATGCATTCTGCCGTAACTTTTCTGCATCTTTCTGGGGTTTTTTTGTTGTTGTTTTGTTTTCATTTTTTTTTAACAATAAGTGATAATTTGTGAGTACAAGCATCCTTCATATCAAACCAATTTGCGAGCAGTTGTGCCCAAACCATACAGCTCATGGGCCCCACCATCCAGCGGGGGGTGGCTTGTATGTTCAATCAAGTTGATCAAATGAGTGTCCAGTCTATATTGTTGTAGTTTCACCTTTCACCCCAATCGCAGCCCTTACATTCTACTGCGCCTCCTCTTCCGCAGATTGTTCCCTAGGCTTAGAAAAGGGGCACATGTGGATGAGATGCAAAACAGTCTACTTTCTCTGGAGCTGTTGTCTTGGTCTCTAGTCAATTCTGGCTGTTTTCTTTCATGGGCTGCCAGCTTGTCCAGGCATAACCTTTCAATCCTACTAATGAAGCACATGCAATTAGATATATAGGTATTTAAACAGTATAATATATAGCCTTTCAGTCCTACTAATGAAGCACTTGCAATTGGACATATAGGTATTTAAACATTACTAGTTGTTATGGTAGGTTACATTGATATAGACACAGATGTTTGGATGGTATATTAATCCATGAATTACATTTTCTTCTGTTAAGTATGACAGGGTCATCGTGTGGTTTATAACATCTCCTAACCATTAGAGGATGTAAGCTTGTGGCATCAGCCGTGGGTTATTCCTCCAAGGAGAGAGCCAATAGCCAATTAGATTTGGGATATACAGACATAAGGCTGCCACTGCTGCACAGTATTTCCAGGCAGATGAGGTGTAGCTGGTGCTGATGGAGGGGTTTTGCTTGACTCAAGGAGACCCATATTTGCTTTATTGGTTTAGTGGCCTTTGGTAACACTCTCTGGAATTCCAGAAGCCATCTGTATGCTTGCAAGTGCGGTCTCCATACATCTTTCCCATGTTTATATCAGGTCTTCAACAGCAGGGCCTTATCGCCTCTCTTCCTGCAGATATCCCTGTTTGGAGGCAAGGAGCCTTTACCTTTTGTGGGGGCTTGGATCCCCTGGCCAACATCTCCTTGGTAGAGTAATCCATTGTTGATGTCAGAGCTCCTGTATTAATATATTTTGCTTAAGTTCGTAGCTTAAGGAGACTTTAGCATATTTGGTTCTGAATAGCGAATAATCCTTTTCACAGTTTCTATGTCCATTAGTCACTTAAAGAAGGCAGTTTTACTGATTTTACAAGAGAATACCTCTATAACAGCTGGCTCCAATCTACAGCTGGAGAACGACCTCATCATCATCATATTTCTCCTTATTCTATGGGGGGGGTTAAGAAAGTCTCTTGTATTAAAACCTTTGCAGCACCTAGAAGATAAGCTTCATTAGGATTCATTAAAAATCGTTGTTACAAGTAGGATCCAGAGAGAGGCCTGATGTCTGTAGCAATCTGAGACATTTCTTCCCTTCAATGCCCAGAGGATTCCATCCTTCTGCTGGCACTTTCTGGTACATCCTACTCACTGCAAAGCCGCATTTTCTTATCAGGGATTCAGTTAACTGAATGGTTGTATATTAGATAAGATGGTGGCTCTCAGCTACTTGTGACTAGTGAAATTTAATTAAAACCAAAAATGTAGATCTCTAGTCATGTTAACCACAAAGGCAGTGCTTGTATATGCCTGTGTACAGTGATCACCATACTCGACAGTGCAGAGAGTATTTTCACCATCACAGGAAATTCAAATGGGTAACAATATCACAGGCTATTTTCTAATCCAGGTGGTACTCTTTGTCCATCTAGTTATCTCCTTCAAAGTCTCTGTTTTTACTCTCATCTGTTTGGGGTAAGCAATGAGGGGAATGGGGTTCAAAGATGAGAATATTGGTACTTGAAAGGACCAAATCTACTTAGTAGAGTAAGACTTTTGAATACTTTCTCATTTAATTTATGTGTAATATCCTACCATGATGGTTGTGGAAGGTTTCATTTGGTTCTTAAAAGGACTAGAATCATTTGTCAGTTAAACTTCCCATGGACTGCCAGCTACATATTTCTTATTGAGTGTTTCATTATTCCTAAAAACGTCATGGCAGGCGTCTTTTCTATAGCCAGGTGGGCAACTGCTCCTATCAAATTCATTTGAAGTAATCTGTGCCCTTTTCTTAGTTTAAACAAAACTTCCCATCCAAGATCTGTTGAAATCTTGACATCTGCCAATTAAAATATTGATGTTAAATAAATGGGTCATAAAAATCTGAGATTAAAATGATTCATAGCTGAGATCTTATCACATGACCCAAAGTAAATGAAGATTGCATAATGCTACACTTAAGAAGCAGAGTTCAGTTGTACAGACTTGTTCCTAGATATTCCAACCTAGGTTTAAATTATAGTGCCTTGTGTTGAGAGATTGATATTCTTTAAATACTTGGGAATGAAAATTCACTTTGTGATGAATACTTGATGAAAGGCTTTAAGATAGCACTGTGAAGCTCTGGTACAAAAACAAAGCCTGCAAGGCCAGGCCACATTTCTTGGGATCAGAATCAGAAAATTTTGTGTAAGCATCATGGTTCACCAGACATGTCCTCCCTAATGGAAGCCTGTTTTGCACTTTAACATTGACATGATTTATGCAAAGCCAGGACACCAAATTCTACCTTAATGTCACTTAATGTTTGTTACTTGGGCCAAAGTTTAGTGATTTTTATTGTGAAACTAATAATGAAGTTTTGTTGCTAAACTCTTGTACTCATTAAGAAGACCTGTTTTAAGTATATTTTCCTGTTTCTTCAAACTCAGTGAGAATAGCTGTTCACACAGGAGATCTGGCAAGCCACTAGAAATCCAAGAGCTTATAGGTCTCCAATTTGGATTCTTCAGAATGAGAACTGTGTGGAGATTGGGCCTCTGGGGTGATTCCCCAGGTCCATTCTGCTTTGTTCTAGGTAATTAGGCAGGAAAACTTCCAAACCATTAAGTGAAATGCTTGTCTCCAGTGTTTCCTAACCACTGAGTCAGGGCATATTAACATACACAAAGATTTCTTGGTGTGGTGGGCAGCTTCCCTTCTCTCTGGCTACAGCTGCTTTGCTGGCACATTGCCCCCAGACTACCTGCTGCCTTTCTTCCCAAACATTTTACATATTTGGACCTATGCAAGGACATTTCTTAAGAAGGTTGCCTTGCAGTTTGTGATCTGAATTCAATAATTGTCCAAGCAGTTATTACTGCAAGCAGTTGAGTCTTTACACAACTGATTTAACAGTGTATCATTAAAATGTCATTCTTTGAGGAATGCATTACTGTTGCCCTGGTAAACCACTGTTTTTTTTTGTTTTTGTTTTTGTTTTTTGTTTTTTTTTTTTTCCTGGAGTCTGGGTCATATTTTGGACACCAGGTGAAAAACAAGCATGAAGATCAGAAAAGTAAATGGTGGGGTGACAAACACTTGTGATTGCCTGTCTTGTCTGTTCTTATAGGCATTCTCTGGTTCTCTTTCTCAAAGCTTTTTGTAGTCATGGTCTTCAGTCAGTTTCTTTCTCCTGTTATCCTCCTGGGTCTCATTTGGACCTCTGCTATATCATTGATCAGTCAGCTTTTGTCTTTTTTGTCTCTGTATCTTCAAAAAGTGTGTAATGTATATACTTACTTAGAGATACATATTTTAACTTCACTAAACAAAATAGATTCATACTCAGAGTAGAATTGAGTACCACCTACTCTGTTTCATACAAAAAACCCTGGCAGTATGAATGCAATGAAAAGATATACAATTTCTCTTCTGGAACTTTACAGCAGAGAGGCCAGATATTAAATAAAATGGTATCCAGTAAAGGAAACTTTGAGGATCTGAGTTCAGATTCCTGGCATCTATATAAAAAGCATGGCATGGTGGTGCATACCTGTAACCCTAACACTGGGCTAGGAAGAATGGAGACATGTGGATCTCCTGGAGTTCTTTGGCCAGCCCACATAGTCAAAATTGGTGAGTTTCAGCTGTAGTGAGAGACTGTCTCAAAAAGAAAATAAAGATGGAAAGTGGCAGACAAAAAGTGACTCTACCTGATACCTACCTCTGAGCTCCACACACACATATGCCCACAGACATGCATGTCACAAACACACACACACACACACACACACACACACATCTTCACATACTAACAAATACATACACCATACCAGATGCAACATACCACATCTACAAAACTTGAAAAAAAATTATATATCAGGAAGACCTAGCTGCTACTTCTTAGAGGTTGGAAGGAAGGTTTTTGGCAGAAGTGGTTGAAGCTCCCTGGGAAGGTCAGTAGGAGTTAACCTGGCAGAGGTAGAGGAAGGTGTTCCATGGGAGAACAGCAGGTGGGAAGCATACACCTGCATTGGTTGCTCTGCAACTGAGAAGAGCTAAATGAGCAGAATGCTTGTATCTCAGTAGATTAGGAAGAAAATAGCACAAGGTGGGGCCATAGAAAGAAGGTAGGAGTCAAAACTTGTAGGCTATATCAAAAATTTGAGTCTTTAGCCTAAGATCGAGAAGTAGCCGTTGAAAAAGTAGTAAACTGCTTTGTCTACATTTATTATAACAGGTGTCCACGTCCTCCCGACCCCAGGCATTCCAGACTCGCTTCTCCTGCACCTGTGCACTCCTTGTTAGGATTTGCATTGTAACTGTTGTAGAGGAAGTGGCATGTATTTAAAGCCTCTCTACCAGAAGACTATGAGATGTTCCTTCAAAAAGAAACTGACTAGTGGATTGAATAATCAGGCTGGATCTAAGATTTTCAACCCTTACATTTCATTCTGTCTTGGAGGTAAACCACTTAGTTTATTTTAAAAATCTGATTCTAGGGGCTGGAGAGATGGCCTAGCGGTTAAGAGCGCCAACTGCTCTTGCAGAGGACCCAGGTTCGATCCCCAGCACCCATGTGGCGACTAAGAACAGTCTTTAAGGAATCCGACATCCTCCAGGGGAATCCGACACCCTCTTCTGACCTGCCCGGAATTGCACGACCTGGGTGCACAAACCTACATGCAGACAGTACATTCATACACATAAAAAAAAAATCTGATTCTAGTAAACATCTTTCTCAATTCACTATTTAGGGTATTGTCTAAATGAACAGTACTGAGACTATTCTTCCAGCTATGCACAGTTCCTCCCCCAAGAACAGCTACCAATGGGAAAATGTTACTGTTTTTTCTGGAGTGTCCTGCCCTTATCAATTATATACAATCTCCTAAAAAAACCATGAGAAGGAGGAGAACTAAAAAGCAAGGGAGAGGTGTTAGGTGCCCAATTATTATTTTGCTGAACTCAAACTCAAAGGAAAGGAGAGTTTTAAAACTTGTGACTATAATGAAAATAAGCAGGAAGAGCATTTTAATTTTTTTTTTTATTTCCGTACGTGTATGAATGTATTGTGTGCATGCAAGTCTGTGCACCTGTGACGTGCAATGCCGTGGAGGTCAGAAGAGGGCGTCGGACTCCCCTGGAACTGGAGTTCTCCTGGAATTGGAGTTTCAGACGGCTCTCAGCCGCCATGTGGGTGCTGGGGATCGAACCCGGGTCCTCTGCAAGAGCGGTCGGCGCTCCTAACCGCTAGGCCATCGCTCCAGCCCCAGGAAGAGCATTTTAAAGGCCTTTCAAATTCAAATATCTAGTTTATAATACTGCTTGAAGTAAAGATGATTGAGAAATGTTGGGCCTGCTTTGTCTTGGCCCATGAGGCCCTCTGCAACTTCTAGAGAAAGGAAGTAAGGCAGCCGGGCCAGGCTTGTTTACAACTGATCAGCCCTTATCAGCTGGCCTTAAGAAAACAAAACCTAGCCAAAGGAAGTAAGGTAGGCGGGCCAGCTGGTCCTAAGTAAACAACAGCGGACTAAAGGAAGTAAATAAGATAGGGCTAAAGGAAGTAAGGTAGGCGCAGCCTAGGTTGTTTTGAAACTTTTCCCATTGGCTATAGCTATTTGACCTTTAAGATGATTGGCTGTTCCCTTGTGGTCTTTGCCTTTATAAGCCGCTGCCTGATGCAATAAAGTGAGTTCTTGCTTTGACTAGACTCCCAATGACCCCCATGTGTGGTTCTTTTCGAGTCGTTGACACTCACCATCCTGCTCAGCCCCGGAGGAGAGACAGACTTGCCCGGCTCTCCTGTCTGCCTTACCTGCCAGAGGACCCAGCAGACTGGCGCCCAATGTGGGGCCCCGTGGGGCCCCATGCGAGGACGGTTTCCTGACGGGACAGTGGGTCTGCGGGTGAGTGTACCTCCATAAATTATGGAGAAGTCTCCTAAACCTAACTCTACCCTAGAATCCCTCTGAGTTCAAGAGTAGGTACTTAAAAAGGAGAGATCCTTCCTCTGGGGGCATTCCCCGGCCGTCGGAAACGGGACGGGAGCAGCATCCCCTCGGGCATGCCTGGATCCCACGGACACTATGCCGCACCCCCCTCGGCCTCCAAAAAAGGCCTCGGAAGGTCCGCCTCCAAGGGAGCCGGACATATCAGGCCTCCTCTGGGGCACTCCCAGCCCTGAAGGGTTACTTCCCTCCTCAGCCTCCAAAAAAGGCCTCAGAAGTAACTCCAGACAAAGGTGCCCAAGCCCTTGGCAACCCCAACCCCTTTATCCTCCCCTCATAGCATCTCCAAATCAGTGAAGACATGGATATTCAGAGAAATTGTGAGAGGAGAGCTTCCTCTCTGGTGCACTTGCCCTCTAGAGGTCTTGAAATGGGTTCCAAGCCTGCCCTGCAGCCTGGGCTCCAGCCCCTAAGAGAAGCTTCCACCTTCTGGCCACAGTTCAGGTGGCGAAGGTCACAGAGGCTGGATGGACGGGCTTGCCCATGGAGCTCTTTTTGCTGCAAACCTTCCACAGAGGCGCTCATTTGCACCTTTGCATAGGCAGGCTTGGGTTGTAGAGGCAACTCTAATGTGCTTTTTAAAGGTTCTTAAAATTTTTTCTGTAAATAGTGTTAAATAGTGTAACATTACTTAATGCTGCTAAAGTTTCTTTTTGTCTGCTAAATTTCCTCCAAGATCTTTTCTAGAGACCAGTCTTGTAAATTCCGCCTGTAGAGCCTGACTTGGTGGCCCAGGCCTTTGATCCAAGTGGATGCCTGTGAGTTCAAGGCCAGCCTAGTCTACTGACTGTGGGCAGGCTCTGCCTTAAAAAGACCAAAGGCAAAATATGAAGCTTTTCAGTGTGTAGCTGTTTGTAAATACTCTGGTTTATCTAGTCCAATGTTTGTTCTGTGCCCCTCTCCTGCTAAACAGTGGATGGCTGGTGGGGGAGGGGCTGGCTTTACAGTATTCTGTGTTTCACTGGGAAGCGTAAAGTCTCTGGCAAGAGCCTGCCGGAGTCAGTGCTCATCTTTCATTGTGTTTTAAAGGTGCAGCTTTGATTCTACTCAGGAGACATAAAACAATAATGTGACTTCTTCCCACAGATGGATCTCACGACTTTTTTTCCTTTGTACATATGTTTGTGTATGCTTGTATGTATGTGTGTGTGCGCACGTATGTGTATGCATGTATGAGTATTTTTACAGATACAATCTATACAAAGCTTGGTTTATACCTTTTGGTGTTAACAATCTTTAATTGGATTTATGTAAATGTTAATATGCTTTTGTACAATTCTAAAAAGCCTCCGAGCTGGAACTGGCCCCTCCAACTTGAATGCAGCTCTATTAATTAAACTTCTATGGTCATTTGTGTAATTTACTTGTCTTGGATAAAAAATTACTGATTGTACAAATGCTGTTACAGTTAGCTACTTTATGGGTGTATGGTACCACTATCAACTACACTCCCTCAACACCTGAGACAAAAACTAACATTGGTTCTAAGCAATAATCTTATTTTAACATATATAAAAATCTTATTTTAACATATATAAAGTATGGTTAAATGTGTATTGTAAAACATCTAACAACTAAGTAAAGCATCTTTAAAATAGGGTTTTGTGCCAGGCCTGGTAAAAAACCACCTCCAAGGACTGAAAGGAATATGCTTGTTATAAACCCACTTTATAAGATTTATAGTAATATGTTTAAAATAAGTATTATACATTTATATAGAGGTATTTCAGTAGAGATTTACACAGAAATACAAATAAGTATAAGTTAATGGACTTGATTTCTCTGAAGTCACAGTCTAGTACCGGTCCTGCCAGCTCTTCCTCCAGATTTCCCCTCTCCAAACTTCGGGCAGTAATCCCGGAGGTCTCCAGCCTAACCATCCCTGGCAGATAGATGTTACCCATTATGCCCCATTTGGCACTTGACTCAAAACAGACAATAGTCAAACCCTCAAGGCTCAATTACAAAAACAAAAGGGGGAGTCCATGCCCCCACATGATCACCCTAAATATTTTAAATTTTTCCAAAATATTTTAAATTTTCCAAGGAAGACAAGCATACATCCTCTTTTCAGAAACACTGGTCCTCATCTGTCGCCTATAGCTAATACCTCCCCCAACAGGGAGACAATGGTAATGACCCCTCCAGGGAGTGTTTCACCCCCGAGGATGGCCCCTCTGCTCTTCCCTCAGGAGCGGCCCAGGATGAAAGTGACGTTGCTCCTCCTGCTGCTGGCTCACGTCCCTCCCAGTGACAGGGGACTCGGAGACCCCAATGCGGCCAGACAACACCTGGAGGCTAGTGGATCTGTAATCCAAAAACTCGGAAAAGAGGAGAGAACTTCAAGAAAATCCCTTGTGGACCAGCTTTTATGGCTTCCTTCCCTTCCTCCTCCCTCTGCTTGGACCCCCTTCTTACACTCTTCCTAATTCTTACCCTCGGGCCCTGTGTGATTAACAAAATCACTCAATTTATCCAGGGAAGGCTAGATGCAGTAAAGTTACATCAGGTCGAGGTCCACTATCACAGGCTCCCCAGCCAGGAGCCAGGGCCTTATGAATGGCCATCTTCGTACAATCACCCGACCCCTGCCCTCCATGTGGCCAGTGACGGATAAGACCCCAGAGAGACTGGGGCAACCTAAGACAGGACATGGAGAGGCTCTTCAGCAGACCAGAGTGCTAGCACGCGACGACGGGTAAGATCTTTCTACACTTACCCAACCTAAGACAGGGATCAAAACCTTAGCTGTTTGTATCCCAAAGATGGGTAAGACTGAGTTTGCAAGCATAGACAACTTAAGACGGGCTATGTTTCTCCTCCTGCATTACAAAAAATAAAGGGGGAATTGTTCGGCCTGCTTTGTCTTGGCCCATGAGGCCTTTTGCAACTTCTTGAGAAAGGGAAGTGAGTTAGCCGGGCCAGGCTTGTTTACAACTGAGGGGCCCTTATCAGCTGGCCTGAAGTAAGATAGGCGGGCCAGCTGGTCCTAAGTAAACATGAGGGGGCTAAAGGAAGTAAGGTAGGCGCAGCTAGGGTTGTTTTGAAACTTTTCCCATTGGCTCTAGCTATTTTACCTTTAAGATGATTGGCTGTTCCCTTGTGGTCTTTGCCTTTATAAGCCGCTGCCTGACTCAATAAAGTGATTTCTTGCTTTGACTAGACCCCCGACCCCTGTGTGGTTCTTTTCCAGTTGTCAACACTCACCATCCCGCTCAGCCCCAGAGGAGAGACAGGCTGGCCCGGTCTCCTCTCTGCCCTACCTGCCGGACGACCCGGCAGAGAAACATCTTAAAAAGTGTTCAACAATTAAAGAGATGCAAAGTAAAACCACTTGAAGATTTCATCCTACCCCAGTAAGACTTGCTATGATCAAGAAAACAAATGATACCAAACACTGGAGAGGTTGTGGTGAAAGGGGAACACTCATTCACTGCTGGTGGGAATGCAAACTTGTGCAATCCCTATGGAAACCAGTGTGCAGAACTCTAAAAGACTCAAAGTGAACCTACCACCTGACCCAGTCATACCATTCCTGGGTATATAGCCACAAGACTCATCCTATTGTAGATGCACAGCCATGTTTATTGCAGCTCTCTTCACAATAGCCAAGAGCTGGAAGCAACCCAAGTGTCCCTCAACTTAGGAGTCGACAAAGAAAATGTGGTACATCTCCACAGTGGAATTCTATACAGTGGTAAAGAAAGATGACATCACAAAATTTGCAGGTAAATGGATGAAACTAGAAGCCATTATGCTAAGTGAAGTAACACAGTCCCAGAAAAACAAGTGACATATGGTGTCCCTCATTTGTGGATCCTAGCACCAAATCCTTATTTGTAAGGCAAACTGAGTACTTTTTTTTCTTTATTAGTAAATATAATACCTGATGTTACTATTAAAAAGTACATTAAAACATACATCAACTTGCTATGTAATTTAGGAATGTAAAGTAATATTTCTTTTTACCTGCATGTAACTCTACTGTTAAAATGTGAATCCCCAAACAAGTTTTGGAATTAACCTATAGCTTAATTTGAGATGTCATAATTTTGGAATATGTGTGGAGTGTATATATGCATACTTTGGAGCAATATAAAATTAAAGGGAACAACAGCAACAAAAAAAGTCATGTTCAAAGAACTTACTGAAACAGTAAATTTCTGCCCCAAACAGTAAACTTCTGCATAAAAGATTAAGAAAAAGATGCAAGACATATATGGCAGAATGCATGAGCTCTGGATGGGTGGGTGGGTGTGGGGTAATGGAAGGGGGAATGAGTCTAAATTTGATTAAGAAATGTATGAAATGTACAAAAGTTCAATAAAATAAGGAAAATGCCAGTGTCTGATTCATAGAACATTTAGACTGACATTTCATAAACATTGAGATACAACTAGAGATGTACATAGATTAAAAGGCACAGGTCTTAAAACGGATATTTTTATTTTTGAAACTATAGGACAAGTAGAAATGAATATAACTGTTTAGGTTAGCCAGTTGTAGCTGAAAACAAGACTGGAGTGAGGAGTTTTTAGTCAACACATGATTATTTGACAGTCATAAACTGATTGCAAAATAGTATTTGCTTATGAGAAAAGGAGCTATTTTAAACAAAAAAAAATTCTTTCTTTTTTAAGCATTCTGAGCTCTTGGACAGATAATTTAACTGTGGCCTTGTTTCCTATTGTATGCCGTGGCTGTGGAACATAATGATTTGAAAAGGCTTTTAAATATATGGAACATGATGCAGTGAGATGACCCAGTTACTTGAGTAATTGCCACCAAGCCTGATAATCTGAGATCCATCATCAGGAACCACATGATGTAAGGAGAGGACTCTCTCAAGTTGTCCCCTGACATCCACAAGTGTGCTGTGGTATATCACTCGGGATTACACCTGACTCTTCTGACATAGTCACAGGGCCATTCCCTACCCAAGGAGAAGTAAAATAGATTTCAACCTTGACCTAGGAGGGCTGCGTCACACTGGGAAAGCTCATGCAGGCTGGGAGAGATTGGGGCATTCAGTTGTAGAATATTCTATCACAATTATTGTTAAAGAATGCCTGATGGCCTGGATCTAGTTCAGTTTGTAGAGTGCCTGGGTAGGATGCCTAAGGCCCTGAGTTCAGTTTCCAGCACTGAAGGAACAAAAAACAGAGAGGACTAGCATATATCTGTCATCCCACATTGGTGGAGGTGGAGGCAAGAGACTCAAAAGTTCAGAGTCATCCTGGACTACAGAGCAAGGCCTAGGCCAGCCTGGGATTAAAAAATAAGAGAAAGATTCATAACGAAAAAGCAATTAGAACCAAACTCAACTCATACTGCTTCCAGAAATTTAACTTAACTTTCAGTTAAGTCATACAACTACCACATAGAGAAGTTATTTCTAGTTAAATGAGTTATTCTAGTATGCCTCCACCAAAACGTTCTCTTTTTAAATTTAGCTCCAGTGAGTAATGAAAAAGCACACTATACTCCTATTTCATGTTGTTTCAGATGTTAACTTCACGCTTCCTGTGTATAGATGTAAGAGCAATTTTAAACTCCCTCTAGTGGCAAAATTTTTTCTTGTATTTTTTTCAAAGACATCCCTTGAATTAATAAGATGGCTGACTTATGTAGAACAAAACATAGTTTCAAAAAAAAAAAAAAATGAATGGTTCTTAACATAGTGCCTACCTTCTGTCTGTTATAGAAGTTTCTTTGATCTCTTGTAAGAAGTGGTTACCTTCCTAAGAAACATTAATTTTATTTAATTTTATTTAAATTATTTATTTATTTATTTTTGCCTTTTAGAGACAAGGTCTCCCAGTAGCCCCAGCTGTTCTGGAACTTGCTCTGTAGACCAGGCTGGCCTTGGACTCACAAAGATCCGCCTGCCTCTGCCTCCCAAGTGCTAGGATTAAAGGCATGCGCCACCACACGCATGGCAATTTTATTATATTTTAAAAACAAAAGGATACTTTGTTAACTTTTAAAGACAAAAGCTGATAACTCCTTTCAATTCATGTCCTTAAATAAAAATCATATTTTGTCAATTAAAATATTCTGGCTTCTTATTCTAAAAGTAAACTGAATTTTAAATTTTATCTGAAGAATTGCTTTTTGAACAGATGACTGTATTTAAAAGCAAAAGTCTTTAGATAGAGAGCAGTAAGTACTGATTGAAATATGAAGCTTAGAAAGCACCAGAAGCTAGATTTAAACAAAACAACAGCAAATACTTATGCTTTCCTCCTTTTTTTTTTAATTGATGCTTTGTGTATTTCATACATCATTTTCCAATTCAGTTCAGGCATATTTCCCCTTCCCTTCCCCCCACCCCACCACATCCCAGATCATGCATTCTGCCATAACTGTCCTGCATCTTTCAGGGTTTTTTTTTCCATTTTTTAGCAATAAGTGATAATTAATGAGTACAAGCATCCTTCATGTAAAACCAATTTGCAAGCAGTTGTGCCCAAACCCACACAGCCCCTTGGTCCCACCATCCAGCGGGATGGGGGAGGGGGCTTGTATGTTCAATCAAGTTGATCAAAAGACTGTCCAGACTATATTGCTGTAGTTTCACCGTTCACCCCAATCACAGCCCTTATATTCTACCACGCCCCCTCTTCTGCAGATTTTTCCCTAGGCTTAGAAAAGGGGCACAGGTGGATGAGAAGCAAAACAGTCTACTTTCTCTGGAGCTGTTGTCTTGGACTCTGGTCAATTCTGGCTGTTTTCTTTCATGGGCTGACAGTTTGTCCAGGAATAACCTTTCGATCCTACTAATGAAGCACAAGCAATTAGATATATAGGTATTTAAACAGTACTAATTGTTATCATAGGTTACTTTGGTATAGACACAGATGTTTGGATGGTATGTTAATCCATGAATTACATTTTTTTCTGTTGAATATGACAGGGTCTTACTGTGGCTTATAACATCTCCTGACTGTTTCACAGCCAGTGGAGCAGCAATGCTCTCTCACCAGCAGCGTGACAAAAGGAAGCCAAGTGTCAAAGGGGGGGAGCAGGAACAATGCTCCAGAAACAAGTTAACCCCACCCTACCCCGCTGCCAGCGTTCCTTCAGGACACTCATTAGCTTACACTACCTGTCCTTCCTGGGCAGATTTACTCTGGTCGTTTGAAAAGCTGTTTTCTGGAATGCTACTAGAAAAGAATTTCTTACGAAATAGTGCATTCCCGACTATTCGTGGAAGTGCATCCTCTGGCAGGTTGACACCCACATCTCTGTTCTGACTACAAAAGTTAGGAAATGGCCAGTGATGGTAAGGATCTATAACTTTTTGTTTGTTTGCTTTTCTTAAATCTCCAAAAGTAGAATTTGCAATTGCCCTAACTATTCCCAGAGATTTTGCTTTGGTTGAGAGTAAATGATGGCCAGCAACATTTCCCTAAAACTATTAGTGTACCCATCGAAGTTAAACTTTGTTTCTTTCCAACACTCCTTCTCGGTTCAGCGTTTATAACCTAGTATGTCTCTTGTGGTCTCAATTACATCCGGTGTTCTGAGCTGGCAGCATTTCCTCTGTTGAGACTGCCCAAGTTATTTGCCAGGCTACATTTCTGTGAATATATAGAGGGGAAACTAAGTTGATCTAGAGAGTGAAATTTAAGAAAAAAAAAATGAGTTTAAGTATAACTTTGATTTTTGAAACAAAAATGAAGGCACTGCATTTGTTATAAACAAACCAGTGACATGGTTATTAAAATACACAGGCCACAAAAGCATATGGCAAGCTGTGTTGCCCATCTCAGAACCACCCTGTGTTTTCTCTTGAATATTTATAAAAATCTAATTTAACTAACAGAGACCAGAGATTTCCCTTCCCGCTCTGACTGTACAGACCTGAAATAATGAAAGTGAATTTGCATTTCTTAAAATGGTGTTTTCTTCCAGTTCTCACAGAAATGTTTTTTGGAACAGTGGTCTGTGCTAACAGCTGTATTCAATCTTGAGTAAAAGTTACTTCCTGAGAAAAATGAAATACAACTTAGCAGTTCGAACTTGCCTGGAACACAGTCCTGTAGGGTGAGTGTACTATGTGATTATGAAACTGGACACAGGCACCCTGCTGAAGCGATTTCTTATAAATAGTACCCAATACAGACTGCTAAGTCCTGTTTCTAAGTAAGGACTTAGCACTCTAAAACAGTACTCATTTACACATACAAGTATCATATTTTTAAGAATTTTACTCTTTGATTATTTTTTAAATTCCCTTTTTAAAGGGAATTATATTCATTGCTATCTGTATATATAATATGTACATGCTTATAGTTAAGCTTTTCATAATTTAAAATTTTTGTCATTCTTGATATTCAGGCAAATGTTTTTCATTTGTTCCTTCATTGCAGGATGATTAAATGGAGTTATATATTTTTTCTGGCTTTATAAAATTAGTTGCTTATACATATATACATATATTTATATATGGTGCCATCCCAGATATTTTTTTTTTGCGGTTCTCAGCCTCAGCCTTTAACGGCTGCGCTATCCCTCCAGCCCCATCCCAGATATTTAATATAGGTTTAAGAATCTTTTAGATAGATAGTATTGACTTTTATTTGCTTAAATATTGTACTTCTTTACTTAAAAAAAGGAACGGTGCATTACTGCAACTTGATATTTCGAACCTGAAGGTGACGAGGTCTTCAGTGGGAACTGTGACAAGATTCTTGTTTTCTCTGGATCCTTTTTGTCATCTAAACAGTGGACGCATAGCTTTCAGGCAGAGGTTATCAGGCTGAAGTAAGTCCTCTTACATTAGTCCAGAATTAACAAACATACTTAAAAATTCCAGCCTCCTCGATTTGCAGGAAGCAAAACCATTTCTGGCCTTACTTTGGTGACAAAGAAGCTAGACTTTTTTCATTCCTTGACCAAACCACTAAGTTGCCTTGAAGACCTTTGTTCATAATTTCTTTTGCATTCTTTTCCTCTTGACGTGCTCCCTCCAGCAGTGAGATACTAATTAAAGAGAGGCCACTGTGACCCTAGGTTGTTTAGAAGTCACCCGGAATGAGGTGGCGGCACAAATCTGGACAGGAAGCGCTCATTCCTAAAATATAACACAGTTCTTAAAACCATCTTATCACAAATCTGTTGGCTTCTAATAGCAAGAAAAAAATATCTCCATTAATTCAAAACATGTACATTTCCAGCCAAAATGGACCCTAAGTTTAAGCAACATATCATTCATACACTTTTCACAAGAATTTGCACAATTGACATTAACTTGTATATATCAAATGATAGTTTATTCTAAAGACATTGAAATATGTAAACATTAAAGACATTTTAAAGTTGAGGAAGGACAGCTAACTGGTATGTGGATTTTTTTGGGGGGTGTGTGTTTCTAGTCCTTCCTTTTCAAGAATTTGAGGCAGCTCAGAATATATATGGGAAGGTTTTTACTTTTCCAAAACACTTTAATTGGAATTAAACAATTGTGGTTCCTGCCAGTCATGTAGGTGAAACTACTATAGTATATTTAGCAATATATGCTTAGAAAGAAATGGAATTAAATCACAAAATTTCCTCAAATAAGTAGGCAGTGCAACTGGCATTAAATCACTTTCCTCTATAAGTGACTTAGAATAGAAAGCTCCTAAAGGGTGGAGAATATGGCTCACTGGTAGAATGCTTGACCAGCAAGCTGCACAAAGCCTGGGTTTGATTTCCAGCACTGTAAAAATTCATTCATTAATTACTAAGTAATTAACCCCTAAGAAGCTGTTTCTTGTCCAGTTAATATTTATTTAGCATCGCTTTTTCATTGTTAGTAGTAGACTCATTACTGTTGGGTTAAGTTGTGGGGTGACATTGTTTTGAGGACATACAAGGGAATAGGAACCTCAGTTATAAAACCAGATCTCAGTGGAGCCTAGGCATGCCACCTTTCTGAATCTCAAGGCCGACCATAGTGGGCACAGGCCCAGTGGAAACCAGTTGGGTAACGACTTTGCTTCACGGACACCTGTAAGAGAGGAGTTATAAGAGAGGAGTTACTACCATTCCTGCCAGAAGGCTGTTCTTTGGCTTGTTTCAAGGCTGGCTCCTTTACTTCCTGGCTTCTACTGGCTTCCCTTTCTCTCCTCTGGAGTCTATGCTGTTGAAATCCCGTGACTCACCACTGCACAGGATTCCTTTGTGTCATTGCTGCTTCTCCTTCTGACGTCAGCATACCCCTGCCCCCTCAGCTAGCTTCTTTTCTTGTCCTCTTTTATCCCCTTTGCTCTCTGCTCTAGATGCTTCCAATGTAAGATCTAGCAGCCCAGTTCAATAATCATTGTTGGACCAAAGAAGCCCAAGTGAAGGGTTCCAAGCTTGGCTCTTCTATTAGCAGCCAAACTCAACATGGTCATAATTTCCTGAGTTTTGTGTTCCCTAGTTCTCTCTCTCTCTCTCTCCTCTTTTCTCTGTTTTCCTTCCTCCTTCTTCCCCTCCTCCTTCCCACCCTCCCTCACCCCTCCCATCTCCCCTCTCTCATTACCACTGACATCTGTAGATTTAGAGTGGTTAAATAAAATGTAATGGAAAAGGGTAGACTGGTGATGTTAGGGGTGATGGTGCGACCTCATGGACCTGAAGAATGAGATAATAATGAGATAATAAAGAAACAGGGGAGGAGCTGAAGAGATGGCTCATTGTTTCTGAGCACTGGCTGCTCTTGCCAAAGACCTGGGTTTGATTCCCAGCACTCAGATTGCAGCTAATGACCATCTGTAACTTCAGTTCCATGGTATCTGATACCCTCTTCTGGCCTCCTTGGATGCTGCATGACTTGGGTGCACTTACATGTAAGCAGGTATAACACTCCTACACATAAAATAAAAATAAAGTTTAAAAAAAATGAATCGGGACTATAGTGTGATAATGATGAAAACGGTGCCTGTAAAATACTTCATAACAGTATTGGGAACATATTAAGTACTCATATCTGATACTATCTTTTTTTTGATTTATTATATTTGTTGTTAATTAATATAGTACTGGGTCTTAAATCTAGGACCTCATGCAAGGTAGGCATGCTGTCTACCACCAACGTATACCAACTTCTGTTTTCGCTTTTTGAGACAAGGTCTCATTAGTTGTCCAGCCTTGTTATGAACTTACTCTCTAGCTCAGGCATGTCATAAACTTGAAATCCTTCTGCCTCGGCCTCTGGAATTAGAAGACTGTGTGACCAGGCCTGTTCAGAAATTGATGACACAGTGATGTCAGACACTAAAGGAAAGTGGGTATTGTAGGTTTTCTTGAAATAAAACTGTAAGAGTGGAGTTTTTAGTTGGTAATTATTAAAACATAATTTTTAATAGATTTACAAAATTTACAATTTGCACACGTACCTAGTACACTCCATTTGCTCCTCCTCTCCCTCCTGTTTTCCTCCCCTCCTTCCTACAAGTCCTTTTCTCACATTCATGTATTTTTGTTTTGTTTTGTCACCCTCTAAGCTTACTCAGGGCCATCTGTATGATCATGGGTTTGGAACTATGCATTGGAGCTGGGTGGGCTCACAGTGGGTACATAGCTGATGGCTGTGATTGTCTCTGACCCAGAATCCACCAGTAGCCAATAGTTAGCAGAGAGCAGTAGGGCCGGGTGAGCGCCTCCCTGATCCCTGACTGACAGTTGATGGGCCCAGTCTTATGCAGGGCCAGGGCAAGGAACTGAAGCTGCCCTTAGATCATGACTGGAATGTCTGAGTTATGCCCTGAAGATGGAATCTTACAGCCCTTCTCCCAACCTTGCATTCTTTCTGTTCCCTCTTCTGACATGTTCCCAAGCCTTAGCGAAGGTGGTGTGGCTGAGCACTCACCCATCACTTACTCTTAGCCACGATCTCTGGATTCACTATGGTTCATTGCCAAGAGAAGCTTCTCTAGTTAAGGCAGAGAGTAGCAATTGTCAATGAGTATAAGCATAAATATTTAGAAGGCAGTTGATACTGTGTCAATTTAGCTAAATGTCAGTATTGAGTTTCCCTCTAAGGCTCTTGGGCTATGAGATTTTGACCAGGTTTATAGTAACAGGCAAGATTGCCTCCTATGGATCCCGTTTCAAACCCAACCAGAGAGCAGTTGATAAATCCACAACAGTCCTGCACTACTGCAGCAGTGGGCTCATCTCACCTGGCCGGTTGGGATTATTGTGTAGTGCATGCAGCTGAGTTAAGATCACTACCGCTGTTTCTCCCTAACAGCTATATAACACGTTCTGGCACTACACAAACTAGTCGGCAAGGACAAAGCTTCCAGCGCAGCTACAGCTTGATTTCTCTATACTTTGCAACGAAGGTATGTGGTGTCTTCAACAACAGGGTCTTATTAACTAGTATTGGTGGGCAATCAACAGGAATAGCAAGAACCTGTATTGTTTCAGGGGCCTCTGGAGCCTCCCTGACCAACAACTCATAAAGAAATACCCCGTACTTGGTACTAAGATTTGGTTTAGTAACCAACCCATGGCTTTTAGGAGAGTGTTATCCAGCCATGCAGGAAATTTCCCTCTTCTTTTTCATTCTTTTGACTTGCATATTTTAATTAGTGGTGAAGTATGTTTCTATCTGACTTTTCCACATACCTTTCCCTTGGTTATCACCACCTCCCTGTCTCCTTGTTTCCCTAGCCCCCAGTTCCCATCTATGCTTAAACCTTTCCACCCCCAGTAGTCTCTCTCTCTACTTTGCATATCACTTACTTTCTTCCTGTCCCTCCCTTAAGGCATCCTCGATGTCAACGGCCCTCTTCTTGCTTCCTAGCTTCTGTAGGTACTCCAAAGTAAACACACAGATCTAAAGTTTTACAGCTTGGATCTACATATGAGAACATACAGCACTTGCCTTTCTTTCCATTTATCTGCAAATTTCATTCTCCTTTATAGCTAACTAAAATTCTAGTGAATATAGAAGTCATGTTTTCATTTCATTTTCTTTATAACTAACTAAAATTCCATTGTGTATAGCTATCAGGTTTTTATTTATTCACCGGTTGATGAACAACGTCTACACTGATTTAATTCCCTAGTTATTGGGTGTTAGAGCAGCAATGAACATGGATGAGCAAGTATGTCAGTAGTAGGATATAGGTTCTTCTGGTGTGTGCCCAGGAGTGTTCTAGCTAGGCATAGGATAGTTCTATTTCCATTGTGGTTCCACACTGATTTCCATAAACTGGTATAGTGGTTATACCAGTTTACACCTTCACCAACTATGTGAATAAGTGTTCTTCTTTTCCCATATTCTCACCAACATCTGTTATCATTTGATCTTTTTTTGATAATAGCCATTCTGACTAGAGTGAAGTGGAATCTAAAGGTAGTTTTTTTATTTTATTATTTTTATTTTTATGTGTATGAACATATTGCCTGCATTCATGTAAGTGCACCTTTGCTGTGCAATGCCCATGGAGGTCAGAAGAAGGTGTCAGATTCTCTGGAACTAGAGTTTCAGATGGTTGTTAGCTGTCATGTGAGTGCTGAGATTTGAACCTGGTTCCTCTGCAAGAGCAGTCAGTGCTCTTAACTGCTGTACCATCTCTCCAGCCCTATCAAGGTAGTTTTAATTTACATAGGAAAGCCCGACCCAATTGAGCAGTGCCATTCCTAGGCAGGTGAGCCTGGGCTGTGTAAGAAGAGTAGGTGAGTAGGCCAGTGAGAAGCATTCCTCCCCGGTCTCTGCTCCAGTTTCTGCCTCCAGGCTCCAGCCTTCAGTTCCTGCTCTAACTTGCCCTCAGTGGTGGATTGTGACCTAGGAGTGGTGAGATGAAATAACTCCTTTCCTCCAAAAGTTGATTTTGGTCAGAGTGTTTCATCATAGCAACAGAAGACCAAACTCGGACACTAAGGATGGTGAACATTCAGAAAATGTTTAGCAAGCCATTTTATTTCTTCTTTTGAGAACTGTACTAATCTATAGCGCATTTTTAGTTGTGTTGTTTTCTTGATGTTTTGATTTTTGAGGGTTTTTCCCTATGTTCTGAATAGTAGTCTTCTGCTGGATATACAGCTGGCCAGGATTTTCTCCATTTTTGTGGGCTGCCTCTCCATTTGACTGATCATTCCTTTTATGACACAGAAGCTTTTTAGTTGTATCTGTCCATGTTGTCACTTATTTCTTGAGTGACAGGAGTCATACAGAAAGTCCTTACCTGTGTCTAAGTCTTGTAGATTATTTCCTACATTTTCCTCTGGAGGTTTGAGTTTCAAGTTTCATGTTGAGTCCTTGATCCATGTGGAGTTGATTTTTTGTGCAGAGTGAGAGATGAGGACCTAGTTTCATTCTACAAGTAGACATCCAGTTTCCCCAATACCATTTGTTGAAGATGTTATCTTTCTCTAGTGTGTATTTTTGTCCTCTTTAAAAAAATAACAGGTTCAGCTGGGCATGGTTCCACAAGCCTTTAATCCCAGCACTCAGAGGCAGAGGCAGGCCTGCCTGGTCTACATAGTGAGTTCTAGGACAGCTGCAGCTATAGGGAGACCCTGTCTCAAAAAGACAAACAAACAAAACAATCAGGTTGCTTCATTGCATGGGCTTTTGGCTATATCTTCTGGGTGTTCTGTTTCTGTATGAGTACCATGCTGTTTTTAATACTACAGCTCTGTAGACTGACTTGAGATTGTATATGGCAATGCCTCCAACATTACTGTTTTGGCTCAGGATTGCTTTGGATGTCCGTATGAATTTTAATGTTACTTTTTCTATCTTATTGAAGAGTAGCATAGGTGTTTAGACTGGGATTGCACTGAATCTATAAATAGATTTTGGTCGGATGGTCATTTTGACAATATTAATTCTACCAGTCCATGAGCATGGGAGTCCTTTTCATCTTCTACTGTCTCTTGATTTCTTTCTTTAGAGTTTTAAAAGTTTTATTGTAGAAGCCCTTTACCTTCATGGTTAGTTTTCTCTGAGTGTTTTGTTGGTATTTGTTTGAGGCTATTGTGAATGGACCTTTTTCCTTGCTTTCTCTCTCAATATCTTTTCCATTGGAACACAGAAAGGCTACTATTTGTGTAGGTTAATTTACTATCCTGCCACTTTGCAGGAAGCGTTTGCTTTGTGGTAGAATCCTTAGGGTTATCTTTATGTAGAATCATATCATCTACTGACAGGAATGCTTTGACTTACTCTTTTCCTAAAATAGACACTTTGTGTCATTTTCTATTTTATTTCCTTCTCTTGTATTACTGTCTAGCTTGGACAATATTCTTGGATAGGAGTAGAGACAATGGACAGCCCTGTCTTTTTCCTGATTTAATGGGATTTCCTCAAGTTTTTCTCCATTTAGCATGTTGCTGGCTATATTATGTTGAGGTATGTTCCAACACTATTCTCTTTGAGGGTTTATGAAGGACTGCTAGATTTTGTCAAATGTTTTTCTTGCCTCTATTGAGATTATCACGTGATTTCTGTCTTTAAGTTCATTTATGATTTTATGATACATATCAATCAATTTATATATATCGAACCATCCCTGCCTCTCTGGAATAAAGCCAACTTGATAATGGTGAATATTTTTTATGTGGCTCACTTTTGTTTTTTTTTTCTTTTGAGACAAGATCTATGTAGTCTAGGCTGGCTTTGAACTCATGATGCTACTCTTGCCTCAGCCACGTAAATGCTGGGATACATGTGTGTGCCACCATGCAAGGCTAATATGGGGATTTTAAGTGAAATGATTGCACTTAGGAAAAGGTGTTAGCTGTGTGCTGAGCTTATCTGAAGAAGTCTGACATCTGCTGATGATAAATGATGATAGTTTATCTTCAGGGTTTAATAAAATTATGGCTTTTCATAATTACTATTTTTCTCGAAGAACCTGTAAGGTAGATGTTATCTTTTCCCTTCGTTCAGCTGTAGATTTAAGTGAAGGTTGCTAAGCTAACAGGTGTGGACTTCTCTTTTGATTGCAGTAGTTTTTACTGAAGGCCTCTCGTTTTTCCACTGCTCCGTAATACATGGCAGTTGCAGTTTGTAGATGGCACAGTGAGTTGAAGTGGCTCTCAAAGTCTCTACTGTTTTGCATTAAAGAAGCAGATGTTTTAAAAGAATCAACCATTGGCAGTTCAACAGGTTGTGTCATCAGAGCAAATAATTCTTGGTTACTTTAGTCACTATAAAAACATATTGTGGTACTAACTTCGGGTTTTTTTAATATAATACTTTTATTGATGTTTTGTGTATTTCATACATCATTTTTCAGTTCACTTTAGACATAGTCCCCTTTCTGTGCCCCCCACCCCATCCCAGTTCATGCACTCTGCCATACATGTCCTGCATCTTCCTCTCAGTTTCTCCAAAGTTTTTCACTGCAAAGGTTTATTGTTCTAGGCAGAATTCAACCACAGCAGTCTGTTCCTTGACCCAGTCCTCATGCTGCTGTGGTTCTCTCCCAACTTTACTGCTCCAAAGTATCCCCATGTACATGTCATATATGTACCAGAATTATGTCTTCCAGAAATAAACTGTATGTTAATTCCAATATATGTCCAGGAGTTCACATTTTTTCTTTTAATTTTATATTACTCTAGAATATGAATATATACATTCCACCCATATACATTAATCACCATGTCTGAAAGTAAGTGGTAAGTTAATTCTAGGGCTCATTATGAGATTCACATTATAACATCTCAGTTGCTTTCAGATAGAAAGAAATATAACAATAGCATTGCTCAGCTTGCTGTTCAACTGGGAGATTTGGTACTAGCATCCACATGTGAGGGAAAACATTCCCTGTTTGTTTTGGGGGGACTGTGTTACTTCACTTAGCATAATGGCTTCGAGTTCCATCCACTTACCTGCAAAGTTCATGATGTCATCTTTCTTTACCACTGCATAGAACTCCATTGTGTAGATGTACCACATTTTTGTTATCCACTGTCAGTTGAGGGATATTTGGGTTGGTTCCAGCTCTTTGCTATTGTGAAGAGAGCTGCAACAAACATGGATGTGCATGTATCTTTGCAATAGAATGCATCTGGTGGGTATACCCCAGGAGTGGTACGACTGGGTCAGGTGGTAGGCTCATTTTGAGTCTTTTAAGTGTTCTCCACAATGCTTTCTATAATGTTTGTACAAGTTTATATTCCCACCAGCAGTGGATGAGTGTTCCCCTTTTCCCCACAACCTCTCCAGCATTTAGTGTCTTTTGTTTTCTTGAACTTAGCCAGTCTAATGGGAGTGAGATGATGATATCTTAGAGTGGTTTTAATTTGCATTTCTTTAATTATTAATGATGTTGAACACTTTTTAAAATGTTTCTTAGCCATCTTTACTTTCTCACTGGTGAAGTCTCTGTTCAATTCTTTACTCCATCTTTTGAGCGAGTCATTTGTTTTCTTGCTTCTTTGTTTTTTGAGTAGTTTATATATTCTGGATGTTAATGCTCTGTCAGATGTATCACTGGTGAAGATTTCCTCCCATTCTGGGGTTTTCTCTTCACTTCCTTGATTGATTCTTTTGCTGTACAGAAGCTTTTGAGTTTGATGAGGTCCCACTTGTCAGCTGTTGACCTTATTTCCTGCACAGCTGCTATTTTATTTAGAATGTCTTTTCCTACTCCTATGTCTTACAGATTGCCACCAACTTTTTCTTCTATCACCTTCAGAGTTTGAGGTTTCACATTGAGGTCTTTGATCCATTTGGAGTTGATTTTTGTACAGGGTGAGAGGTAGGGGTTTACTTTTTTGTTATTCTACATATGGTGATCCAGTTTTGCCAGCACCATTTGCTAAAGATGCTATCTTTCCTCTAATGAGCTTTTTTGGGCCCCTTTATCAAATATGAGGTGGCTGAAATTGTATGAGTTCAAGTTTGGATCTTCAATTTTGTTCCATTGGTCAATGGGTCTGTTTTTGTGCCAGTACCAGGCTGTCTTTAAGACTAGCCCTGTATTATAGCTTGAAGTCTGGTAAGGTAATACTCCCTGTATTGCATATTTTGCTCAGGGTTGCTTTAGCTATTCAGGATCTTTTGTCTTTCCATATGAATTTAAGGATTTTTTTTTCCAAGTCTGTGAAGAAACTTGGGGATTTTAATTGGGATTGCATTGAATCTGTATATTAATTTGGGTAGAATGGACATTTTTACTATATTATTTTTTCCAATCCATGAGCATGGGAGGTTTTTCCATCTTTTGATGTCATCTTCAGTCTCCTTCTTCGGGGGCTTAAAATTTTTTTTGTAGAGAACTTTGATGTCTTTGGTTAGGTTTATTCCCAGGTATTTTATTTATTTTTTTGAGGCTACTGTGAGTGGGAAGTTATCCTTGTATTGCTTCTCCAGTTGCTTGTTGTTGGTGTAAAGAAAGTCTACTGATTTTTCTAGGTTAATTTTGTATCTGGCCACTTTACTGAAATTCTTCATTGTTTCTAGGAGTTTTTGGGTGGAGTTTTTAGCATCCCTCAGGTAAACTATCATATCATCTGCAGACAGGGATAGTTCGACTCTCTCTTTTCCAATTAGTACTCCTTTAATTTCCCTTTCTTGTCTTATTGTCCTAGCAAGAGTTTCAAGCACTATATTGAAGAGGAGTGGCGATAGGGGGCAGCCTTGCTGGGTTCCTGCCTTTAAGGGGAATGGTTCTAATTTTTCTCCATACTAACTTTGGTTTTAATAAGTAAATGTTCATTCAGGAAATAGAAAAACCATTATTTCCAAAGCCTCTTAATTCAAGAGGCTATTTTTTTTTGGTATGTATCTTATAGCAAAGCTTTTTTTTTTTAATAGCAAAGTGACAAAGGGAGGTAGGTAGGTTAATAGATAGATGGATGAGTATATGGATGAATGGATAGGTAGGTAGGTAGGTGTACAAATAGACAATCTACTGTGGTTAAGTGGTGTTCTCTTTTGGGTTCCTGTAACTACATTCTGGTTCATTCTCTATAATAATCATTTTCAGGTAAGAATGAGAGTGTGTGTCCTTATCAGTTTTCATTCTGAATCATTGGGAATTTAACCACTGGGACCAATGGGAGTTTACAGAAACTCTCAGGAATGCTGGACTGCAAGAGGGCTGTGAGCTACTTATTTGTCACGCCAGGTCAGTGAGCACATCGTGGTGATCCCTTGCTGGATGCCTTTCCATGGAGTAAATAGTGCAGAGTGCATACTATATCTTGGCATGATTTCCTCAAGGGAGTTTATAATGTATAATGCATTGTGCAGTACAATGGCCCAATTTAGGCATTAAGACAGCCTTAGAAAATAAAGCAATAAGTCTTGGAAAATAGATGAGAGTAGGAAAAGCTCAGAGGGGGCAGACCATGAGCTGTGATCTCAGCAGAGTAAACAGGGAGGGATGAGTGTGGTTTGGCAGATGGAAAAACAGAGGCTGTTTCCTGGCAAAGCTCAGAACCAGAAAAGAGTACATGGGCAGCCAAAACATGAATAGAGGCTGGAATCAAGGTAAAGGGGCAGAAGAGGCACAGTGGAGTGCTTTGCATTTGAGGTGAGTGTTCTAGGAAGTCGAATTGTATGGTCAAAGAGGCCATCAAAGCTATTTTGAAAGCATGATACATAACATTTGGAATGAATAATGACTAGATAGAGGGAAAACAGAATAAGTAAGGACTGGCACAGGACAAAACCAGGGTCTAGTAGTCTTACTTGAGGAATCTAATGAGTAAAAGCAGTAGAGAGAGGAGTCAGCAAGAACCATAGAGATTCTGTTAATTTAGAAGTGTGTGTATGGGGGGGGGGCTGGATCTAATATCACCTGTAGAAATCAGTTGACTTCTCTCTACTTAATCATATATACAGCATTTCTAAATGGATTTACTGTTACCTTTTATATAGTTACATATCTCAACTTTTTAAATGGCTTTTCTCTTTTCTTTTTCTTCCCTTGAGAGAATTGTATGGAAAAGGGTAAATTGAGCAATTAAAGTAGTTATTTAAAAAAGACCATTAGCTATGTGGTCACTTCTACACTTAACAAGCACTAAGAATCAATTTGCCTGAGTTGTCTGGAATCTCCTGAGAGTCAAACTCATATGACTTACATGCATATCAGCTAAAGATGCTTTCACTGTGAAGGTTTCCAAATATATAACAGAGAAAGAAGAATGAATAGCTTCAATACTTAATTTATCCATTCTTATTTATGGGTAGGAATATTTTGAATGTTATGTGATAGAATGAAACACATACAGTTACTAAGATTTGTGATTTTACTTCAAATAATCTATTAGTCACCAGAAACTCAAACTATTATTTTTGTACAATAAGTGACACAGAGAGATATAAACACAGAAGAAAAACATTGTTTACAGTGCTTTATGATATTTTGCAATGTGATATATAATGATGCTCATGGCAAACTACTTGCATGAATTCTAAAACTTTTTAAAGCTCTTTTTAAATTTTTTATTTATTATTTTATGTGTATGAGTGTACTGTCTACATGTAAGTAGGTGCACCCATGTTGTGCAGTGCTGCGGAGGTCAGAAGAGGGTGTTAGATTCCCCTGGAAATGGAGTTAAAGACGGTTCTTAGCCACCATGTGGCTAAGGACCATTTTTAAATGAAATCCAGGTCCTCTGCAAGAGCAGTCGGTGCTCTTATCTGCTGAGCCATCTCTCCAGACTGCTTAAGAGAATGCCTGAAATTTTCTAATTATTCAAGAGATCATGAATTATAGAATCTGAAGTAATACTCTGTAATACTGAGAAAATCTGACTAATACACTAGAATTTTAAAGTGGGCATTGATTTAGCAGATACTCCAATATCATAAGCTGTTTTATTTGCAATGGAATAATAACACATTATTTGAGTAGTACTTACATACTTTTTGTTTTATTTTATCTAGGCTGAGGGTAGAACCCAGAGCCTTTTGTGTACTAAACAATCACTGTACCACTGAGCTACATCCTCTACCTATACTTGCATATATTTTGAAAATACTGTTTATTCATTAATTCATAGATTGATGAACTAACATTTGAATACCTAATGAGTATCAAGTCTTGAATCAAGGGCTTGGTATATATCCTTTGTTAGGTATGTTACTAATTCCTTAAGATGTTTTTCCAGGGTTAGGTCAATGACAATTTCACTTATAACAAGGGAGAGATGACAGAAAAATGAAATTCATAGGTAGTTCCTAAGCTTACATGTAATCAACCTTTAGTCAGCAAATTGACCAGTTTGTTTCATTCTTTCCTGCCAGTGTTATCGTCACAGCAGGGAGATGACGGGAAAGCTTCATGGGGTAGGAGAGGAACTGCAAGACTAGACAGTTCCTGAACACATAGCAACTGTCAGGTAATAGCTGTTGCTCCAAGTGAGAAGCAGTCACATCTTCGTCTATAACTGGGTCATCTTGCTTCTCAAGTGATTGCTTTTGATTCACTTTGTCATTTTCTATCAGTTTTAGGGCCTATGACAGCCATTTCACACATATGTCTTTTATCTGACTTACCTGATTATGAAACAATTACTTTTTAAATCTGAAGTCCTAGGAAGACAGAACTGGCACACAGTAAATGGACAGAGATCTTAAAAGTCGTAAGATAGAATTATTGCTATGTAATTCAGGAGGGCGGGAAGAAAGGAGGGAGGAATGAAGAAAGAAAGAAAGGAGAGATGGCGAGACAGAGAGAAAGAAAGAATATCTAGGGTTTTGTCCTCAATTGACAACTTTCAAAAGCACTAATAGCACTAAGTGTGGAGTGAGAAGTCTGACAAATATTTACAGATGTAAGTTCCTTTCCCTTTAATCTTTTTTGCTATTTAAATGACTATACCTATCAAACACTGCAAGTATCACTTGGTATTATGACAAGGAAATGGCTGAGGAAGGAAACAGCTCAGCTTGCTCTTTCTGATAGATGTCTCTGGGACGGTAGGAGCAACTTTCTCATTCTTACTCCCTGGACTATGCATGCTATTGTCAGAACTCCTGAGCAAGACTGGATGCACGATTCCTTTACTCTGTGTTCTTTGTTCCCAGGAAAGTCGAAAATGAATGTCTTACAAAATTTATATCCAGAACATAAGTTATAACCGAAAGGGACAAGTATGTGCATTTGCATATAGCATGATTTTACACCCGTGTGCCACACTTTGTAGATGCTAAGACTCACTCTTTAAATTTCAACGGCTTTGAAATTGGTATGCTTTATAATTTATGATGTCTTTTAACTACTGTCATCCACAGTAGTGTCTTAGGTTACATGATGTAGAGTTAATATCTAAATATTTGTAGGACTGTGTTGGTGTGGTCAGGGCACTTCTTTTTTAACCCCAAAAGTAAAGCAAAGGGGTTTTTTGTTTTGTTTTGTTTTGTTTTTACAGTGATAGTTGGGAACACTAACAGTTAAGCTCAAGAGACCATTTTGTCTCTAAAAGTCAAATACACATGCAATATTGTCTCTCTTAGAACCCAAGTTTATCTAGAGATTAAGGTGAAATTTGCTATAATATTATTTGTAAAATATATTCTTGAAGATTTTATCAATTTTCTTTGTTTTTTTACATTTAGCTTTTTCTAACTCAAGTATTCATGGTTTTGAAAAGAAGAGGAAAACAATAATGTTTCCTATTTCTTTATTTACGAAATGCTACTTTGTCTTACCATTTGTGCAGCCAATAATGCAGAACTATATGTTAAATAAATCATTATGGATTTTACACACTGCTTAGGCAATCTTAGAAAGTTGTAGAAGGCACCCCCTAAAGACTGCATCCAATTTTATGGGCATGTATAAAGTAAAGAAGAATACATCACAAATCTCCAGAAAACATAAGATTCTAGTTCTCCAGTAGAACTTTGATGGTTCTAATGCCAACACTATTTAACAAAGAAATTTATAAATGTGGGTTAGTATAGACAGATGGAAGGAATTGTTATCCATCAGTATGGACAAGGAGAAACAGTGTTCATTCAACTATTAAAATAATTTGTTGAAAGCCAGTGAGACGGCTCAGCTGGTAACAGCACTTGGGAGTGCTGAGTTTGATCCCAGGACCTGCAAGATGGAAGGAGGGAACCAACTCCCTGAGAGCTGTGCTTGACCTCCACATGCATGGCATATGCCCACTCCCACAAATAACTACATAAATAAATGTAACAAAAACAAGATTACTCTAGCTTTATAAAAAAGAAATATTTGTTGAATAAGTACCATATGCTGGACACAGGTATTGACCCTTTATGATTCTTTCAGATCTTGAAATTCCGTAGTTTTGGCCTTCGTGGCTTTTGGCAAGTTGCCTAACCTGTTCCCAGAAAGTACTCGTACATGATATCTGCCCTGCCTTCTTCTCTGAGTCTTTAATGAGATAATAAATCATTTGACATTTTCATACATGCATTACACCTCCCATCAATGAACACATACACAGATACAAGTCTATAACATGTAAATGTCTTCAGAAGTTACCTACTTCCTCTTGCCTCTTTCTCTAACTTAGAAAAGTTTTAATGGGGTTTTTTACAGTAATCCCATGGTTGACATATCATTCTTTTTGCCACTGGATTTAGTGTTAGGTTGAGAGGTAAATGGAGGGTGGTTCAGGGTGTATGTGCTTAATATGGTTTTAGTGTTCTGGGAGTGTTCCTTACAGTGTGGAATTAGGAATTGCTGATGTCACGATCAGTCATATTGTCATGACAACACCAGAATTTCCTCATTCGCCTTCTCTTCGCCTTGGGAGTATCAATTTGCCACAGGTCTGTCAATGGTACACCTCATTTGTTAAGAGTATTAGATAACTCAGAACTAGTCATTCTTAAAAACATTCAGGGTGGGGAATTTATGCAAGCTTCTTAGTTATCCTGTTTTAGGATTCTAAACTACACGTTCTAATGTTGGAAAGTTTGACTTAATATTCAACTGACTAGAAAAATCCATTTGTAATTATGTATATTCTTGTTTGAACTTTAAAATTCATCAGAGAGTGAAAAGCTTGTAGCATTTCCATTTACATAAAGAACATCATTATTAGTCTAGCATCTTACTCTTCAGGTGAAATAGACCTAATTTAATGGTGATCTTAGCAACTGAAAAGAAAAGAAACTTTTTGTTTTCTTTCATGTCTGGAATGCTTTAAGCTGAACTCTTGTTAGGGATCTGTGTCAACCTTTAGCATTATTTGATAACCTTTACCATGCTCAGCTGACATAGCTTTTGTTTATCCCATTGCTGTCAAACTTGTTCGTTCGTCTAATTGAGTTTTATTCATGGAAAAGAGATAGAGCTATTCCATGTTTGAATTCATTTGGTTTTCCACGGTTTAAAGATTTTGGCTCTAATTTTGGATAAACTCTATTCATTTTCCTGAGTATGTTGTAGATCTTAAAAAGACATAGCAAGCAGGTGGGTACAATGAACAGTTTCCCAGCCTATCAGCCCCTTGCTTTCCCCAGCTGTTGTTACCCTTTCCCCAGTTTGCTCACTCGATAGATGATTATCTTCTAGCTCTTGAGGTAAACAAATTTCAAAGATTACTTAGCAATAACATTCTTTCATAACTTGTACATTTCAGTACAATTCATAGAAACTACCTTGAGTTGTCTTGACAAAGTCTGAAAATGTCCTTATATGTTTATAGGGCTGCTGGTAGGCATGGAGTCTAAGTGTCTACTACTAGATTTCCACAATGAATGAAGTAGATGGTTGAGGCTTCCATCTGAGTAACAGGAAAATAGCAACCCATGGTGTATGGGAAATGGCTTCTCTGTGTCCCGGTCTCTTGAACAGTTGGTTATTTTTCTACTGAATGTGATACCTAGGTACGGAATCATTATAATACCAACCCAGCCAATATGAAATTTTAACTTGGCCAAAATTTTTTAACGTGGCCATTTATAAGATTTCTTTGTTTTGTTTGTTTTGAGAAGACTAAACCATCTGTTGTTTTTATAGAAAGCTATAAGGAAAAAACTTATCTTTTTAGAAAATTCTTATACTAGAAATTTGAGTAAGGTTTCAATTTTTGTTCTTCAAGAACAGTGTATTAACTATGTCCGCATTTTTTTTTACTGGTAACTTTAACAAAAATTGAAGGGGGCAGGTCTGGTGACACAAATCTTGGCATTTGGGAGGCAGAGGTGGGCAGATATCTTTGAGTTCAAGGCTAGCTTGATCTACATAGTTCCAGGCAAGCCAGAGTTACACAGTGTCAAAACGAAAACATAAAATTTGAAATATTTTTTTCATAGAGATAAATGCCCTAAGATTTTGTTTGACCTAAAATCTCACATTGAAGCAAATCTCTAATCTATTATTTCTTTGAGGGAAATAGGTCATTAGTTCCATTTCTAGAATTCCCCAAATATCATGGCAGCCCATAGAAGATGGTCTTCTCTCTCTTTTTCCCAACTTTACACCTCCAACTCTCCCCCACCCAAATAAAACCTCAGCAGCCATTAGTTAAGGAAAATCTGGGCACTAAATTAAGGCCAGAATTTACACCTGGACCATTCAGTGTATATACTAACAATGGAAAGTTTGTCTTCATATTCAACTGAATAAAATTCAATGTGCAAATTCTCCTCATTTTAAAGTAGGATTACATTCTAATAAGCCAAATACAATTTGAAAATATCTTAAATTGAAATGCATCTTAATAGGCCTAATCTAATCAGCATCAAAACTTGCCAGCACAGGGAACACAAGTATCAGTTGTTTCCCCCTTAACCTTGTGGCTGATGAGGAGCTAGGGATCATTGACACTTCCCAGCATCACAAGAGAGTAATCTAGTATAATTTTGACCTCATCAATAGCTCATTATAATATAAACATCATTAGTATTATTGGATGTATATGACTTTGAAGTAAGAGAGATCCAAATTTGAATCCCAGTTCCACTCTGGATTGGCTCAGTGATTTGGGGGAAAATGAGGCAGTCATTCTCACTCATGTCATGTGGAATGTGTTTAGAGAATGTGTGGAATTTAGTAGCTACTCAGTAAATGACAGCCAGCCTTTATTAGCTAATCATCCATCAGAGAAGCAGTACTTGGGCAAAACTCATTTCTTCTGTTGTGCTAAGAGAGATTTAAGAGTAATCAGAACATGGCTTCTCAGAAGAACCATCAGAATACAACCATGTTTATGGTACTCTAATTTTATTTTATTGTAGTGGTTTAATTTTTTATATGGGATTTTGTACATGTCTAGGGAGCCTTTGAGTCTGGAATAAGATTTACAATTTTTTAAAAGAAAATAATAGACAATATTGTTCTAATTTTAAAAATAGCATACTTTACCAACTTTTTTGTACAAGAAAGGAAATATAAATTTGCTGAATTCATATTTTTCTTCTATTTCGCTAGCAGTCAGAAGTTCTGTGAGCTTTAAAGCACAGACTCTTAAATGTGAATAGCCTTTTTCATGTGAGCTACTTACACTAGCCAATACTGTACAACTATATTTTAAGCCTTAAAGGTTGTAATTTGGAATAATGTTGAACAAATTTTTATTCTTTCAGTTTTCAATTTGACACAAATAAACTAGAGTTCTTGCAATGCTTTAGTAAATTCTATAGGGACAGAGCCTACCATAGGCTGATACTTTTCTTATAGAGGAATGCTGTTCTTACCTCATTGGACAGCCTGTCTCTCAAAGTTGCCTCCATCCACTGTGTATATATATATATATATATATATATATATATATATACATATATATATTCATTTTATTAATGTGTGTATGTATGCACATGTTCATGTTTATTTACTTGTGTGTGCAAGTCCCAGGGAACTGCCTGTCTCTTTCTCCTCAGTTCTGGGATTACAGACGTGTACCATTACTAGATTTCTACCTGGGTGCTAGAGACAGAGCTCAGGTCCTTATGCTTGCAAAGCAAGCACTTTACTGAGTTATCTCTTCATCCCTCACTGTATTTAATTTTTAGTCTCTACATTCAAATGTACCTTTCTTATAAGAGGATCGATCAATAGCATGTTTATCGGGGTAGTTTAGACTAGGAATCTTTGGGGTCAACTCTTCCTCAGCAATGAAGTCAGCTTTGATTGTCTTAAATTTCCACCCTTTCTCTCACTAGCCTCCTTTGTTCTGTTTTTCTGGTCATCTGCACAGTGCTTCTTTCTGCATGCCCCAAACAAAACATTTATACAGCTGAGCATCCCACACCCATGTTATATCCTGTATCGATCTCTTCCTGCTGTAGATTCCCACAGCATATTATAGTCTCAACCACTTGCCCAGAATATACCACTTAAGGCACAGCACCCTGGGTGCTACAGGAGTTACAAATAGTTTCTTAGGAATTAGACTATATGAGGCTTTTATATAAGGCTTTTTATTTTGAGGTGCAGCATTAGAGAGTTTGAGCAGATGCAGGACTAAGTCTTTTAACCCTAGGTAGGCCTAGATTTTTAACTCCACTCTGGTATTACATAGGAACTTTATGGGTAAGTTTTCTTATTTTCTCCTCTGCATATTAAGTCTTATAACCCTTCCATGTTCATAGGGTTTGTTATGAAAGTGAAAAATGAAAAACCAAAGTTTTGATTTAGAATTGTTTCTGTGGGGTGAACGTCTTCTAATTTCGTATCTTCAGATTCCAGTTGTAGAAGCTTCTTCACCTCACAGAAGGCATCATTACCTATATGGCTCATCCCCCGTCCTGGCATACAGGCTTCTGCTTGTACCAGTCACTCCGTTATTATCCTTCTTTGACTATTCTGGCTGCCCAATGCTGTGATCTCTGATACTGAAGACTGCTCACAGTCTTCCCATTCATGAGATAACTCTGGTCCAATACATAGTTTCTTCAAAGGAAACCGGACAACAATAAATGGAGAAAATTTTAAGATCAGCTAGGCTCTTGAAAAGAGACCCTTCACAAGACATTTATTTGTTGACATTGTTGCATACCCTTAGAAAGCATATTTATTCAGCCATTCAACAAACAAGTATTAAAAATGATCTCTTTTCCCTAAATGTTAACTGGGTCCCATGGAGTCCCACCATACCCTATTCCTTGAAAGTCATTTACACTTAGTATGTATCAGGTATTACACAGCTCACCACTGCTATAAACGCCGGAAAAACAATAATAGCAGCTGGAACTTATTGAGACTGAAACTTTGATGGTGTAGTGTACTCAGGAAAATCTTGTGAAGATAATCTCGACCCCAGAGAAACTAACCAATTTGCCTTAAACCTTGCAACTTAGTGTGTGGGGAACTAAAATACGGGATCAGATCTGTTTGATTCTGCTTTAATTCTGTTCTGTGGATTACCAAGCTTAGATTCTTCTAACCCATCTGAACAGAGGTGTGGTTGAAATACTGTGTTTCAGAGCTGCTGCTCCAGTGGTGAGCCAGAGCAGCTCTAGAGACAGCAGCTCCCTCCAAATCTCTGGGCCAAGGGCTGGCCTGCTCCTGGAGTATCTGCTCTACTATTCTGCCTGCTGCCAGTCAGCTTCCTGTTTACTCGTAGTCTCTGCTTCCTCATAACCTTGGCTTGCATATGGTTTTGGTGTGTTGTGGCCTCTACTCTATCCCCTGGCACTCTTGTAGTTTCTGCTCCTTTACTAACAGGTTCAGCCCTTGGAGTTTTCTGAATTGAATTCCCAAGGTTGAGAATCAGATTGGCCCAGCTCATGTTTTCAGTCCCACCCAGGCCACAGGGCACTGACCAGTTTGTGGATTGGCTGCCCTTGGGTCAGGTTCCCACAGCTTTTACCTAGTGAGGGTGGGGGAGGAGGAGGCGGGTGGCCCAGGCAGCTTTCTCGGTTTCCCTTCTGAGAGGATGTGCAGTTCCAGGACAGGTTCTGAAGCATTGGTTTTCACTCTGCTGACCTGCAGTTTCTCTGGACCATACTCACTTTCTCTGTTTTAAAATACATTTGTTTCAAAGGTCAGTCACCTTTCTAGATGAACCTCACCAGACTCTATCTCTGGAACTGCACTTAGAACCAAGTGCTGTGGATTATCTATAATTGGTTGTAAATGTTATACACATGGCTTTGTGTTTTGTTATTTCCCTTAAGTTGGGTTCTTTGAGTTTGAATGACCTACCTCATTTTCTTTTATATATTTTGAGTATGAAAGATCACCTTTTTTTCCCCCTTCTTCTTTGTGTAATGTTTTGTTTAAGAATATAGACCTACTTAAGTTTGGAACTTTTGAACTCAAGCAGACATCGTTATTTTAAAACATGCCTATATTTTCTCTTGCTTAGCAGTTCACTCTGACACTATAAACTACATGTTGCTTTTTAGGTATTTTTTAGTCCTAAAGATAATCCTTTTAATGCCATTTAGCATTTTTTGCACATTTTAACATTTAATATCAGAATTCCTTTTCAACCATTTAAATTTTATCACCACTTAAAACGTTCTCATCTCTGTGTACTTCTTCTGCCAGGTATCTAATCAAGGGTTAGCATTTAGAAACAGCATAGTATCCAGCGGGTCCTCAGCCAGCCAGCCCATGTACCATGACTTGAGAGGAGAGCCATAAAAAAGTTAATCTATGCTGTTCTTCTGTGGTTTCTACTGTGGTTTCCTAAGAGGCCAATCATGACAACTGAGGTTGTACATGGGCTTTTTTCTATAGATGATTGGTCTGCATAGTGGTAAGTGGTATGGAGGACCCAGGTAGCTGGAATACTTCTAACTAAATCTGTCTACTTCATACTGCCTGGATAACTGCAGAAAGGGTCCTAGTGAGAAGAGACAGCAGAAGGGTATGCCAGACAATTGTGAATGCATGGAATAGTGGAAAAATAATTTTGACACCTATATTTGATCACTTCTGAAGGCTAGTTGTCTCTGATTAAGTAGTTTAAGGTGGCAGATACTGTGAATTTTAAAGAGCAAGGTCTTACTAGTATCCTAACAAGAGTAAATTCCTTTGCTGCTTTTTTCTTACTGAAGAAAATTCGGATTGTGTGTGTGTGTGTGTGTGTGTGTGTGTGTGTGTGTGTGGCTGTTTTTAGTGCATGAGACTTGTTATTTCTTGTTACTTTTTTGGAGTATGTTGGAGCTTTAGGGAGTATGGAAGCAGCCTAGGTCACCAGCAGGGTATCCAGGATGGGTATTTTCAGTTTTGTGTTGTCAGAAAAGCCTTTGAATGGCCACACCTTTGCAGGACCGTCCATAGAGGACACCGCTTTCTTTGTGACACCCAAAAGTTGAATCCCTTCACTTATAAATTGGGATTTTTCATTATCATAGCAGATGGGCCTTTCCGGGAAGATGTGAGAAGCCAAGGAGGACCTAAAGTGCATGGCGGCTATCTATAATCCCGTAGTATTCACCAGGGAATTAGCTAATTTAAGATGGCAACCAGCCCCAGGGCCTTCTCCAAAAGTGGCACTCTTGCCCTAACCTTTCTGTAGAGGCTTCTGCATCTCATGGGTTCGGAGAAGCCTGATACATCCACAGAGAGGAGACTGAGAAAAGGGGCGGCCGGAGGAGCATCAGGGAAACAAAGGAACTTGCTCCTGCCTTTGTCCCTTTCCTTGCTTTGTCGCTTCTAAGAAAGAAGTTGAGGAAGGACTTTACTCTGCCCGTTTGCAGAAAGGGCAGGTCCTCTCCCCATCCCCCACGGGCGGCCTTATACGATTTTCGATGTCTTTTTCATACTGTCATCATGATGAAAGCTCATGGTCGCTGGCACAGGAATGAAATTCAAAACTTTCCTGTGCTTATTTGGGTGAGGGGTTGGGGACGGGAGACCTGCTTTCCCAGGAAGAAACAGCCTGTGAATTGGGAACTGGGATCTGCGGAGGTGTGCTGAAGGCTGATCTGGAGGGGAAAGTGGGAGTGAAGCCCCGCACCTTTCCGGGAAGAGAGGAAAGAAAGGGGGCGAAACCCTGAGGTCCAGCGGGCTTGCTATCCAGGTGTCCGAGCTCTTCCCCAGGCGATGCCCTTAAAAGGGGCTTCGAACTGGGGCGCTAAGCCACAGCGGTGCTGGGCTGCGGGCCGCGGGGGAGATGCCGAGCAGGGGTGGCTGCTCCGAGGAATCGAGGAATGCGCGGCACGCGGGGCGCCAGACCCAACCATTGCGCGGGAGCGGGGGCGCCCCGCCTTGCTGGCTGTGGCCCCGAGTCCGGGAGGCCGAGCGCGGGGGGCCGAGGCCGGCGGGGCGGGCGCGCAGGCAGGCGGGCGGGAGGCGCGGTGGGCCTGGGCGCGGCGTGCGCGGCCTTCCCCGCCCCCGGCCGGCGCGCTCTCGGGGCGGTGGTTGAGGCCGCGGTAGGTGGGGACGCGGCGGCGCTGCTCGTCCGCTGCCGCCGGGAGAGTCTGCGGCGCCGCCAGCTCCGCGCGCGAACTCCGGTCCATGGCACGCAGGGCGGCGGCCCCCGGAGCTACTCGAGAGTCGCCGGCCGCGCGCGCCCCGCCGCACTTTTAGACCAGCGCGAGGTCCCGGCGGGAGGAGCGAGCCCGTCCCCGGCGGCGGCCCAGGGAGTTCCCGGAGCGGCCCCGCGCCTGCCCGCACCTCCCCGCGATGATCTTCCCGAGCGGCAGCGGCCACCCCGGCGCCGCGGGCGGCTGCAGGACGCCCTACCGCAAGCAGGTGAGGCGGGGCCGCGCCCAGGCCCCGCGCTACAAAGGGCGCGCTCGGCCGGCTCCGCGCCTCCGCCCTGGACCGCCGGGCGGTGACCTTGTTTCCGAAGGAGGCGGCGGGCGAGGCGGCCGGGGCGGGTGGCCGTGGGGGAGATGCCGGGGCCGCGGGGGTCTGGGAGAGGCAAGGGGGTCGGGCGGAGAGGTGTCGAGCCGAGGCGCACGGGGCGGGGGGCTGCGCCCGCCCGGCAACAAGTTTGGGGTTCTCCTGAAGACCTTTGTGTGGAGAGGCCAAGTGGGCGCATCGCTCCGCAGCCTTCACTTGGAACCTCCAAGAAACCTGTCTGAATCGTGGGGAACCCGGAAGACTGCGTGTGTGTGTGTGTGTGTGTGTGTGTGTGTGTGTGTTCGTTCTTGTTCTTGTTCATATGTGTGTGCGCGCGCGCGTCCCCCTCCTTATTTAAAGAAAAAAAAAAAAAAAGAGAAAAAGAAACAGGAACTTCTACTGTCACTTTCTCAAGGTTTTCAGAAGTACAGGGAAATCCTGTGACAGATACTGGGATAAGCCTGAGTCATACACACGCCTTTTCCTATTCTAATTCTGTTTCATACATTTTTTAACAGATTGAACTCCAAAGGCACTTAAGTAGCTGGATCTGAATTCCTTGCTGGTCGAAAGACTGGAGCTAGGAGCTTACAGTCGCCATCCTTTGTTTTGCTTTTTCATCTTTGTTTTTAAAAGGAGGTTACTGAAGCCATGTTGTGATAAATCTCACAGAGCCTTTCAGCAGCAGCAATAACAAAACCTAGCTTTAAATTATGTCAAAAATGTGCAGGTCTGTTTAGAAAAGGTTAAACTGATTTAGAGGTCAGTGGCGAAATGCTTGTCGAGAAAACACAAACAGGATTGCTCTCCATAATAAATCTCGGTCTACATCTTTAGCCACAGAGACAAATCAATTAAGTTATTATCCCAGTAATGATAGCAGTGAGCTGTTTACTTCCACGTACAGGGTGGTTCTAGTAAGATCAAGACCTGTGGCAGTAATGCCTGGTGGCTTTCGATGGGGGGCCTTTTACTGGGTTATTGACTGTCTTTCGTTTCTCTTTTCTGAGTCCATTTAAAAATATATATGTTCTAGCATCAGTCTATCTGAAACATTTTGGCAGTGTCAAAAGTACTGTTTCTATCACTTTCCCTCCAGAAGCAGTAAATGCACCCTTCATGTCCTTCATGTCGAAGTCACTGCAACTTTTACATAGATTAAGAAGTTCCTTCTTTTGATTTAAAAAAATAAAATCAGTATTGGCGACTTGGCTGACAGAGATGCCCAAATTGTCGGGTTTCATAAACAAGCACCTCTTAAACTCACTTCATGTGGCTTTATTTAAAATAAGCATTCCTCAGATGCTGCATGCTAGCATCAACTTCAGAAGTGAGGCCAATTTACAATAAGTGTTCTCCCAAGTTCCACACACACACACACACACACACACACACACACACACACACCTGAAAAGATGGCTAATTATGTTAGGGCCTTGTGTATTCATTTATTTGTTGTCAAAACCCAGCAGGGTGTTAGCTCTGAAATGGGAAAAGGCTCTGAGGGCAAAGCCTAGAGCTGAGAGGGGCTGGAGGTTTGTGTGTGGATGAGGGACGACCTGCTGGCTGGAGCACGCTGATAAGATGCTGTCTTTTCACAGGGCTCTCCTTAGATTCAAAGACTAAAAGGGCTGACTGAATCAGAAAAACAAACAGACTTTCTTTTTTTTTCTATAGTCAAAGAAAGAAATGAATGTGTAGGCATTATACAGACACAAGACCCCGGGTACCAGTGGTATTTGAGTCAAAGGTTTCTTTTGTTAGTATTTAGCCATTCACTGGAAAAGCACACTTCCAGCACAGGGACCTGGTTACCATGAATGATTTCATGATCTCATCTTGGCTTAGCCTAAATGGGAAGTCTAATTAATACCTTTTATAAGATTTTGTGATGTTAACTTTGCACCTTTCAGTTCATAATGCTTTCTTTAGTTTGATGACAGAGTCAGCAATTTTCAGGTATATAATGCAGCTTGATTTTAATCTAGAATCACATAACCTCAGCTGTTAGAGGGGATTTCAGATAATTTTCTTGAGAATAAAAAGGAAGAAATCACCCATGGAAATCATACAAGCAGAATAGTTGTAGCTACTAACAATCATTAGAGGCTTCCTACCTGCTGGTTGTTGTGCTGAGGGCCTGCTGTGGGGGAACTGACTTCATCACACTGGTGACAGATCTAGGAGGAAAAGTGGCATTAGTGTCTCCATTTTACAGAGAACACTGAGACATGAATTTAGTAACTTGCCCAGAGGCCATACAACCCAGTTTGCAGAGCTAGGACTTGATCACTGGCTACCAGGTCCTGAAGCTTTCACATTACAGCAGCCTGCCCCCATGCATGCCATAGTAAACACCCATGTAAAGCACCTCCATGTTCCTGTAGTCTGCAAAGTTGAAGTTAGGTATCCCTCTACTTTTGGGTGCTGAGATGGGGTTGTGAGATAGATGATGAAGGATGAAATAAAAGTTTGAGTTGAGTGGTGAGTTCTTGGTGTTTGGAAAGAGCATTGATGTCCAAATTTTGCTCTACTGCATGATTGTTAGTTCTTAAACCTTTTTGTATTTGACGTATGTATGTAGGAGTCACCAGTTTCAATCAAAGCAGAATTGGGCGGTGCTCACCCTTCTCCTCCTCCAAGTAGTGTGGCCAGGGCACCAGATAATGCTCATCTCCAGAGTCATCTGGGATAAACAGGATTTTCCTGCATCACAGGCCTGTGAGCACATTAGACATAACACCCGCACAGCTCAGGTCGAAGGGACACAATATGAGTGGAGCCATAGCGCAGTAGTCATTATCTAGATGAAGTTTATTAGTCAAGTCTCAGTGAAGAAATGGGGCTGTCTTATTACTGTGACTTGCAGATTTGATATTCCTCGAGGAGATCTAGTTTGATTGTATGAAACTAGCATCCCCAAACCAAAATGAACCTATTTATCAGAACTTTTGTAGTTGTAAAAATATTTTGTTGGGTTTTTTATTTAAAAAAAAAAAAAGGTCTTCATACTTAAAAGTCTTTAAAACTGAAAGTGGATATTTCCAGTTTTCTTTGGGGTTATATTTCTTGAATTTTTAAAATCATTTCTCCATGTTTCTGTACATCTTCCTTGGAACTTCTTCCTTGAGATAGTTGACTCGGCAATGCCAAGTAGTTTGGTTTTTGCAGATTGTGACATGTAGCAAAGTCTTTGCTGAGTAGTGTGCTGCCCTAGTGGTTTTGGAGGTAGGTGGGTGAATAGTAAGAATTTCCTCGTGTGTCTGTATCTGTCTTTAACAAATGGGCATGCCTTCTAAGAGATGTGTTTGGTAAATGTTGCTCATTTTTGGTGAGTGAAGTACTTATCTCCCCAGTTTAAGTAGATTTACACAGTTTGCTGCTTTTTTGAAGATTAACTGGGTGTAGCTGCACGTGAGGAATTCAACAGTGATTCAGTGTTTGGCCTTGTTTAGAGAATGACACACAAAGCTCTTGATTAATCCTCTTCAAGCAGTTTCTGTTCACAGCTATTTGTGTGTAGAAGATTGAGTTTGTTAAAGTTTCTAGGTTAAAGTTGTGTGAGAAAGATATTTAAATGAATATTGTCTATGCCAATCTTAAATTGTTTTATTTTTATTTTTTAACAAAGGCAAACATTTAGGCCACAGAGATTAGAGGCTTGGGGGGGGGGGCAGGGGAATAACAGAAAATGAAATTGGTATCTATAAGTAAAATCTCATCCTCTTTTAATATTGTGCTATCGCTGTATGTTTCTTATTCAGTAGTATTTGCGATTCAAGGTAATGGGCTTTAAATGTCTACCCACAGGCTTTTGTAAAGTATAGAACTCTCCTCTTTACCTGCACTTTTTTTTTTTTTTTGCTAGGCATTCTTTTTGGTCTCTCACTACATTTTCCATGGAGCACATCAGGTTTTGAATATATTTCTGATTTTGTCCTTTTAGAGACAAGAGCACTCACCATATATTGATAAAATTACTTCTGTTTTGGGGGCTGCACATGACACCTCACAGTTTTAATCCCGGCAGGTGGATCTCTATGAAATCAAGGCCAGCCTGATCTACATACCAAGTTTTTCAGGCCAACTGGGACTACAGAGAGATCCTGTCTCAAACAAACAAAAAACTTATTATATTTTTATTTTTGATAATTACTTGGTGTGTGTTGCAGGATCTAAATTCTCCAGGTTTTAGAGAATATGTTTCTAAAGCACTCAGCACAGAATAAGCACTTTAAATATACACTTGATAGCCTCTCTCTACCTTAGTTATGGTTAATCCCCACAATATTCATATAAAACAGAGAAAGGCTTGGAAACTAAATGGCCAGTAAAATTAAATGGCCTGGTTGGTGAAAGCTGAGTCTGTAGGATCCAGGGCTGGGTCTGCTACCAGGAAGAAAAGAAGGAAGCTCTGCCCGGCTAGCTGATGCTTACTACATGTCCCTTTACTTGGCCTCCCAAGACATGTGGTACACAGGTTGTCCTGGTTTTCACTTTGGGAATTGTAGCACTGTAATTTATTAGTGTGTTTTGTTTGTTTCATGAAGTCATTAGTTGTCAACATACTAGATATTATGTAAAATCTGAATTTCAGAAAAAGCACACTTTTTTCAGTATAAGTGTCTCATATATGTTGTGCCTTGTGTTTTTATTTGTTAAATCCAGCAACCATATCTTGGGGAACCCAATTCACTTTAAAACGAGTTACAAAACATGATTATGAAATATGCTATTCTTACTTTTTCAACTTAAAATTTGTCTCAGCATATCCTTAAGGTCTGAGGATAATGCGGCCCTCACACTTTCCCCTCTCAAGCCACGTGGTCCGTTCTCTCTCCACTCCCTGCAGTTGAAAGACCTGGGCTGAAGTTCTGGCCGTGCCATTCCCTGATTTTTCATTGACCACCCGAAACCTTGGGTTCTGTTCAGTAAAGATAATAGTGCACACTTTGCAGGGTGCTTGTTGTTAATCCTTCTAAGGTGTTGTTATTATTAATGTCCCCACAGAGCAGGCAATAGCAAGAGGTCCTGGGAGACACTGAGGTCGTAGGAGACCTTGACAGAGTCTCCAAAGAATGGGCCCTGTTTACAGCCTCTAGGAAGAGACTGTTTAGAACAAGAGCAACGTCACAGGAAGGGAAGGGCTCTTAGAGCTTGAAAGTGAGATTCTCAACCACAATTTTTTCTTAATTAATTTTATTTCTGTATGTGTATGAATGTACTGTCTGCATGTAGGTTTGTGCACCTGTGTCGTGCAATGCCGCGGAGGTCAGAAGAGGGTGTCGGATTCCCCTGGAACTGGAGTTCTCCTGGAATTGGAGTTTAATTTTATTTATTTATGTATGTGTATGAATGTTCTGTCTGCATGCAGGTTTGTGCACCCGTGTCGTGCAATGCCGCAGAGGTCAGAAGAGGGTCTCGGATTCCCCTGGAACTGGAGTTCTCCTGGAATTGGAGTTTCAGACGGCTCTCGGCCGCCATGTGGGTGCTGGGGATCGAACCCGGGTCCTCTGTAAGAGCGGTCGGTGCTCTTAACTGCTAGGCCATCTCTCCAGCCCCTCAACCACAATTTTTAAAAAGGACTAAAAAGTAGAAGAGTGGATTTCCCTGCCTGTAAACAGGTGTTCACCAATTATGTTCTCCTGCAGGTTCCCTTCTCTGGAGAAGGAAAGCCCCACAACCTCTTGTCTTTATTTTATGCAGTTACTTGAATACAAAAGGGAAGAAGAGCATTGATTATTCTTGAACATGAAAAACTTTGCCTTTAAATTTGCTTTAAAGCTGACAGATCTGACTATTAGCATATGCATGATTGGTTTCCTGAAGTCCTTCCTTTGTCTTGTTTGTATGTTTGATTTTCAAAGATGTCATCTTTACCTTACCCAGAAGTATAAACATTTATTTTCCTTTGTCCTTGGGTGCCTGTAGGTGGTTGGTGGGGTGTTTGTTTGGTTGGTGGGTGTTTGTTTTTCAACTTGCCTCTGTACAGAAAAAACGCGTTCTAAAGCTTGGTAATCTTGAACATGGGATAGATACATTGTAAATAAGGAAAAAAGTAGTTTTTCGTGGAGTTAGGATAAAGTAAATAAATAGGGAAACTGAATTCTCTATTAGGTTAATAAATCAATAATTATTTTATTTTATTTTTTTGGTCTTTTCGAGACAGGGTTTCCCTGCAGCCCCAGCTGTCCTGGAACTCACTCTGTAGACCAGGCTGGCCTTGAACTCACAAGGATCCTCCTTCCTCTGCCTCCCAAGTGCTAGGATTAAAGGGGTGCGCCACCATGCCCAGCATCAATATTTTTATAATACCTCTTAACTAACAGAAGAGATTTGTCATTCTCAGAGTAGGATTGCCCAAACAAAAGTCTAGGTGGGCTGCACTTAATTTCAAAACAATGTAAATTGTGGAACATTATTTTCTGTTGGTTAATTGCATATACAATATAGTTTTAAAAATATAACTTAAAAACTTGGGACTAAGTATGATGGCTATAATCCTGTCACTGAAGAGGCTGAGGCAAAGAGTATCACTAGCTAGCTAGCCTGGGCTAAATAGTGAGACCTTCTCTCAGTAAACTAATAAAGTAAAAAAAAAAACAAACTGTAAAAGGTGTTGGAGAGATGGCTCAGTAGTTAAGAGCACTGGTTGCTCTTACAGAGGACCAGGGTTTGAGTCCCAGCATCCACGTTGAGTCCCAGCATCCATGTTAGAAAACAACCATTTGTAACTCCAGTTCCAGGGGGAATACAACATGCAACACCTTCTTCTGACTGTCCTCCATGGGATTCAGAGGTGCACTTACACACATGCAGGCAATATACTCATACACATAAAAATAATTTTAAAAAAGCTGTAAAGAACTACCCTAAAATGCTGCTGCTTCTGCCTGGAAGCTGCTTTCCTGGTTCTTCCAGTTGCTTCTCCAGTGTGCCAGGCTCCTGTGCCCCTACAATAAGCATATATAGTCCTGTGGTTATCAATTTATTTTTTTATTTTTATTTTTTGGTCTTTTTGAGACAGGGTTTCCCTGTAACCCCAGCTGTCCTGGAACTCACTCTGTAGACCAGGCTGGCCTTGAACTCACAAAGATCCGCCTGCCTCTGCCTCCCAAGTGCTAGGATTAAAGGGCGTGTGCCACCACGTCTGACTTCAATTTTAAAAATCTAGAAAATTTAGTCATCTTTAGTGTCTCAAAAAATGTGGTGTGAATGTTGAGAATGTCAAAACCTCCCATGAAGCTGGGTGCCTGCAATGCTGCACAGCTGTACTCCCAGCTGCCTGGAAACACAGGTGGGAGCATCACATGAGTCAGGCTGGGCAGCAGAGCAAGACTGCCACCAAAGAGAGCACACACACACACACACACACACACACACACGAAGACACAAATATTGACATATAGGCATATACAAACACACACACACAAACTTCTATACCAACTTTTTTTGGAAATTACCTAATTTTGACAGTCTTTATATTTAATAACCTTAGATTTTCCTATTGATAGACCTAGATTAAATATTTTCTGAACCCTTAAAAACGTGTTAACAATAGCAAAAAGCTGGAACCAACTCAAGTGCCCCTCAACTAATGAGTGGATAGAGAAAATGTGGTACATCTACACAGTGGAGTTCTATGTAGCAGTAAAGAAAGATGACATCGTGAACTTTGCATGTAAATGGATGGAACTAGAAGATACTATGTTAAGTGAAGTAACACAGTCCCAGAAAAAACAAACAATGAATGGTATCCCTCATCTGTTGATGCTACTCCAATTACCTAGTTGTAAGTACTTCTTGTGCATGGCCCTTTGAGCTTTTGTCCAAGTAGTTGGGAGTGATATATATTGGAAAGAACAACAACAGAAAAGACTGTCAAAGAACTGACTGAAATGTTGAACTTCTGTTCAAAACAGTCAACTTCCACATCACGAATTTTGAGAAAGACTGAGAAAAAGCTGAAAAACATGTTTGGTAGAATGCATGGGCTCTGGTGGGGTAGGGAGGTAGGGTGGGGGACATGGGTCTAGATTTGATTAGTAACATAATCTTGTACAAGAAAATATAATAAAAAATGGCAAAAAAAATCTGGTGTTAAAGCACTAATTGACATGTCTGAAACAGTGTAGCGGAGTTGCAGCTGTACATGTGAAATTGCATCTTCTAGGTTCCTGTTTAGGACAGCAGCCACTGTCAATGCTGCTGAGACGTGATCGCAGTTGCCATCTTCACTGGACTAACATTGCCCACAAATACTGCGGGTTTGTGGACAGATCACTAACCCACATATTTAATTGCTGAATTAAATGTGACAAACCAAATCTGTTCTACGGATGTCAGATTCCTCCTGTTATACTTTCTTTTGAGTATCCATGATTGTCTTCATTGCAAACCTCCTTTGTAGGTGTTTTCAAAGGGCAATGCAGTGGGAGTGTGGCTTCTGAGAGGTATCTTTAGTGTATAAGGAAGCAGAAGGGATTTCTGTGAGCCGTACATGACGGATAAACTCAGTGCTGTAGAAGGAATTGTAGATATGCAACCCAGGAGAGTTTCAGTGCACGGGGGTGTTTGGGATATGCACTGAAGAGGGCCTGAGGAGAGAGTTGCAGCGCTGGGAGAGGTGCATCCTGGAAGAAAATAGTCTTACCTTGTTAGATTTTTATTTTGCATGCATCAGTTGACCACATCTTTGCAATAAGGGTTGTTTTGGTCCTGTGTAGTTTGGAAACAAATATGGGGACTCTTTATTTTCCATCAACTGAATGTTACATTCTGCTTGCTCCCCTCATCTAGCACTTAGCTTCTCTGTTTTCTCTTTGGGAACAGCTCAGGAAAGCCCTTTTGGTTTGAGATCTCTTATGAGCAACCTAGCCCTGCCTATTCAAATATTCTACAGAGTACTTTGTTTCTACTTTGTGTTCTTAATTTTATAGGTCAAATGTATCCACCAACTCAAGCAGTATAGTTTAGTCCTTTTGTTTACTGGAAAGTTTAACTGAAACCCAGAAACATTGTGTTAGTTATTGAACCTGTAGCATGAGTTAAGCACTTTTGCAAACAGTCATGAGTTCTTAGGAAGAAAAGAGCTGGCCAGGGAGAGCCACTGGGAAAGCTGTGAGCACTGCCGAGAAATAGTGAGGACCCAAAGGAAGGCGGTTCAGTTAGGCACGGGAGTAACCAAACGGTGCGGACAATTGAGAACACAAAAACCCTAAACTGTTATTTGTAATATTGCATTTATTGGCTGTTTTATAAGTAGTGTTTTTTTTTTATTTTATTTTTTTTCTGTATGTGTACGAATGTACTGTCTGCATGCAAGTCTGTGCACCCGTGTCGTGCTATGCCGCGGAGGTCAGAAGAGGGTGTCGGATTCCCCTGGAACTGGAGTTCTCCTGGAATTGGAGTTTCAGACGGTTCTCGGCCGCCTTGTCGGTGCTGGGGATCGAACCTGGGTCCTCTGCAAGAGCGGTCAGCGCTCTTAACTGCTAGGCCATCTCTCCAGCCCATAAGTAGTGTTTTATAGCTGTTGTCAGTCTGTGTCCTCCAGAAGATTCTGTGACTGTGTAGGAAAGACAACTTGAAGGTGATGCCAGCATTCTAATTCAGGAGATCTGATGTTGGTTGCATGGTACTCGCCTTTCATTTCCAAGTAGACACAGTGTTACATCAAAGGCTTTGGGGATGGGGATGGGAAAAACAGGTTTTTCTAGGGGACTGGGGACTAACAAGCCTTCCAGGTCAGCAGGATACAGAATAGAGGTTGGAAGGCAGAGAGCCATAAATGCCCACTGAGATAGATGGGAGGAAAACCTGTGCTTAGAAGTGGTAGCACAATTGAAACAGATGTAAGATGGAGTCATGGTGGTGGGGGATGTAGTATGTGGAAGGAATTGACAAGATTTGGCTTTTGACTTATGAATTGGGGAGGACAGGGTTCTAAGAAAAGAAGGTCCCAGGGTTTAGTCTTGGCTGGGAAAATGAAAAGGTACTGTAGTTTGCTTGCTCTACGCTCAGTGATAAGAGCTCAGACTTTCTGTTATAGAGATTTTCTACATTTTTTAGATGTTATAATAAGGAGGGGTAGGATTGCTTAATTCTACTGCTGGCACTCTGTCCAGACACCAGGAATGCTAAGTGTTCTGTGGAGTTCACAGCAGTTTCTACCAGGGAAGAAGGACCCTGTCTTTAATGGCTCATTACACACACATTAGGAGCCATCACGAGAACCCACCTCAGATCTGGGATCGGGCACACATTCCCTTGCCGCTGTCCTGGGTTATCTTCATGTCAGTGTAGAAGTGCCTCCTGCGGGTGCTTGGGGTCTCAGTGCTGCCTGGCATTCTTTAGAGTGAAATGCATGTGTCATAGATGGTGTGTTTGTGTGTGTGTGTGTGTGCACGTGCTCATGTCACAGTGTATGTATGTGTGGAGATCAGAGGTTCTCTTCTACCGTGTGGGTCCCAGATATCAAACTCGGGCATGGCAGCAAGTGCTCTTATCCACTGAGCCATCTTGCTGGCCTCAAGTGTTTTTCATGATCGTATATTTCATCTGTAGCTATAGAGTTATCTGTTATATTTGTGGCATAGCAGGTGCCCTGGTCAGGTAAAAACATCTCTAACTTCTACAGGAACATGGTGGAAACACAGAGAGTGGCGAGGGCAGGTTCATTCTACCTTGAGAAAATAGTGTGTAGGGAGGGGCAGTGAATTTGCTGCAGCCATTTTATTTTGTCCCTACCAGATGCATGTTACTGTCCCCACCCAGGATCCCAAGCCGGTAAAAACCGGCAGGCAGTTGGAAATAGAGAACTGACGCCCTGGGGAGAAGGGCATTGGGAGTAAATTAAAGCACTCCAGGGAGAGAAGTATCAAAAAAAGAAGTTAACACAAACCTGGGGGAGCACAAGCCCTGACTGGGAGGAGCAGAACAGGTCTTTGGCAAAGTAGGGGACAGAAATGACAGACTCTGAGAGAACCCAGAGTGTCCCTGAAGCCCATGCAGAGTCCTTTCCAGTGAGACTTGCTGGCTATGTTAAATGGTGCCCAGAGGTCATGGAAGACAAAAAGACTGGTGAAAGGCAGTTGCAATTATCTGCTGGGACATCACTTTGTGTATGCCTTTGGATCCGAAGTTTCCCTGGAGTACTGTGTGCAATAAGACCGAAAGGGGGAGCAGGAGGAAGCACATTCCAGGGGGTTTAAAGAATAGATGAGGGAAGAGAGTGAGTCCCCTGGAAAGCCAGGCAGCAAAAGGAAAGAGCCCCTCCCAGCTGGAGAGTGACAACGCTCAGCCTAGGCTGTTTTAGTGACTGTCCATGTGGAAGGTACTGAAAAGAACAAGTAAGAAAGATTGAGACAGTGTCAGTCCTACTGGAACGGGCTCGGTATCCTGTCAGTGATAGATTTATGTCTGCCTGGGACTTTGAGAGGGTGATCACTGAGAAGACCAGTGAAGATTTAGGTCATCTGTTCAGGAGAGGGGGCTGGGGGGAGTCTTCCAGTTTAAAATGGTGACAAAAGAGTTTGGAGTGAGTGTTCTTGGGAAGTTGTGGAGCATTGAAATGGTGATGAGTAAAGGGGTGACTAAGCCGTGGTGAGGGCCCAGGTGCCTGAGTCAGCAAGATACTCTGATCTCTCTTTCTTTTGAAGTGAATGGGGTGGGGTCTGGATAATGGGTGGGTGTGGGTTTTGTCATTGGTGAAACCTAAGGAGACAGGTGAAATCAAGGGAGGCCATGAAGTGTTCAGAATAAGGACAGGCATGGTGATTCTCTTAAAATACGAAGAGAAGTCCTCACTGTGTCAACTCAGGGTCCAAATCTTGAGGGTAGAGCAGTTGTAAGACTCTCACGTCCTGAATCTCCAGCACAGGAGTCTGGGGGCAAAAACCATGACCTCACCTTGTGGCACTTTGGGAGAGTTAAATGAAAAAGTAGTATGTGTCTTTGGATTGTCTTAGGACTCTGAAGATTAATGCTATTAAGATGCAGCTCTTTCACCTATAAAAGTTATGCCTCCCTACAACTATGTTACACTGTTTTAATAAATTGGATTGCATTTCTTTTTCTTTTTATATGAAACAGAATTTCTCTTTGTAGCCTGGCCTGGTTTTGAACTCATAATCCTCCTGCCTGTTTCTCAAGTGCAGGGATTACAGGCCTGAACTATCCTAGCATCAAATCATGTTTCACAGAGATTTCAAGCAACAGTGAACCACAAACTGAAATACTGTGTTAATTTTTTTTTTTTACCTGACTCACAAATTAAACTTAAAAAAAAAATCCACTAATATTGCTTGGAAGTATCATAAGTTGCTTTGAAAGACAAAAATATGGAAATAGATGTGACTCTCACCCTAACTCAGTTCTGTGGCCATAAGTGCATTTCTTGTGTTTTCTAGATCTTAATTTTCTCAGTGGAAAAATTGGAGACAGTGGTTATTTAATATCCATAAGGTGATTTGGTAAAGTGACAGGTGTGACATCTGGCACAGCTGCTGTGGCTTCCTCCCTTCTCTTTACAGTGTCTCCTCTCAAGTCAGTTTGTACAAATGAGAGGCTTTGGGTGGCCAAGGAAGTCCTGCAGTGGTAATAGTGGAGAAGAGCGATCATTCTGTTCTAGCAGACAGTGTGAGGAGGGAGCTAAAGCACAAGTTCGGTTCTCACTGGAAAACAGAAATGACTGTTATATCTGTCCTGAACTTCCGAGCCCTTTAAACAGAAATGCTGGGCTTCTGAGGATGTGGATGCTCTGCTACACATTTTGTTTCTTTTAGTATCTGGTTTTAAATTCATAAAGTTTGTTGTTTAAAGCTTTTTTTTTTTCCCTCAGTTATGTTGGCTAAGGTATTTGAATTCTATTAAATGTTGAAAGCATACCAGGAATTGAAATATTCAGTGTTCAAAGAAAGTTGAGCAGTATCACTTACTATATACTATTGCCTACGAGAGTGGTGGTATAAATTTGCAGAAAAGTTTTTGAAGTGCTTCAGTGAATACATTTGTCCAACTTTATGTACTTCATTGGTTTCTTAGAATTGTTTGATCTTGGAACCTCTTAATCCTACAGTGTTAAGTATATTTTCAACAGAATTTGAAGAACACTGGATTTAAAGGAACATCTCCATTTTGGAATTGGAAAGGGTAGTAGGGGCTATCTAGCTCGTACCTTTTAATTTACCCAGAGGGACTTAACATTCAAAGATTTCAGTGATTGTTCAGGCTCCTGGCTTGCAAACTCAGCTCTTCCAACCCAGCAAGGCCCATCCTACCTTCACCAAATATGCCCCACCCTTGCAACAATGTTATTCTAATGAACATTACTAAAGAGCATATATTTTTTTAAATGATTGATAGGGCTTTAGAAATGTTTTGTTGTTGTTGTTGTTGTTGTTGTTTGGAGGGATACTTTGAGAGCCACTGTCAGAACTGAGACAATTCCAGTCAGCTTTCACTTCTGTTTCTGCTTTTAATTTCTTCTCTCCCAAGATCAATTTTCCATCATCTTTTATTACTTTTATAAAGCATCTCTCAAATCAAAATAACTGTGACTTGCGAAATCAACCTGAAATATCAATGATCTGGAAAGTACACAGTTGTAACTATTAGTGACTATTCTTTTGTCCTGTAAATTAGTTTTGCAGTTGTTTCCATATAATTGACTGTGGGTAGACAAATTTGCATAATGTTAGCCTTTTCCTGCCTGACTTACTAGAGCATGCAGAGTTTACTCTGTGGTTTCTGGTTGCAAGTTCCTGTATAGAGGAGATCACAGTTAGAACTTTGCAACCTACTGTACCAAGAACCCATCTGGAAGGTGCTATATGTTCTTAATATATGAATGGCCACTCTCCTGCTTTTCTTGTCACTGAGGTGATTCATACACCAATTATTCTCTTGGAGCATTTCTCTTTTTTTGACGTATTTTAGGATTCATAGTTTACTAGTTAAGGCAAAGTAGTATACAGCCAGGCATGGAAGTACACAAATGTAACTCCTAAGCACTAGAGTCTTAAATGCAGGAGGATCATGAATTCTAGGCCAGCCATGGCTAGGTCTCTGGAATCATTCAGTATGCAGAAAAACTCAAAGCCAAACACCACTATTGCTACTGCTTCCACAACCAACAAAAAACCAAAAAAAAACTGATGAGTGTCTGTTGGAAACCCTTATGACTGCAATATGAAGTTTTATCCCGAGTGAGACCTGTGGTATGTGCTAGTGTTTTGGATGAAGCAACCTGAAGGTATGCTTGTCATACATGTGTTAGCAGAAAAGGAGCATGGGGTGTTGGTGTCAGAAGGTCTGTAAGACAGCAGCTTTTTCCCAGCAGTCACTTTGGACATGAAGATGTTTTAGCCTCATGATAATTTGTCTGAAACAAAAACAAGACTGGAACCCATATGTCCTGACCACTATTACAGGTTGGATCTTCTCAGGCAAACCTAATGCAAATTACCATTCATTCCCTGAGTACTGTATTAGTTTCTGAAAGGAATGCCAAGTTAGTACTCCTGATCTCAACTTCTCTGACAAGTTGAGATACAGTCTGAAAGGGCTGTGGAACAGGTATGTAAACAACCATATAAGATGGAGATTGATCCTCTCAGGTCCAAATATTTAAGAATATGTATATGTGCAGCCTATAGCTCTCTGGTTATCTTGAAGTTAAGATTTCTCTCCTGGGTGTTTTTGCTTTGATTCTAGGGTGGAAACCTTCTTCTCTGCTGTTTTGTATCAGCTGTCACCTTTGAGTCACCCTACTTATTATTTACCTAGATTAAGCTGCTCTTTAGGGTACTAAGGCAGAAGAGAAAATAAGTATATTTTCCACATTCTTGGTATAAGTTCATTGCTGAGTTTGATTTTGGTTCTTTCAGAGTGATGTAGAAAAACTGGAGCGCATTAGAGAAATTAAAGGAAGAGGATACTTCAACTCTTCTCTCCATTGCCCCTTAGTCAAATATGTGAAATAGAATTGGAAAACAGCACCAGTGGAGTTGGCGTCAAGGGAGATAATCAGTAGAGATCTACAAAGTTATTATGCATTTCGTGAGTTACCTATTGCTAGGGTTGACAAGTGTTATAAACTTTGTAGCCCTAACTTTCTGTCACAGTTACTCACCGTCAGCTTTGCAAGTTGAAAACAGACGTAGATGATAGAGGCTTTGTTATAAAACCCAAGTGCAGAAGTCAGTGTGGGCTGTGTTTGCGCTGCAGACCCCTAGTCTGTAGGATCCTTCTTTGTTGACTTTTACCAAAAGGTGTGCAAAAGGGAATGGAAAGAAGATGAAACCCAAACCAGGCAATGGTGATATTAGTTAACACAGTCAGTGTGAGGTAAAGAAGTGAAAGCATGCAAAGCTAGTTTGATTCATAGCCTTCCTCAGAAGGTTCTGGAATTAAGGCTATCCTAAGATAGTTACTTTGTTGTTACATCTAGGGAGGGCATTCTTCATAGGTCAGTGTGGTCAGTGCTACCCTGGTGTGTGTGTGTGTGTGTGTGTGTGTGTGTGTGTGTGCGTGCGCGCGCACTCTCAGTGTGGGGGGAGGGAGGGAGGAAGGGAGGGAGGGGAGGGAGAGAGAGAGAGAGAGAGAGATTGAGAGTGTATGTTTTTCATATATGTGCGGCCATGGGTGGGAGGCCCAAAGGTTAATAGAGGGTGTCTTTGTCCATCACTCTCTGCCTTAGTTTATTTGGGACAGAGTCTCTCACTGAACCTGGAGCTCACCGATTTGACTGGATGACCTGGGATCTTCTTTTCCTCTCTGCTCCATTGTACCCCCACCCCAGCTCTGGGCCTAAAAAAAACTAAACATAGATGCTGGGGATCTGAACTCAGGTCCTCATGTTTGCACAGCAGACACCACCAGCTGAGCTGTCTCCCCAGTCCTACCTTGGTCATTTTCTTTTCAGTTCTTAAGACTTTGTCTTATTGTGAAGCGGTGAAAGAGACATGAAAAAATACCAATGGCTGGAGAGATGGCCTAGCGGTTAAGAGCACCGACCGCTCTTACAGAGGACCCGGGTTCGATCCCCAGCACCCACATGGCGGCCGAGAACCGTCTGAAGCTCCAATTCCAGGAGAACTCCAGTTCCAGGGGAATCCGAGACCCTCTTCTGAACTCCGCGGCGTTGCACGACACGGGTGCACAGACTTGCATGCAGACAATACATTCATACACATACAGAAATAATAAATAAAATTAAAAAAAAAATTAAAAAAAAATACCAATGGCAGTCTGGGAGCCAAATGCCAATTTTTCCCTTTAAACATTTATTTTCATGGATTTTTTTGTTTTGCTAGTTATAAAAACAACCTTGTACTAAAGCATCCATGTATTTGTCTTCTAGGACTGCTGCAACAGCAACAAAGTATACCCACTGTTTGTTTCAACAGCTGTAGCTTATGTCCCGTTTTGGTGGCTGGAGTTTTGAGAGAGGGTGTTAGTGGGGGCTGTGCTCCTCCTGCAGTGCTCCAAAAAGCTCTGTTCAGGCCCCTCTCCTGCTTCTTGCCCTTATCTCACATGGCAACATTAACTCTTATCTTTTGTGTGACACATCTCTTAGTGTCCAGATTTGCCACTCTTTCCATCCATGCCAGTCATGCTGGATTAAGGCCTCATGGATTAAGGCCTCATTTTAATGACGGTCCTATCTGTGTACAAATAAGTTTTCTAAGATGTTGGGGATCAGAGCTCTGGTCTGCCTCAGGAGTTGCAGTTCAACTCTTAACAGGCTGGTAGCAAGTGTTCATTCAGGTTATGCAAAACTCATCAGTCAAACACATGAGTGGGTCCAAAGTAAAGGCAAAGTACTTAATGACATGCTTATGACCACAGTAGCTTCCATAATGGAAGTGTCCTACCGGCAACCCATGGTACATAATTGTAAGGAAGTGTTCCATTTTGTGGTTGTTTTTAACATCTAGGTTAGAAAATACATCTTTATAGAAGAAGTTCAGACATGTAAATGATTCTAGAAGCATCTAGTTCCAGCTGTCACCTTTAAGGAGCTTGAAAATTCCGGCTGCTGTTGTGACCAGATCTGTTTCTACCCCTTTGGCCAGATCTTCCAGTTCCTTGAAGTCTCTTTTTCATTCTTCTCCCCCCAGGCTTTTGCTACACCATTACAAATGGCTAGATTCCCACCTTCCTATCACCTGCCTCTTGTCTCTGAGCTTTTCCTTACAAGGCCTGCACCTTATGCTGGGACTGAACTGATGCTGTGGTGGTGTTGTGGGTATAGAAGGCTGGAAGCCATGCTTTCTGTACTGAGAAGAGAGTCGCTGAGCCACCACTTTGAAGGCATGGGGTTGCCTCTGGGGAGTGGGTGAGTTCCTGCAGTTATTAGGGAAGATGGTTATGAGAAGGAGATTCTTGCCCATTTGTAAGTTTTGACAGCTATTTTAGAGATGTACTTGTGTTAGAATGTAAAATGCTGTTAAAATTTAAATTTCTTAAGTGTTTTTTTTTTTTTTTTTTTTTTTTGGTCTTTTTGAGACAGGGTCTCTCTTTAGTCCCAGCTGGCCTAGAGCTCACTGTGTAGACCAGGTTGGCCTTGAACTCACAGAGATCCACCTGCCTCTGCCTCCCAAATGCTGGGATTAAAGGCCTGCACTACCACACCTGGCTAAATTTCTTAAGTTTTAAGGAAGAGTTTTAAAATGTGAATGTGTTCTACGAGCAAACAGGTGTTTCAGTTTTGTCATTCTTAGCCTTCACTTTAAAAAATTATCCCCCTCTCCTTTTTTTTGCAAGAGAACAAATTTCAGATAGCATTGATTTTTAAAAAGAAATCAACTAAATTAGTAATTTCTCTTTATAGACCATTTTCCCTTATGTGTCATTGGTTAAGTTATTCTTTAACCTTCTGATGGGCTGTTTCTCCTTACCACTAGATGGTTCAATGTATTTGAGCCTGGGCCCTCTTTCTTTGCAACATTGTGTTTATGGATTACATGTATACTTTAGGGGCACAATATTTGCTGATTCTGTTTTCAGAGTTTCTTTCAAAATTCTGTTCCTTACTATATTTTGATATTTTTTATTCTTTTTTACTTTACATGTTTATTTTGATGAACTTTTTGTTTTTCAAGTTAGAAGCACACCCCTGGTTTCAAGGCCCACGGAGGCCAGAAGAGGGTCTCAGCCAACATGCCTCCCTGCTGAGAGTGTCAGGGGGATGCAACCCAAAGTGCTGTGCACTTTCTGCACCAAATGACATCCTTGGGGTTTCCAAAGCAGCCGCTTTCTGAAGTTTTGCCACAAAAAGTCATAGAGACAGTTCATGACAGGAGCACATTTGTATTAGCCCTGTCTGAACCAGAGCCAAAGGTCTGTACAGGGAGGGTACATGGACGGCCTCTCCAAGGGAAGCTATCACAACCCACAAGGTTCTATTTGTTTTGACTTAGGGAAATATGTAGAGTTGTAACCTAGAGCTGGACATTGAACTCATGACAGGTCAGTTGGAGAGGAGCTGTGGAACCTCTCAAATCTGAGGGATGGCTGCTTTGCAGCGTGAGGAACAGGGAAACAGAAATTGCTTGGCTCAGCTGATCCCAGGAGGATCTGGAGGGTGTGTCCAGAGAGGGTGCAGTTAGAACCCAGAGTCACCTTTTCTTGCAGGCCCTCAAGTAGCATCTGGAATGAGGAGACGGAGCCCGTGGGATGGGAGGGTCAGGACGGCAGCTGCACTGTGAGCGGTTTAGACACAGCTCAAGTGCCCTGAAGATTTGAAAACCCACTACAGAGACCATAGAGGGGACTGCATACGGAAGATAGACACCAGGGTCTCTGAATTTCAGTGGCAGGCTATCTTTGATTCTACCCTTTACTACCTTGATATTTCCCAATGTGGTCCTAATCAGAGTCTCAAAAATGGAAATGATTGGCTCTGTTTGTCATGCATACCCAACACCGGGGGAGGGGGAGGGCAGGGTGTTTGGAGGCCTGTGGTTGAGGTAGACACTTGCAGAAGAAGTCTGAGAAGTTTGTTACGTGGGCTGGTCCATGTTTTGTCAGTGGTGAAAAATAACTGTCTTCTGACAGTTTTTATTTTTTATTTTTTGGTGGGTCTGTTTTGAGACAGGGTCTCTGCAGCCCCAGCTGGCCTGGAACTCGCTATGTAGACGAGGCTGGCCTTGAACTTACAGAGATCCACCTGCCTCTGCCTCTCAAGTGTTGGGATTAAAGGCATGTGTCACCATGCTCAGCCTAACATTGATCTTTAAATCCAGTGGTGACATAGGCAGGAAATGTAAACAGTGCCTAGTGCAGAATGACAAGTTCATGAGTAATTGAGTCAGAATTGGTTCTAAAGAAAAATTGGGATACTTCACTTGAAGCTGATGTAAGAAATGCTGACAGAACATGTTCCTTGGAACCTTACTTGGCCTGAGTCCTGGAGTAGCTAGACTCATGCACCAGAGCCATCTGCATTTCTGCAGGAAAGGACTTCATGGGTCAGTCTGTAGATATGCTGAGCCAGCTGAGCTGCCAGGGCCAATTGCAACCCCAGAGCCCAGCTGAAGTCTCAGAAACCCAGGAAAAGGAGGGGCCCTTTCTTGTAATATTTCTAGTAACTGCTCGCAAGCACGAGTTTGTGTGGGGGGAGAAAGATTGGGGTCTTGTGGGGAAGGTAAACATCTCAGAGGGCAAACGCAGTGACGGTAGTGAGTTTGTGTGGGGGGAGAAAGATTGGGGTCTTGTGGGGAAGGTAAACATCTCAGAGGGCAAACGCAGTGACGGTAGTGAGTTTGTGTGGGGGGAGAAAAATTGGGGTCTTGTGGGGAAGGTAAACATCTCAGGGCAAACGCAGTGACAGTAGTGAGTTTGTGTGGGGGGAGAAAGATTGGGGTCTTGTGGGGAAGGTAAACATCTTAGAGGGCAAACGCAGCGACGGTAGTGAGTTGGCATTTTCCTCCCTTGTTGACACTTCCCATCCTCTCTGCTGTCAACTCAGAGAAGGCAGGTCCACCATTAGCAGCAGAGACAGCCATTTCAGGGCTCCTGTCATTGTGCAGAACCCTTCTTGTCCCACCACCAGTCAGCTGCCTGGCAGTCCAGGCAAGAGGCTGCCAGGCCATGGTGCATAGTTCTGCTGCTATCCCCAGACACTCAGTCTCTGCTCATATAACTTGCGAGTAAAATTTGTTGCTGTTCATTTTAGGAGGAAAAATTAAATGAGTCCAAGTTTTTGCTATTTAAGGGAATGACTTTAGGTAAGCTAACTAGACCCTAGTGGATGAACCTGTACCTAGGAACATCTGGGTACAAATGCTTGACAGACAGGACTTAACATATATGACAGAATGCACGAAACCTGGTGGGGGAGATTTACAGGGGAGGTAGATGGGGGAGGGGATCTAAATTTGATTAAGATCTTTTATATGAAATGCACAAAAGAACTCAATAATATATTTCTTAAAAGATAATGGAGAATACATGCTTATGCATGAAGGAGGGAGAAGAGATGAAGAGACGGAGAGGGAGGCAAAGAGCCTGACAGAGACAGAGAAAGAATATTCCAAGATGTGGGTGTGGGCTTCTCAAGTCACTCTTAGGTATCTTTATAGAGTGTGTGTGTGTTTGTGTGTGTGTGTGTGTGTGTGTGTGTGTGTGTGAGAGAGAGAGAGAGAGAGAGAGAGAGAGAGAGAGAGAGAGATCTGAGTCTGTTACCTCAAAGGGTATATATAGTTGACAATAAGGTTTAAAGATTTAACAAAACTTGAAATTTAAATAAAGTTAAAAATGTGAGATTTACCCAAATCTTATTCACCACTCCTTAGGAGAAACTATAAAAAGGAGCAGTGTGATAAAAAAGAATTGGTGCTGTGATGTAATCAGCTTTCTCCCTCTTTCCTCACCACTATAACCACCCAGCCTCATAAAGTTCATGATAACATTTCAAAATTTTTAACTTCTGTGCATATAGGACACTTGAGTAGCTAGTGAGGAGAGCAGCGAGAAACATCAAGGGTTGAAACCATCAGAAGATTTGATAAAAAGACAGTGAATGTCTTGTGATCAAATTTATTGAAAATAGCAACTTGTATAACCATGTAGAAAACGTGCTTGTCACTTCTTGCGATGACAACTAGCTAGAAAGAATGATGATCTACCCAGAACAGCAATTAGCTTTACCCACATGCCAGAAAAACAGAATAAATAACCATGAAATCCTGCATTTCAGTGAAAAATCCTGGAAGAAATTGAATCAATGGGTAAGAAGACACATGGTTGATGTTTTAGTTGGTTTTGCCTTGACAAAGGAGATTGTGTGGTTTATTAACATCAGGAATCTATTCCTATCAAATCTGAAAATGGGATGTCTAAGATTAGGTGGTAGATGGTTGGGTTTGCTGTCTTTTAGGTTGCAGAGTGCCATTTGGAGTATCTTCACCTGATGAAAAGAGATCAACTTAGATCTTGGTGATGTCTAGGAATCTTTTAAAAATATTTTTATTTTATGTGTATGAGTGTATTGCCCACATGTATGTAAGTGCACCCATGTTGTGCAATGCCCATGGAGGTCAGAAGAAGGCATCAGACCCCCTGGAACTGGAGTTACAGACAGTTGTTAACCATACTGTGGGTGGTAGGAATGGAACCCAGGTCCTCTGCAAGAGCAGCCTAACCGCTGGGCCACTCTCCAGCTCCAGGACTCTGTTTCCTTTTTTCTTTTTTTTATTATGTTCAGGGTTTCAGATTTTTTCTTTTAATTTTATATTACTCTAAAATATGAATATATACCTTCCGCCCATGTACATTGATTACCATGCCTGAAAGTATATGGCAAGTTAATTCTAGGGCTCATTAAGATATTCATATTATACCATTGCAGTTGCTTTCAGATAGAAAGAAATATAACAGTAACATTGCTCAGCTTCTCTTTCAATTGGGGGATTTGGTGCTAGCATCCACAAATGAAGGAAACCATTCCCTGTTTGTTTGTTTTTTCTATTTTCTAATCGCACTAATCCCATCTGTAGAGGCTCCACCTTCATGACCTGACTACCTCCCAAAGGTTGCTTTTCTTCATACTGTCACATCGGGAAGGGGCCTTAATTTCAACATATTTGGGATGAATACAGTTTGAAAGGGACACAATTCAATCCCTTACGATATTTATCGTAAATGAATATTAGCCAACAAGTTGATAGCTTATTATAGTTTTATCTAAATGATAGTGTTTTGCTAACAGATAAAACCACTGAGTGGTGGCACATGTGAAATCCTAGCATTGTAGTGGCTGATGTAGTAGGATGGCCAGTTTGAGGCCAGCCTGGGCTACATATTTTCATATCTAGCTAGACTTTGCAAAACAAAGCAACTCTCCTATTGCATAGACAATTTCTATTCCAGAAACTGTTCATTTTTATAGTCGGAACATTTATTTCCCCACAGAAACATGGCATTCGATGGTTTGTCACTTAGATTTTCTGATTTAAAAGTCAATAGTGATCCCTGGGTTAGGCCAGAAACCTAGTCTTTTAATGGAGTTTTAGTCTCTTGTGAGCTAAGGCCGGTTATACAGTATATTAGGTAGAGGGAGAAAGTATCTTCCTTGTATTAGTGATAGTGAAAGATGTAAATCATTGCCTTTTTGTACCGCCCACCTTCAGTCCTTGTTAGCACCATGCTCTAACCAACTGAGTTAAGCAACTTGGCCAGTCCACCTTCAAGCTGGAGAGTAGCAAACGTGAAGCAGCACTAATGACCATGGGTACATCTTTAACTTCTTCTCATAGCTCATCTCCACTTCAGTGACTAGGAGGCACATGCTGGAAGTTCTGGACTTTCAATGAGGGGCTACAACACAAATGCATGTGTAGTTTGAATTTCAGGTGGCCATGTTAACCCAAATGAAAAAGTCCAGACACTGTGGCGATTTTGAGCAGGTAGCCTTTCCCATACCCTCTGTTGGAGATTGGCCCTCCGTGCCATTCCTGTCATATATTTTGTTTTTTGGTCTTTTTTGTTTTGTTTTGTTTTTTATCTTTTCGAGACAGGGTCTCCCTGTAGCCCCAGCTGTCCTGGAACTCACTCTGTAGACCAGGCTGGCCTTGAACTCACAAAGATCCGCCTGCCTCTGCCTCCCAAGTGCTAGGATTAAAGGCGTGCGCCACCACACCCGGCTCCCTGTCATATATTTTGAACTCACAGGCTGTCCTATCATATATTTTGAACTCACAGGCTGTTCTGTTCTCTCACAGTTTTCTCCACTCTGTCTTCAGTGTGCCTGTGCAAAGGAACCTGAGAGCAGGAGGCTGAAGACTTGAGAGGTTGCTTTGCGTATAGGTCAGTTTTAAGATTAGAACTGGTGTGGCTCAGTTAGAGAGGCCTGGAAAAGGGAAAGGCAGACACAGCATAGGCAGCACTTCTGTGAGCTTAACATTTGCCCATGGCTACACAATGGCCAAACCAACCCTGAACTGGAATGGAATAGTCAACACAGTCCTTATGCTACACAGTAAGACGTGAGGCTTGGGAAGTTAGTTTGCCAGGGTCATGTAGGGAGTGGCCATGGTGGCATTCAATTCTAACAGTCTGCTTTCAGAAATCGGCTTCTCATTCCCACTGCTATACATCCACCTTTAGGTTTTGAGGAGTACCACTGGAGAATTACAGTTACTAAAAATTTAAATTTGGATGAAAGGACATTTCGTGTTCTGTATTGTAGCAATTAGAGATATTTCAGAAATAAATTGGGCATCTGCTGTTTTTTAATGACTTTTTTTTATTTACCTCTGCCTTCAATATCCATGCCATAGATAAAAATTTAACTTGTTCAAGGCCACCCTGGTCTACAGAGTGAGTTCCAGGACAGCTGGGGCTACAAGGAGACCCTATCTTGAAAAGACTAAAAAAAAAAAAAATTTAACTTGGATAACTGGCCTTAGAGAAAACAGCTACAGTGGTTTGAATACCATACATACAAAATTCACTGAGGCAGACCCTCAGGATGTGATATTATTTGGAAAAGAGGGCCTTGCTGGTATAATTAACCAAGGACCTTGAGACTAATTCAAACTGGATTTAAATTTCGGACTGTCGTGGTTGGAATGTGAAATGTCCCCGGTGGAATCATGTGTTTGAACACTTGGTCTCCAGCTGGTGACACTGTTTGGAAGGTTATGGAAGCTTTAGGAGATGGACCACTGCTAGAGAACGCACATCACTTTGGGAGGCTTCCAGGCTTTGTAATCTGGCCCCACTTCCTGTTCTCACTCTGCTTCCTGACAGCAAGTGCAGTGTGACAGGCCAGCCTCAGGATCCTGTTGTCACGCCTTCCCCATCATAATGAATTCACATCTTTTGGAACTCTAACTCAAAATGAACCCTGTTTCCTTGAAGTTGCTTTTCTCAGGGTATTTTATCATAGCAACAGGAAACAAAACCAATACAGAGATTGGCACTGAGAAATAGGGCAATTTGTTCTGAGAAAAGTGGCTTTTAAGCCTTTGGAACTGTTTTAGGGAAGAATGTTGAAAGAGTTTGGAACTTTGGGCCAGAGAAGCTCTTGATTTCTGTAAGCGAAGATAAATGGGCTCTTCTAGTGGGAGAATGGAGGAGAAGAATACTGAAAGACATGAGGGCAGTAGGGGCCTTGCTCATAAAGTTACAGAGAAAAACCAGGACTCTACTGGGAACTTATCTAGAGGCCATTTAGGTTACATTCTGGCCAAGAATTAGGCCTATCCTCAGAACTTGTGTTAGGCTGAATTTAAAAGTAATGAACTAATTTCTGTAATAGAGGAAATCTCAAGATAGCATAACATTGAATCAATGACATAGTTGTTTCTAACTCTTATGCCTATCTACAATGAAAAATGAACAAGTATGACAGAAAGAAATAAAGAGTACTAGGAATCTTAAGGTTGTAGCCAAGGAATGCTCTGAAAAAGAGGCTGTAATTGTTAGAGATTCAAGTCATTAAAGAGAAATCTGTTCGGCACTGGAAGAATAGGAAAAGGACCCTACCCACCAAAGGCTCCATCTTGTTAAAAGAGAGAGTCTAAGATGTTTCCTGTTCGTAGGAAGCAAGTACGTAGGTAAGTTTTTTACTAGTTTCAGCATACAGAGAGTCCCAAAACTGTGGTCAAGGGGGGCAGGCGCCATCTTGAGCTGGTAGCAGAACTTGGCAGTGTCATTCATGTGGTACTAGCTTTGGAAGCATGAAAGATGCAAGATTGAAAAGGTCACAAATTCTTATGTGGTTTTATAAAGCTGCTGAAGACAGGCTAAATGTGGCAGGGTCAGAGTCTTTGTGAGGAGTCTCTGAGAGGCCATTACATGAAGCCATGAAGGTAGGGCCTTCATGGTGGTGGTTTTTGGACTGGGACTGTATACTTTGTGCCATTATAGAAGTATGTAACTTTTTTGGTTATATGGGGGGTCACAGTTAAGATAAGCCTTAGGTCTCAGAAGAGACTTGGGGTTTTGTTATGGTTTGGGGACTTATAAAGATTATGGAGATTGATAATGTTGGATTAAATGAATTTTGTATCATGTGATGGCCATGAGGTTTGGTGGGCAGGGATGAAATATTGCATTTTGATTGTGAAATACCCAAATAGGCTTGTATTTGACCACTTGGTACCCAAATGATGGTACCGTTTGGGTGAATTATGGAAACCTTAAAAGACGCAGCTTTGCTGGGAAGTGTAACACTGGGAGTGGGCTTTGAGGTTTTGTAGTCTGGGCCCATTTCCTCTTCATTCTTTGCTTCCTGACAGCTATGCAGTGTGAGGGGCTAGCCTCATCCTCCTGCTGTCATGCCTTCCCTGTCTTGATAGATTGTATCCCTCTGGAACTGTAAGCCCAAATAAACCCTTTTTCCCTCAAGTTGCTTTTGTCAGGTTATTTTATTACAGCAACCTAAATGAAACTAAGACAGACACTAAATCCAGTAACTCTAAAAACCTCCCTGCCCCCCCCACGTCTCTAAGTTTAAAGATGAATTAAACAAATTAGAGTGAAGGTGTTAGCTTTTAATTGAAAGTCTAACACAGTGAATCCTGGCAAGACTGAACAGCACTGACGGACCAGACGTGGCTTTCACGTGACAATGGCAGGAGGAATCCTTCTTCTGGAAGGCACATGGTGATTCTGATTAATCTGTTTTGAAAAGGCAGATAGATCCTCGCACAGCCAGTCTAATCCAAAGGCAATAAAATTAAGATTATTAGGACTTGGATTTTTTTCTGAATATAATTCTCACTATCACTCACAATTTGTTTAGTGACCCTGGTATTTTGAAGTTTTTAACTAGAGATTTAAAAAGTTGACCTGCTATGAAAGTGGGAAATTGTTCAGAGATGCTTTAGTCTAGAGAGGAAATAGAATGCATTTACAATGACAGAAAAGATCCACTAGGAAAGTTATACGGTTAATGTATTTCTCCCCAGGTGTCAAATACCTTCTTAAGGTGCTTGGGCACCACCATCATCAGCCAGTGCTGACTTTGTCCATCTCATATAGCGTTTGAGTCATGGATGGTAAGTACATGGTTCCAAACGTGTTAGTGCATGGTCTTCACTGGATGCTTCAACTGCTGGTACAGGCTGTAGGCTATAGGGTAGGATGACAGCCAGGCATGGCCCTAGTACTCGAGAGCCTTATAGGACAGTAGAGAGGATTTGTTCTTTATTCAAATGTAGGAATCTCATAATAGAAACTGCTAATCTTTTGTTGGGATTAAGTATCTGTTGAGAGGATCTAGAGGAAAGCAGGTAGCTTGAATTGTTTTCTAGCAATAATCCTTCCTTCGTATCCATGCTGTGTTGTTGGTGTAAAGGAAGGAAATGTCACTCAGTGTTATGTCTGACAGTGTTTTGATTTCATGTAATTCGAAAGGTTTTAACAAAAGCCATGTGTTAGGTATGCTGTTCGTAACAAAGGTGTGTTCTTATAGAAGCCTTACATGGTATAGGTGGTATAAAAGAGTATCAAGTAAGGCCCCCTTACAGTGCGACTAAGTGCTATCTCTCCCTTTTCATTTCTCTTCCACTTAGCTCCTGAAAAGCTCATTAGAATGACTTTATTTTACAACCAGAATGCTTCCAGCTCTGGAACCTACAGAGATCCCTATGCCTCTCCCTTTTGTTATCTGTAAAGTAATATAAATATAAATATACCTATCCTTTTGTGATTGAGACAATGCATACAAAGCACTTATTTTGGTGTAAAAAATACAGTGCTTAGTAATATTAGCTGTTAATACTTTGAAAAACAGCTCTTAACTATTAAAATCTTAACCATAAATTGTCATAGTTTAAAACATTTTTGCTTTTTTTAAAGTGAGTTAGATACTAGGATCAAACTCAGGGCTTTGCATATGATAGGCAAATGCTCCATCACTGACCTGTACCCCTCCCCTTATTTTATATAAAGGATTGCCAAGATTACTTTGATAGTAGCAAAAAGAAAGAAATATACAGACCTAACTAAAACGGGTAAATGAAAACTGAGCCTCACTGCCCGTTAAGAGGAAATCATTGTTCCTGCTGTCCCATCATGTTTAGGATAACTGCTAGCAGAGATTCACATATCAGCTGTCGCTGAGAGGTAAGGTGTTACACTGAGGGGTGATGGCAGGGACTTACAATTTGTAGTGCAAACAGGTCTGCATGAACTTCCGGGGAGAATGTCGTAATCACCAACCTTTTTAAGATGTTATGGGTAAATTCTGGCCCTAATAGTTATAATTTGTATATTTCCTCCTTAATCATATCCAGTCAGCAATAAATTCCCCCTTAGATGTGAATCTTGCTTGTGTTATTGGAAGCCTTCTAAAGTCATTTGTAACTGGAATCTATTCCTGAGCTGCAGGGAAGCTCTGTTGGGTTGCTCGTGTCCAGTGCCTCATGCATGTGATGTGTTGTCTGTGGCCTCCTGGCCACAGTACAGAAAAAGAACTTGATCTGCACCTTTCTAAACAGTTTTCCACATTACAAGTTATCATTGCTTGGTTCTGATCCTAAACACATAAATAAAGTCTGTCATTCCTCTTCATTTTTTTCTTTTGCTCTGTGCTCTAATTTTAAAAACTGGTAGAGAGTGCTGTTTTAAGATTGAATTTGGAAAGAAATGAAAGAGAAGTATTCACAGACTTGAATTTTATGAATATATAAGGTTGCCCTTACAAAGAAGTGTAACCCTTCTCTGAATTTTTTCTGCTTTTAGGAAAATGATTTAACCATGTACAGATACTCTGAGGTTTCAGTTGCACTATATCTGTCGCTTAGTTCTGAGATTGTAGTGTTTGCTCCTGGCTGCTCTATCCAGTCAGGGACCGCAGCAGTGTCAGGCTCTACCCTGGGTTTCCTTCCTGTTCTGGAACACTTACCAGGTGCTTTGGATTGGGTGTAGGTAGAGAAGAGAACTAACTCATCTTCTTTTTGCTGCTATTGAGGGTGGAGACTCCAGAAGCCACTTTCTCCTTAGCCATGATGTCCTTGATTCTAGTGTTGGGTGAGGAGAGTGCTGCTCTCTTCTTTTCTTCACTTGGAAGGGCAGGGATTTAACAAATTTTTAAGTACTCATTGCCAATAACTTGAGTTTATCCCAGGTAGCAGTAGACAGTGAAAGATTTTGTTATTATGTGCAGCAAAGGCAAAATATATAGCAAACCTAATATAATGAAAAGACAGGAAGATAAAAATGTGAGAACCAAGTGACATGTGCCTGTTGACCTCTACCTTGAAGCCTTGAACACAGGCTCTGAGTCTCTGTTCTGGAGATCCAGAACTTATTGCACAGGGCTCCTTGAAAAAGAGGTCTCAGACATCTTCTGTGTTGTGCTGAGCAGTATGCACCTGTAGTTCATTTTGCTAAAGAAAGTGAGCTGATAGTGGTTGGTAACTTGAGCAACAGAAAATGAAATGCTTTCATGTTTTCACTCTTTTTCTTGTTGAGCAAAAAATCTCTATCAGGATATTTTGAAATAATTTTAAAATCTGAAGAAGAAATCTTTGTCTGGATTCTATTAATTTGAAGCCCTTTCCCAGATTTTGCTTCAGAGAGTGAAGTTCTCCCTCAGTTTATCTACATCAGAAAAGACAACAAGAAGAAATATCTGAGCCAGCACTTGGCTTGGTTACTTTCCAAGGCACTGCATGTTCCAAGGTTGATTCGGTCACTGGTGTAGTAGTGGACAGTAGTACATGGCTGACTCCATGGAAGAGAGGAAAGCCTTACTTACCTATTAGTGTATTCGATTCACAAATGTTCTGTCTCTAAATAGAAATCTGACATGTAAGAAATTGCCTATGCAAATGGGAAGATAGATAATGAGTTTGGGTCAGATGGAAAGTGTTTCCCCAAAGTGTCCTAAGGCTGCTGACAACTGCATCTGTACTGATTGTTCAATTTCTGAAGGAAACCAAGATTGTCTGGAAAGTTAATCTGAGCTTATGTATTTATAAACCGTAGGATTAAAGCAAACCCAAGGTTCACAAAAGGATGAATCTTACAAATATTTAATTGTAAGATACAAATATTTACAAATTACAAGTATTTAACTTATATTATTACTAGAAATACATAGATTGATGACAAGAAGGATAGTAGTCAGTGGGTGGGGGTTCTAGTGACTCTTAAAGGGTTTCTTTTTCAAACACTTTATTTAATTTCTATGTATGAGTGTTTTTACCTGCATGTGTGTTAGTCCACCTTGTGTGTACTATGTCTACAGAAGCCAGAGGAGGGTGTGGGATACCCTGTGACTGGAATTACAGATGGTTGTTAGCCACCAGGTGGGTGTTAGAAACTGAACCCCAGTCCTCTGCAAGAACAGCTAGTCTCTTACTCACTGAGCCGTCTCTCCAACCCCTCTTTAAGAGTTCCTAATCTGAGGGATTTAAATGGCTAGTTAACCCTGAATATACTCCTCACACAGAGAAATGATACAAAAGAGAGTCATGTGTTCTAGTCACATTTTTTTAATACAGAAGGGTACAAAATAGAAATGAATGACATACTTGAGTAGTTGGGAGTTTACTTGTTGTAAAGCAAGAAATTGAGTATCTAGCATGGATAGGGACATCCAAGCCAAGTCACGTGGAAGTTGACAGTGATAAATATAGGATGATAAATGTTCTAAGAGCTAGGTCAATGATGTACTTTCCTATGATGTTCTTTCCTATGTACTTATAAGAACTACAGTATCAAGTCTACTTGTTTTTAAAAAGCTTGTACGAAAACTTGGCCTCCGTTTTTGCTGCCGCCTTGCACCCAACAGCAACTGTTGCTTCATAGCGGCTCTGGTGGGAATGGAGACCTAGCTTTGCCTCTGCTGCTGGGTGGCACTGGATGTACTGTTTGACTTCACTGTGCTTCAGGAATCTCAGAAACTGAGAATTTAGGCTCAGTTCGTGATTCTCAGCATTTTAAAGCCAAGTTCCCTTTAAGAAAAAAAAAAATATTGCTCCTTCCTCTTTTTTCCAGCCTGCTGTCCTTCATTCAGGACTCTCCTCTTTCCAGTGGCTGTCTGGAATCTGATGCTCTTGCCCCACATGAGGCAAAGATTTTTTTATTACACTTCATGAATAGCTATAACTTGGTCTTTCTTACAGCTAGCTGTCAGGGGACAGTCTTCCTGGACTTGTCTCCAAAACCAAGAGCAAAGGTGGAGACTCATGAGAAGTCCCCACCCCACATGGCTGAGTCAATTGTGTTCAACCTGCTTCTGAGTAGTAAGCACCTCAGTTTGAGACATGCTTGGAGGCCGCTGCTTTTGACGCTCAGGTGGCTATTAGGGGGGTCTCAAATGAATTTAGTAACCTATCATCACATATGTTTTTCAATGAGATAAACTAGAACAGGTAGTATTGGAGTACAATCTGTATTGTAAAGGAAAATAATGTTTCACTAAAATTTGTTCTTTATTAATTAATTCTTATATGGGTGCACAGGATGAAAATCTCAGGGAAGAAGTCAATTTCTGATGGAGATCTCAGGAGATATATATATATATATATATATATATATATATTTACATATATTCATATATACACAGTATATTCTTATTCTAGGCAATATTAGCCCAGAGATGCTGCACCCTCCTTACACGCCAGATGTGCTTAGAGTGCTGTGCAAGGCCATTACAGTTACATTCTTTCTGTGACCATTCGTTTTCGTACTGTGTGAACTGCTAGATCATACAATTGAGAAAGAAACATACACACTTTATCAGGGCAGTATGGGTACTTACTGAGGAGACTGAAGCAAGATCAAAGCCCAACTGTATCTGTATCTTATTGCAGACGCTGTCAGAAAAAAAAAAAAAAAAAAAAAATATAGATATATATATATATATATATATATATCAGGGTTCTTGGAGCCCTGGGTTCAGTGTCCAGAAGTATAAAAGAAGAAAAAGTGAACATTACTTTTTGAGTTGTGTTAGTGAAATTCCTTTAGTTTTAATATAAATTGCATGTTGTTGTACGATATTTCATGTGGGTTTTAAATGATGAGAGGAGCTCAAATGCTACTTACTCTGTTTCTTCAAAGTTCAGATAATGCCTTTTTCTCTAGGGGGCTAATTTGTGAAACCACAAATTCAGCAAGCTCACTCGTGTCTGCATCTAAAATAAGTAAGTGACTTGAATCAGTGGTGAAGGATTGTTTGTTTGTTTGTTTGTTTGTTTGTTTGTTTGAAGCTTGCTCCTAATTTTTCTAACTTAATGCTTAGCTAATGACTTTGTAGTACTTTCTGTTAAGAGAATTTCAGAACTGGTAATTTCCACTCTGAGAATTTTGCAGCCTCAGCAAGAATTCATCACTTGGAGGAAAGTCTAAGCAAAGGCACAGACTGTACTGTGGAGTAAGTTTGGGGGCAGCTGGCTGGGAAGCCATTCGCCCCGGAGTCCTCCCAGCTCTGGGCCAGCTAGCAAGTCCCGAGCTCAGGAGAGCGCTGAGACCTGCCGTGGAAGTAGCCTTTCCACTTCTGGAGATATGGACTTTCTACAGTTTATTTTTAGTAAAAACTAGAGGAAGAGCTTGATCCTGTGCTACTTATAAGGCTCAGCATTGAGGCAGAAAATTGCCATGGCCTGCAAATTCCACATTTGGGGCTCCGAAGGAGAAAAACGCTGCACACCTGTGTTCGGAATGGGAGGGCTATTACTGGGGCACATGACTTCAGCAGGATTTTGTTTACCCTGTTCTGATAGCTGCTTGCTTAGGGTGTAATCTGCTTATTGTTTTGAGTTTCCTGTTAAGGTGATTTTGGGAGCTATTGCGTAGTCCTTTCATATAAAAGCAAGTAAACAGAATGTAAATTGTCACTTTATATATATGCTGAAACACAGGAGTGGCAGGCTGCTCACTAGCATAAAGTCCCAGTAGACCTAAGCTATTAAGGTGATTTTTTTTTTTACTGTAATACTGTCTTCACTTTGAGAGCACTCTAGTTCCCAGACCCCTGAATATTACCTGGCATTTTAGACTTGTTCTTTTGGGCTATTGCCATTTTAGTCTAGCTTGTGTTTGGGGCTATTTCCTATGAGTATTTAGTCACTGTGTAGTATGGGCCCAGCTTAACTGTAAGGTGGACAGCGCTGGTATTGGGGTCTACCTTATTTCTCTTTTGCCCCATTTGTCTGCTTGTCTGTCTGTCTGGCAGCTGGTTGCAAGCTAGAGGGGCTGCCTTTCGTCGCTATGTGCTTTAGCTGGAGCTGGTGAGAAACATGAGCCAGCTGTTTAGAGCCGGACGAGAACTTGGAAATCAGCCAGCCAGTCCAACTTGCATGTTCCACATGGGGAGCACCCGAGCTGTCCAAAGATGCATTCATTCCAGTTCTTGGCCAAGACAAACCAGGAATCTGTGCATGTTGTCCCCCCCCCCCAAAGTCTTTCATTCCATAGGAGGCCAGGAGGACTTTGCCTAGTTTGATGCTCCCCACAAGCTACCCTGTCCTTGTGTCACCACATTGTTTCTTTAAGACTTTGGAAACCTGTATTTGACAAGGGGGCCAAGGAGACACAATGGAGAAAAGACAGTATCTTCAGCAAGTGGTGTTGGCAAAACTGGATCACCACTTGTAGAAGAATGAAATTAAACCCCTACCTCTCGCCCTGTACAAAAGTCAACTCCAGATGGATCAGAGACCTCAATGTGAAACTCCAAACTCTGAAGGCAATAGAAGAAAAAGTTGGCAGCAGACTACAAGACATAGGCATAGGAAAAGACTTCCTAAATCAGACAGCAGCTGCACAAGAATTAAGGTCGACAATTGACAAATGGGACCTCATTAAACTCAAAAGCTTCTGTACATCAAAAGAAACAATCAAGGAAGTGAAGAGAAATCCCACAGAGTGGGAGGAAACCTTCACTGCAGATACATCTGACAAAGCATTGATTTCCAGAATATATAAACTACTCAAAAAACAAAGAAAAAAGAAAACAAATGACCCACTCAATAGATGGAGCAAAGAACTGAACAGAGACTTCACAAGTGAGGAATTAGAGATGTCTGAGAAACACCTCAAGAAGTGTTCAACATCACTAATCATTAAGGAAATGCAAATGAAAACCACTTTAAGATATCATCTTACTCCAATAAGACTGGCTAGGATCAAGAAAACAAATGATACCAAGTGCTGGAGAGGTTGTGGGGAAAGGGGAACACTCATCCACTGCTGGTGGGAATGTAAACTCGTACAGCCACTATGGAAAGCAGTGTGGAGAACCCTTGGAAGACTTGGAATGAACTTGCCACCCGACCCAGCCATACCACTCCTGGGCATGTACCCTCAAGACTCACCCCACCGCAGAGATACATGCACGGCCATGTTTATTTCAGCTCTCTTCACAATAGCAAGGAGCTGGAACCAACCCAAATGCCCCTCAACTGATGAGTGGATAGAGAAAATGTGGTACATCTACACAATGGAGTTCTATGCAGCAGTAAAGAAAGACGACATCATGAGCTTTGCAGGAAAATGGCTGGAGCTAGAGGACATCATGCTGAGTGAAGTAACACAGTCCCAGAAAAACAAATGACGAATGGTATCCCTCATCTGTGGATGCTAGTGCCAATTACCTAGTTGTATTTCTTGTGCATGGCCCCCTGAGCTTTTGTCCAAAGCAGTTGGGAGTGATGCATATCGGAAACAACAACAACAACACAGAAAGGACTGCATCAGAGAACTGACTGAAACAGTGAACTTCTGCTAAAACAGTCAACTTCCACATGGAGAATATTGAGAAAGACTGAGAAAGAGATGAAAAGCATGTTTGGCAGAATGCATGAGCTCTGGTGGGGTGGGGGGATGGGGGAGACACAGGTCTAGATTTGATAAAAAAATTATATATATAAATTTAAAAAAAGACTTTAGAAACCTCTAATATCACATACTCGCATCGCCTTGTAGATTCTTCAGCCTTTGCAGTTACCCCTCTGCATCTACCTGTCAGAGCTTTCTATGAACCAAACAGGTGGGGTGTCTTGTTTGTTAGCTCTCTTGGATTCCGGTTCCTCCTCGGTGTTCTCTCCCCAACCCCTTTCAGATGTGTCATCATTTTTACTGTCTGGATGTTAATATTCATCCACCCACATGCTCTGAAGCCTTCCTCAACCTTTTTGTCCCTTCCTCTGTTCTCTCCCTGATCTTCCCCTTGGTTCAACGCTTCCTGTTTTTAGCAGTTGTACCATCCCACACTGGGACTTGTGATGTACTTACTGGTAGGAAGGAGCCCATTGTCAGGAAGCTTTTCCTTCCTAATCAATGTTTCCTCTGGCACAGAAGTTTTGAAACGGTTGTCTTAGGTCCCTCACTTTCTTTCTCAGCCCTTCTGTTTCCTGGTGAGTGCCTAAAATTTAACATCTGCAGTCTCTTATTTTCATGTTGGTCTTCAGCTCTTTGTTCTGTTAGTACAACTGTGTGTCCTCACCGCACTTACAAATGTTATGAAAACCAAAAGGAGCAGGGAATACGAGAGACAGTCCCCTGTATTCCTTGACTAGAGTTCTTAACAGGCAGCCTGGCTGGTCCCCAGGGTTCTTTGGTGAGAAGAGCAGATTTGAGCTGTTTGTATGTCAGAACAGAACTGCCCTTAACATGTATTGGAGTGACAGAATATAGGTTCTTGGTAGGATCTGGAGAAATTTTACCTCAGAAACCATGAATTGTATTTAACTTACATGGGTTATTGGCGTTCACCTGCCTGTTCTTCTTAACTCCTTTCCATGATTTCTAGCTTGTCCAGTGGTTTTCATTCCTAAGGGCTTTCCCCTGTTGTTTCAGCTGCTTTTCACATCTGCAGCAAGTTCTGCTTGGATTCATTCAGCCATGTTACATTCAACAATACAAGCCTTAAGTTGGGTTCTTTTTCTGAAACCTGAGCAAATGGTGCTTTATCCATCCATGACTTTGTAAGTGAAGATATTTCCAGGTGGAGATTGCAGTTTACCTGCATGATCAGTTTTAATGAGCATCTTGGAGAATTACTTGTGAAGCCCATTGAACAATATTTATTTTTAGGTTTTATTTTAATTGCTAATATAGCATGTCCCTTTCTGCTTTGACAAGCTTACATCAACAACAACAAAAATACTTAATAGTTTGTTTCCCATTTTCATAGCCTTGAGGGGCTACAAAATTTGTTTCTTTCTAATCAAGGGACAGTAAGAACCAGTTTCATCAATTAGAACAATGATTTTAAGCTATAATATCCTTGTGTTGAGCAGGATAAGTATTTCCCGTCTTCCAGGGCACTACGCATGTAAGTAGGCACTATAATTGTTCTGTGACCAGGTGTTCACTGACTTCCGGCCCCAGGCGTTCCTGCTCTGACCTGCCTGGAACTGCTTCATGGCCAGGTTCTTAGCCCTCAACTCATCATCTACTTCTCAGTTTTCCTTTTCCAGTTTCCTGCATTGGAACTTTATTTTCACCACTTCAATTACAGTCCTTGGGCAAAGCAAAAAAGATAGTATCCTAACTGCGATGGAATTGGCCCATTTGAGTGTATCCCAGATCTTATTTGATAATTCTCTTAAATTGTTAATTTTTTTCATCTGGATGGACAGGGACATTACTTCATGTAGGCTTGATGTTACACTGTTTCTCCAAGTTTCATAACTTCTCTCTGCCCTCAGGAACAATGATAGTAATGATGTTGTTTGTGGATAAAGGAAATAATTGGTGCTTGGGTGATGTCAATGCTGGTATATGTATGTATAATAGGGACGGCAGGAGGAGGGAAGGATTAGAACCTTAAATTGGGTACAACTTAAACTGTCAAAATGGTAATCATAAAGCAATCTGGAGGCAGATACAAAGGCACACCCTGGTTTCCTTTCCCTTTAAAATATACTGAAGTTCTTAGGGAAGTCCCTAAGAGTGCACAGAAGGGTGGGTGTTCTTTAACTTATTAGTAATAGGAAGGAAATGAGACAATTCAAAATGATAAATCAGGGGCTGGAGAGATGGCTCAGCAGTTAAGAGTGCTGGCAGCTCTTGAAGAAGACCTGATGATTCCCAGCACCCACATAGCAGCTAACAACCATCTGTAACTTTAGTTCCAGGGGATCTGATACCTTCTGACCTCCATGGGCATTGCACAATACTGGTGCACCTATCTACATGCAGGCAATACACTCATACACAAAAAAACAAAGATAATAAGGGGCTGGAGAGGTGGCCTAGCAGTTAAGAGCTCCGGCTGCTCTTGCAGAGGACCCTGGTTCGATCCCCAGCACCCACATAGCGGCTGAGAACCGTCTTTAACTCCAGTTCCAGGGGAATCTGACGCCTCTTCTGACATCCGCAGCATTGCACGGCACAGGTGCACAAACCTACATGCAGACAGTACATTCCTACACATACAAAAATAAATAAAAAAAATAAAAAATAAAGATGATAAATAAAATATTTAAAATTATATGTCTTTAGTTTTAATGGTCTTTGTCGAATGGCCGTCTATAAAAATTACATGATTACTAGTATATTTTAGTTCACATATGGTTAACTTTGCTTCTGTAAAGAACCTTTAGCTTTATATTTATATAGAAGACACTACTGGTGTTGTTGTGAGGGTATGTGATGGAGATGGCAGTAAAATGGCCTATGAATTGTTTCCTTGGGCCTGCTGCCAGTCCTGTGTTAGTGAAGAGTTCTAGAGATCTTATCAGTAGGGTGGAAATGATATTGCTGCTTTTATAGGAAATGTTTCCTGGGTGCTGCCCACAAAGGAAGTCCTCCTGAGTACTAATGGGGACTCTTCCTGCTGGTATTGTCTGTGCACCCATGCATGCCATGCAGGGCAAACCACTGGCTAATATAGTCATATTTATTCTACACTGACTTTGTTTTCTATCAATTTTGGCATGTAAATTAAGCCCAGATAAATGTTATCAAGAATCTTGGATTACCTTGTTTCTCCTATCCATGGAGTAACAAGAATATAGACTGTTAGTGGGACTTAAGCAAGTGAAAGACTAGAGGAGGCTAACATAGACTCTTGGGCTCTTTGGAGGTGAATGGGCACTTAACTGTGATCGTCTAGCTACTGGGGTCCCTAATTAAACAGTATGTATTTGAACTAGCTATAAGTTTCATCCACAGGAGTCTTTTTAAATTCCAAAGCAGGTTAGGGATTTTCAGAACCAGTTGTTAAAGAATGTCCATGACTGGAACAGTTGGTAGAAACCATCCTTTCCTTAGACTCTTTGTTTGGTTTTGGATTTTGTTTATCATTTGTGCTGTATAGGCATATAGTTTAACAAGTTCTGAAGACAGAAAGTCTCAGTGTTTCTATTTCAATCTATGAGTGTAGGTATAATATTTCCCTATTTCATATCAGACTTCCTTAAGATGCTAACTGCAGTTCAACTATAATATGTAGCAGCTTTCAAAAGTCACATGCAGAATTCATTTCATTTAAATATTTCTCAATCAGGCCAGTGATTTCTTTGCTTTTATTAAATTCAGTTATTTTAATGGATAAAAATTATAAAAATTATTTAACTGATTAAAACATAAAACTGTACATATTAATGGAGTAATGTAATGTTCAAATGAAGATTGACAGATCTCTCTCCTCAGATATCCTTTCTTCATTTTGAATAAAATCCTTTCTTATTCCTTTTGAATGTATAGTTTATTGTTGTTATCTGTTGTCACAGTACTGTAGACACACCAGAACCTCTTACTCCTGCTCAGCTCTGACTCAGTAAGTACCCTTTGATGACTCTTTGCCTGTCCTCTCTTCAGCCTCCTCTCCTCCGCCTATGTAGTCATCATTCTGCTCTCAACATCTGTGACATCAACTATTTTAGATCCTATATATGATTGAGATGTTTCTTTGCCTTATTTCGCTTAACACAATGGTTTCTAGTTCTGTCTGTTGTTGAAAAAAATGGAATGTCAGTTTAATGACTGGTATTTCATTGTGTATATGTACATTTTTTTAGCCCATTCATCACTTGGACACTTAGGTTGTTTCCATTTCTTAGCTTTTGTGAATAGTGGTGCAGTAGACAAAGGAGATGTAGATGTCCCTTGGACCTACTGGTTTCATTTCCTCTAGAGATAGTGGGATTGTTGAGTCATGTGATAATTCTGTTTTTATTTGGTTATGTTTTTGTTGTTGTTGAGACAGATTCTTACTATAGTTCAGGCTGTGTTCAAAACTCAAGCTGTCAATCCTCCGTCCCTGCCTCTAGAGTACTGGGATTACAGATATGCTCTTATGCTCTACTCTGCTTGACTTTCTTTTTGATCTCTTTTTTTTTTTTAATTTAATTTTTTTTAATTAATTTTATTTATTTCTGTATGTGTATGAATGCACCGTCTGCATGCGAGTGTGTGCACCCGTGTCGTGCAACGCCGCGGAGGTCAGAAGAGGGTGTCGGACTCCCCTGGAACTGGAGTTCTCCTGGAATTGGAGTTTCAGACGGTTCTCAGCTGCCATGTGGGTGCTGGGGATCGAACCCGGGTCCTCTGCAAGAGAGGTCGGCGCTCCCAACCGCTAGGCCATCTCTCCAGCCCCTCTTTTTGATCTCTTCTTTTTTTTTTTTTTTTTTTTTTAAATTTTTTTATTTTTTATTTTTTTTTTTTTTGTATGTGTATGGAATGTATTTGATCTTTGCAGGTCTGTGCACCCGTGTCGTGCAATGCCGCGGAGGTCAGAAGAGGGTCTCGGATTCCCCTGGAACTGGAGTTCTCCTGGAATTGGAGTTACAGACGGTTCTTAGCCGCCATGTGGGCGCTGGGGATCGAACCCGGGTCCTCTGTAAGAGCGTCGGTGCTCTTAACCGCTAGGCTATCTCTCCAGCCCCTTTTTGATCTCTTCTAAGGAACCTGTATGATATGTTCCATTGTGGTTGTCAAAATTCGTTCTTTTGGCTGGATGTGGTAGTACAGATCTTTAATCCCAGTGTTTAGGAGGCTGAGGCAGGGAATGAGTTTGAAGCTAGCTTGAAGTTATATAGCAAAACCTTGTTTCTCAAGAATGAAAGATTATTCTCATTTATTATTTCTCTTGCAGTGTGGAGAATTGAACCTAAGGCCTTGTGCATGCTAAACTCCACCACTGACCTGTAACTTCAGTCCCTCCGAATTCATTCTTTAATGGAACAATTTATAAAGCAGAATTCATCTAATCCTTCTTTTTAAAACTGCTGGTGCTCCCTCCTCCTCCCATCAGTTCACTGTGTGCTTGTTACAATGCCCCAGAGGCACATGTTATTCTCTCAACGTAGTAGCCAGAGGTATCAAGTGCTCACATTGCAGAATGGCTTGAGTTTAGTAGTTAGTCACAAGTGGATGTGCACCGAAAGTGAGAGAGAGCTAATGGGATACTGAAGAAATGGAATATGCGTGGAGGACCATTTAGATGCTTTCTGAAGGTTTTTACTTGGTTATCTGGGAAACCTCAGTTCAAACTCTAGGCTCACCACTTATTTAATATATGTCATTACACATTACCTGATGCTCTTAAGACTTAGCTTGCTAATCTTTACAGTGTTTGTTTGGTGGATTAAGTTAACTAGAAAGCACTGGGCGCAGTGCAGCACTCAGTAAACCAGCAGTTGTCTTCTATTAGTACCCGTATTGTTGAACTAATATCAACCCTTTCTGGATGTTCAGGAGTAGTGTCTTTATTGTATTTAAATGTTGTCCTTAAACATGTCTACTGTCCTCAACAGAGGTTACATTTTCAGGTTTAGTGAGGTTTTTGTTTTTGATGGGACTGGGAATTGAACTCAGGTCCTCCTGAATACCTGTCACTAAGCTGTATTCTCAGCCCAGTTCTAAAAAGTTCATCTCTTATCCGAAATTTTCTGCACCATTTTTTAATTGACAATATACTTCAGTTTTCTTTTGGGTATCTTTGTCTTCAGCTAACTCTAAGAAGCAGTTGATATTTACGTACATTTTAACTTGATCTTTGCTCTTAGAGGATTCCCCAGGCTCCTCGTCCTCCTCAGGTACATTCAGGACCCCCTTTGCCTTCCTGGAAGCTGAACTCTAGACTTCATACCCTAATAAGTAGCCTATGAGGGAAGCAGGAAGGCCCAGGTTCCCCAAACCCTTCTCACAGTGGGAAAACAATATTATCATAAATATGAATGCCTGTCAGACATAAAGTCAGTCAGCTATGAATTCAGAAATAGAAGTCATGCTTCTACTTTTTGTCAAATATAAACATATAAATCTACATTGTGTTCAGATAATCGTCAAACTAATAATGACCCAAATGTTTCTCCTAATCAGACCAAGTCCACACTGAGTATAGCCCTTGTCATGCCACATAAAGTAAGGCCTAGAGTGGCTGCAGCCTTGGGATGAGGTCTTAAGTGTCTGCTTGATGACCCCCCTGTGTCCCGCTGAAGCACTGGGGCAGGGAGGGGTATGTGCTTTTTCTACTTCTCCACGTGTCGGCCCTGGTGTCAAAAAATTATTTTAGCCAGGACACTGCGTGTTAGGCAAGTGTTCTTCCACTAAATTCTAGCCCTAGCCATTCATCCTAGAGTAGTGTCTTTATTTTATTAATGCTCAAACTTAACGTGAGTAGCAGTTACCTTGTACCCTGGAGTGGTGTCTCAGACACTCATCACAGGATATTTAAGAGGAAATTGGGTCTTTTCTACTTCTGTCTATGGCTACAAGTTCTCTGTCAGTCAGAGGAGGCTAACATGCTCCTTCCTTCCCTTGATCCAACTGTGAGCAGGAGGGAGGGCTGGGTAAATGGAGGTACTGACCGAGAACCTGCATACAAGAAAAGCAGACCTTTGTGTGGCACATTAGGCACAAGGGATAGGACCTAATATTTGATACCCAGAAAATAGTATCTTTAGTGCTTAGAGGAAAGCCCGCACTGTGGGGAACGCTGTAAATTTACCTGCTTATGAAGGCCATGAATCAGAGATTGGGTGGATATCATCCCAGGCTGGACAGTGTTGGTTTTGGTTAAGCAATACTGATGTTTCTGATTCAAGTTTAGCTTTCAGGAAATAGAATTTCCACACAGTTCATTAATTCTTCTCGGTACTCTCCGAAGAGTCTCTTTAGATAAAGTAGTATTGGGAATCAGATGAGATCTTAGCAAGAATTCTAAACGGTGGGAAGGAAGGTAAAGGACCAGGACAGTTGCTGAGTTCACAGCTTGTTGAGATGTTGTGGAATTAACATGATCATGGCAGAAACTGGGCGCAGATCAGGAGTCTACACTGGGCATCTGAGGTTGCTAGAAGTTAATGAAGGTACATTTATTGCATAGGTCTACTTTTCACATTTTATACTGTGGAATTTAATTTTTCTTCCATGCGCTTTCTAGTTTTGTCTGGGGTAGTGTCTAGCTATAAGATTTGAAGTCTTTGTTGATTGTCTAGTGAATATTTAAACTTCTGTATTCAGACTGTTAATGTAAGCTTAATGTATTTATCACATAAAAGTTATGAGAGGAAAATATTTCTGCTCTGCTGTGCATTTGTTGTGAGGACCCTGGGTTTTGCTCCCTCCCAGGCTGAGCCTTTCAACTTCCTCAAAAGTCTCGTGTGGGGCATGGGGTCAGAGAACTGTGTTTTCCTTCCCTGAGCTCATGAGCATTATGGTATGAATACAACTTCAGATGGCTGCTGACTTAGAACCAACCCTGAGACTGAGCCCCTGGCTGCAAGCTCTGCAGGACGCCAGCCTGGGAAGGTTTCCTACTGTAGCAGCAATCTCATCTTGCAGGGGTTAAATTTCACCAGGTCTGCTAGAGCAAAAGGCAGCATGCAGGAGAACCTCATCCACAGTTTCTGTGAAGCCCTGTGCCTGTCTTACAAGTGAAGCTGTCTTTATTTGAGGATCTGGATGAAACTTTACCTTTCTTCCACATGAAGAGTGATCTTTTTCTAAAGAGTCCTCTTAATAAAATAATCAGCTACTTTCAATCAAATGTTCTTCAGAATTTGAAAGCCTTTTCAAAAGTCTAGTGATTTCTAAATTGCTGCATATTAAGATGATATTATGTGACTTCATGCAAGTTAATTTTGAGTTTCAAAAGATATTTTCCTTAAAATATGTGAATAATTTGATTTTACATATATTTAGCCACATTTCAGGTGTTGCTGAGTAAAATCCTGTTCATGTTGCAGGAGAGGGACTTTGTAGTAGAGCGACTAGATCTTTTTTCACATGTAAATTAAAATTTATACATCAAAGTAGCTTAGGATAGTCTGTATTTAGGCCTTGGTAACTCAAGTACATGCAGCCTCTCCGTGGTAATATAGCAGTCTGACCCTCCTGGTCTTTGCTTTGCAGCAGTCTCTGGTCCCAACGCACCCCATGGCCCCTCCCAGTCCCAGCACCACCAGCAGTAATAACAACAGTAGCAGCAGTAGCAACTCAGGATGGGATCAGCTGAGCAAAACAAACCTCTACATCCGAGGCCTGCCCCCCAACACCACTGACCAGGACTTAGTGAAGCTCTGTCAACCGTAAGTATAATTGCTGTTGTTGTCTTAGCTGCTAATACTTTATTAATTATATTGTAAAGCATGCACTTTGTCATAGAAGTTTGAGACAAATATATGGACCCTCAGCATTGAAATAATGAAATGGATTTCCAAGTGTGAAGCTCGTATATACTTAGTATTGCCAAGAACAGAATACCTGCATAAAAATGAAATTAGAACATTTTCTTCATAGAATTTGGCTTTATTGGCATTTGAGAAGTACAATGTGAATTTAAGAAAATTTATTATTAAATATTTTATAAGAATATCCATTTTTCATAAAAGCCTGTGAAGGGCCAGTCAGTCTCACAAGAGAAACCAACTGCTATTAGTTGTCGGAAAGGTTATTAACCATTTAACCTCATCTTAGATGTATGTAAGTGCTTTGTTCCTGCTGGGGCAGTACTAGTCCATCTTCATGAGTACTTGGAGTTTTCAAGTGTGGGTCCTTTACCCCTTTCTATTTGGAAATAAGAGTACTTTCACTTTCCTTATCTTATGAAGAAAAGGATGTATGTACACAAAGTTCCAAAATAAATGTGCATTATATGCTAATGTTGCTGAATAGAATATAAATGTGATACTTTGTTGTAATTGCATTAACTCAGCTAAATAAGAAAGCACTAAGTTAAACTCAGGAGCCAGAAGTACCATTGAGGGTGAAAATCATGGTAGAAAGAGTAGAAGTAAAAGTCTCACATCACATTGAGCAATAAATGCCCACACTACAACACTTCCTGTTTATCCTCCAGTAATGGTCTTTTACAAAAGGAAATTTTCCATAACTGTACATTGAGACCTCTACTGGAGAATGAGGCCTATTCTCTTGAAACCTTCTTATTGATAGCTCTAATTTCTTTTGTCTTGGGTAAATCTCAGATTCATTACTCTCTTTTTTTTTTTTTTTTGGTCTTTTTTGAGACAGGGTCTCCCTGTAGCCCCAGCTGTCCTGGAACTCATTCTGTAGACCAGGCTGGCCTTGAACTCACAAAGATCCACCTGCCTCTGCCTCCCGAGTACTAGGATTAAAGGCGTGTGCCACCACGCCTGGCATACTCTTTATTCCTTATGTGTATGAGTGTATGGCCTGCATTTATGTAAGCACACCCAGGTTGTGCAATGCCCATGGAGGTTAGAAGAAGGCATCAGACTCCCCTGGAACTGGAGTTATAGACAGTTGTTAGCCTTTGTGTGGGTCCTGGGAATCAAACCTGGCTCCTCTGCAAGAGCAGCCAGTACTTTTAACCACTGAGCCATCTCTCCAGTCCCTCTTTTTTATTTTGTTAAGGAAAAAAAATTCAAAACTAATGGGGAATATTTTCAAACTGGGACTAAAGCTAATATCTGGCCCTGTTTTGATTTGTTTTGAGAAGCAGGGTGGGGCAGTAGTCGGCCTTTTAGGCCCAGGAAAGCTATGTAAAAGGCCGTCACATCATACTAAGATTTTCCTTGTGTCCCTCATCACTCTTTCTGACCAGTCCTCCTGGACTCTAGGGCAGTGAAATCATGCTGTCTGCAGGAGTCTGTTGAAAGGAAAGTCCAGCTCTTGGGAGTTTGTCAGGCCTGTGCAGAGGCAGTGGGAACTCTGCCAGATGTGCCCTGCCCTGCTGCAGCTGTTCAAGACCACAAATAGTCCTTTTGCTATCTTGTCTGCTGCTGGCCTTTCATTGGCATCTTCTGCTTCTGCAGCTTAATTACAGGTAGATAGAGCGCCAGAAAGTCTAAGGAGCTAAAAATACAGCATTTAGGAGACAATAGGATGGAGCTCGCTCTCAGAGTCTGGAGGTATAAAAGGAGGGAAAGTTTCAGAAGGCAAATTGTTCCTCAGCTGTTTTATGTTATATAAGGTGAGAGTGGATGTCAAGGATTCAGTGCAGGAACCATAAAATAATCAATTCATGCCATGCTTTATAAGCAGTAAGTATGTGCTTGAAATTAGGGCCAGTGATCATTTTATTGAAGCAAATCATTTCCAAACATAATAGAAAAATGCGTTATCGTTTTTCCTAGAATATTTCCTTTTTTTGTTGGTCTCTTTGATGTCCATAGATTTTCTTAAGATGACTAATCATTACTCTGTTTGCTGTTAGCAAATGACCCTGCCCTGTCATTTGCAAAGGAAGTTTCCTGCAAAAGGTTCTTGCAAAGGCTCCAATTTGGATACTATGCTGGTGATAATTTGAGCAGATGGTATCTATGGAGGCAAGACGTAACAACAGTAGTAGGTTCTCACAGAGCTTCAATAAAAAATTGGCTTTGAAAAAAAATAGTAGGTGCTGTCAGAATCCACTGTAAGCTTCACTCTCCTTAACACAGATTCAAATAAGTACAAAATTTTACTTGCTGACAGTTGTGTAGAGAATGTCAGAAAGGGCATTCCTGCTCTGGACTTAATTGCTGCTGATAGAGAATAGCTAATTGGTGACGTGGAAGTGACAAAAATTTTATGGGAAAATGACTAATTTAAAAAAAAATTTTTTTTTTTATTTATCTTTGTATGTGTATGAATGTACTGTCTGCATGCAGGTCTGTGCACCCGTGTCGTGCAATGCCGCGGAGGTCAGAAGAGGGCGTCGGATTCCCCTGGAACTGGAGTTCTCCTGGAATTGGAGTTACAGACGGTTCTTAGCCATCATGTGGGTGCTGGGGATCGAACCCGGGTCCTCTGCAAGAGCGTCGGTGCTCTTAACCGCTGGGCTATCTCTCCAGTCCCGAAAATGACTAATTTTAAGACTTAGGAAGCTGTGTGAGCAGAGATTTAACTGTTTTTTTTTTTTTTTTTACACAACAGATACTATTTAACTGCTACTATTTGTATATTTGTCATCAAAATATTTGTCAGTAAAATACTTGTCATTCCTAGTTCTCAGCAGAACTAATGGAGAGCCGAGAGCTTCCTGTGCTCCCGTGTCCTCACCGCCTTTCCTGCTGGTCTTTGGCCTTCAGGTCTCAGTCTAGACTTCGAAGGGATCCTTGTTTTCTTTAGCAGCATTTCAGTGTTGTCTGTATGTATGTCCTCCCCAGATCTTTGCCCTTTTCCCTTCTGTTTTCTGTGCTGGTTACTATCTTAGGGCAATGTTCCACTATTTCCAATATTCTATACGTTTTCAAATTGACTTTTATCTGAGCTACAAATTCAACACTGCCTTCTTCCTCTCAAAGCCATGGCCTATCCAAATTGACTAAATGCGAAGCCTTGAAGATGCTGCTGGCCACTTTCTTCTTCCCTTTGCTCCTCGGTCACCAGGTAGACTCCCCCTTCTTACTTTTGGAGCATTGGAGCATTTCCTTCCTGCGATATGACAGGAAGGACATCTGCTGACTGCCGTCTCACTTCAGACATCTCTCTGTTGCCTTTCCTCAGTTCTACCAGACCTTATCCAAATCTTCCCTGCCTCCTTCATATATGGACCATGCTAATAATTCTGCTCCTCATTTCCCTACATACTTAGCAGTCTCTCCATTTTACTCTGTCCTGTTACCCCATTACATTATTTAGCATTTTGTCTCTGATGTATGTAATGCTAATAGCATGTCCTCTCCCCTGATTTCTCACCTGAGTTAGAAAATCACTGTAATCAGGGTTGCAAGTTTTTGAAACCTCACAATGCTAGGCAAGTATCTAATGTTGTACTCCATAGTCTACAAAGTGGGCCAAACAAGGCTTTATTAGAAGGTTGTTATTGGGGCTGGAGAGACGGCGTAGCAGTTAAGAGCACCAACTGCTCTTGCAGAGGACCCGGGTTCGATTCCCCAGTACCCACATGGCGGCTGAGAACCATCTTTAACTCCAATGCCCTCTTCTGACCTCTGAGGCATTGGAAGACATAGGTGCACAAACCTACATGCAGACAGTATAAACATAGAAAAAAAAGAAGGTTGTTACCAGGATTAAATCAACTTCAAGCTACATAGCACTTATTAGTGGTGCTTCGAACAAGAAGGAATTTTGGATGTCATTGGACGGGGTCTCCCTAGTTCCAGTCTACTTGGAAGTCATTATGTGGACCAGGCTGGCCTCAATCTCACAGAGCTCCTCCTACATCTGCCTCCCCAGGGCTGAGATTAAAGGCATGTACCATCACACATATTTCAGATTTTGAGATATTTTCAGTATGTACAATGAGATGTCTAAGGGGTGGACCCACGTTGATACATAAAATTCACTTATGTTTCATATAAACCATATACACAAGACATAAAAGTAACTTCATGCAGTGTTTTTAGTGCCTGTGTTTTAGATGTGATCCATTCCATCCCATGTGGTCAGGTATGGGGTTTTCTACTTTGATGTCATCTTGATATGTGGAAAACTTTAGATTTTGGACTATTTTGGAGTTTGCTTTTGGGGATGATGGGAAATTAATGATGTGTATATTCAGTAGGCAAACAGTTGATCCAGAGCCTAGAATACTGATATCACCAAGTAAATATTAATTCTTCTTTCTGTCAGAATCTCACCCGTTAGATTAAGCTTAAATTATATTTAATCCTATATTCAAAAGTAAAGAGAAAAAAAAAACCCAGACCAGATTCTGATTTTGAAAGCTGGGAAAGGCAGGGAAGTGGTTTGTATAAACATAACTGCATCTTCTCTTCTTTGAGGCTTTTGTTGGGTGTTTGTAGAAGGCTAGTTTCAGGGTCGTGACATCCACTTCTTACTCATTCCTTGTTACAGTAATTACTATGGCATGGGGAATTTTCCATTTTGTCCAAACTCTTATTTTTTTGGTAGGATTTAAAAACTGTATTTGTAGACACGTTTGGTGGTGTACGCCTACAAACCCAGCATTTGGGAGGGAAGGCAGGAAGTCTAAGTTTCAGAAGTTCAAGGCCAGGCTACACTCCAGGAGATCCTGTCTCCAATTAAACAAATAAATATATAGTGTTTGTGTGCATGGTTTGGTCCATGGTACTTCCTCATTTGCAGTAGGAGCCAAGGCCAGCAGGCTGACAGATTGTTTCTGCAGTGATCTCAATGACTGAGTGGAAAAGCATTCTATGGATTTTAATCTGAGGCCAGCCTTCCTGCCCTGCCCACTTTGTAAAACCCAGCTCTCCTTCCTGAACCTATCCTTCTTCCTTGGGCATTGACTGGCATGGCTGCACTTACATACATGCAAACGATACACTCATACATGTAAGAAATAAAAATATTAAATAAAATATATTTTAAAAAGTGAAGTAAAAATGTAAGACAGCTCCATAGAGGTAGATAAAAACAACCAAACATAATCTGAAACAGAACAAACATTTTTGAGGTGCTGTATGAGAAGCCTGACAGAAATTGTGTTAACCTGATGTGAAGGCACTGGGGTAGCTTCCAGGAAGGAGATGGTGTTTGGACCTTGAAGGACATTTCAGGAAGGGTAACTACTGATGCTCTTCAGCCTCCAAGAAGAGTCCCAGAGGTTTGAGAATGCTTGGATGTTTAAAAATGTACAGAGATAGCCTAGCGGTTAAGAGCACCGACGCTCTTGCAGAGGACCCGGGTTCGATCCCCAGCACCCACATGGCGGCTAAGAACCGTCTGTAACTCCAATTCCAGGAGAACTCCAGTTCCAGGGGAATCCGAGACCCTCTTCTGACCTCCGCGGCATTGCACGACACGGGTGCACAGACCTGCATGCAGACAATACATTCATACACATACAAAAAAAAATAAATAAATAATAATTAAAAAAAAAATGTACAGAGAACAGAGAGAAACAAAACAGTAAAGGCTCAGAAAGGACTTCTTAGTATGTGGCTGGATATTCACAGCTTTTGTTACCCAGGACTCCTGGTTACTGGATGCAGAGGAAAAGGAGACACTGGCGGGTGGGTGTGCACTGCTGTACCTTGGATAAGAAGGAGAAAGGTCTGGGACTGATTCTTCACACACAGAGGAGTTGGCTCCCTAGGGGAGTGGAAAAGAAGTAACTCTTCCTTTTCCACCCTCAGATGGTCAGTCTGAGTACAGAGGAAGGCTTAACGAAAGAAGATACTCAGGTGTAAGGATGTGGCCTCTGTGAGAGCTGTGACAGTAGGTCAAGGGGGGATGGCACTGGACAGTAAGGAGTATGTTGGGGGGATTGTTCCTTGTGGAGGGAGAACATTGAGATTTGAGCCTGATTGAAAATGACGTCTTAAGATCCTAGCTCTGAATCCAGAGAAAGCTTGAGTTGTGCTGAAACAGGACTAGAAATGTGCTGGCTTTGAGGGTTCTCTTTTGGAATGTAAACTCTTGCGTGACCCTGTCCCCACCATGGCCATGTTTTGCCCATGAGATCCATTGTTAAGGCCAGTTGAACCAGACACTATTCTAAAATCACCTATTTGCCAAAAACTGGGTTTTTTGGTTTTTTTTTTTTTTACTTATATGTTGGGGCTGGCTGGTTGTCTCAGCAGGGAAGAGGGCTTGCCACCAATCCTGACACTGGAGTTCAATCAGTGGGACCCACATGGTGGTGGAAGGAGAATACTGACTCCCACAAATTGTCCTCTGACCTCCACACGTGTGCAGTGATGCCTGTGAGAGCTCTCACGTGCGTGCACACACACACACACACATGCACATGCACACACAAATAATAAATTTTAAAAACAAAATCTTACAAATTGCTCTTATTTTCTAAAGATGTTGAGGAAACTAACTAGAAAAAATTGGCAACTTGAAGAGGACCTGTTCTTTCTCTGTGTATCTCCATCATCTCTCTGACTAGAAGATTTCTTTCTGTCTCTTCTGGGAAATTGTCATTCTACCCTGGAATTAAGTGGCAATCTCTTTATTTCAAATTGATGAGGCTTCTGCTGCAGTCACTGCCTTGTGGCAGCATTAATAAAACAGATTACAATACTATCACCATTTGCATCTTGAGTCTTCAGAATTATGTGTTATAAGCCTCTCCTGAAATCCATATCCTGAATTTTTATTTCTTTAATTTCTTTGAGGAACAAGAAAAGAAACATAAATTATTAGGAAAAGAGCTCTCATTCATTGTGTCCCTTGAGAGATAGCCTAGCGATTAAGAGCGCCAACTGCTCTTGCAGAGGACCCGGGTTCAATCCCCAGCACCCACATGGCAGCTGAGAACTGTCTGTAACTCCAATTCCAGAAGAACCCCAGTTCCAGAAGAATCTGACACCCTCTTCTGACCTCCGCGGCATTGCACGACACGGGTGCACAAGCCTACATGCAGACAGTACATTCATACACATAGAAAATAAAAAAAAATTAAAAAAATATTCTTAAGCCTCTCAAGAGTTCTTTATTGATCTGGAAGTTCATCAGCACAAAAAATTAATAATCACAATAGTTTGTGAAACTTATCTTGGTAACGTGGTAGGAAAGATACACGATCCATAGAACAGGAAGGGCTTACACCAAGGAACTTGAGCATTCTGCCGAATGCTGTCTTCTTCTGCAAGGGTCAGACACCGAGTAGGCTGCTGGCAAGATAACACCAGTATTAGCCTTAGCAGAACATACTTGGGTAGTCAGCACTGAAAGTGATGATTATCACACACAAATCTGTGAAAAAACAGCCTCCCTTTCTCTATGATATTTGCTCTATGCCTATTCCTTGTTTATTTATATGAACCCTGGATTTCTATAGCAGCACCTTCAAAGTGTTTAAACCATTATGTGAAGGTAAAGGTAGTGTCATCTGGAGTAAAAGCCTCTAAAATTTTTATTTGACTGACCATTATGCTGGATTTTATTTAGAATTTCCTTATTGAGTTACCATGAATCTCAGAAACACATAACTCCTTCCGTGACCGTTTTCCCATCTTTGGTTCATAATAAATTCATAAATGGTCAGAAGAGAATGAGGAGAGGCTGACCTCTAAGTGAAGGATGAGTTAGGAGTATGGCCTGATGAAATGCTCAGAGGGTGACTAGAGTTGGCAGTATTGTGATCTATTTGCTATTCAGTTCATCATTCCTACCCCAAAAGCAGGATGAATGCTTAAGGTGTTGGATATACTAATTACGTCAGTCGATCATTACATAATATAAAGGTATTGAAATATCATATTGTACTTGATGAATATGCCTAATTATTATGTGTCAAATCAAAAATAAGTATGAGAAAACCCTTATGTTATATATTAATGACTTAATGATTCTAGCTGCTAAGGTATATCTGATTCTTGCTGATTGCCAGTTAGTATGTGAAATGGTTTATTACTTGATCATTAGACAATTCAGCAGTCAGAAATATTTCCTCCATCTGTATTATGAAGCTAAGGGAACCCTCTTTTCTTTTTGCTCAGTATAATATGTGGTTAAGCCAGACTTGGACCCAGACTCGTCTTGACGCCAGAGCCTATACTCAGAACAGCTGTGCTTGTGTTCTTCTTTTGGCAATGATCTACAGAGATCTATTATTACTCCAGGCCCCGAAAAGGCCATTATAGAGTTAGCAGGATTTTGTTAGGAAAACTAGGTTTCCTTAAGTACACTTAAACAGCCAGCAGAATCAAGCTCCAAAGAGAGGCCTGAGAATAGAAGAGGAATGTGTCTTTGCTGATATCTGGCAGATCAATCTCCTTTAGCATAGCTGGTCACTGAAACACAGCTGTGGTTGGCTAATGTGCAACACCCCAAGATTACACAGCACAGAGAAGGTACGTCATGTTACTTGCTTGATGCCTAGGAGAGTTGATAAACATTCTTTTAGGGATTATTGTCTAACAGATTCTGACACTACTTTAAAAAACAATGGACATTGTAAGAATATTATCGTTTACCTATGAATGAATGTAAATTTGATTAAAACAGATCAAGTCACTCTTGACAGAGATAAGGAGTGAAACTTATTTTTATCTAACAGCAAATATCATAAACATCATTGCTAGACAATGCACTAATTCACTTTGCCTGCCTTCTAGGAAGGCCATATCTCATGTGGAAGATAAACTTCAGGTATACAGAACAGAATAAAGAGATACGTGGTGTGCTACCAGGTTTGTAAAGTGATTGTATATCATGCGGGTACCAGGAAAAGCCAGCCTTTGTGTGAGTCTCCAGGATGGGGTGGACTGCTCATGCCCAGTATGTAAAGAAGACTTGGTTATCTGTGCTCTGTCATGTTTGTTTGGAAGCGTGTGGTGGGCAGTCATGAGCACCAGAGTAAACCTTGTACTTTGCAGAGAAAGGAACTGATACAGATTGGCTCAGGGCCTGCTCTTGACATAATGTGGAATTAGAGGGTGGGCCCGAGGAGGAAGATGACTAGAAGATGACTGTAAGATTCCAGGCTAGAAAACAGGGACTTTGGTATCATTACAGATATGGGGAGCAAAGGGAAGTGCTTGTTTTTATTGTGGCCTGGAAATTCTTACCCATTCTCAGGGGAAACTTGAAATTTTGCGCCTGTTTGCTTTATGAGTTTGTGGACTTGTGGTGTGGCAATTAAATGGAAAGAAGTCAGGCATCAGTTCCGCACTGGTGAATCTTCAATGCAGAAAAGAAACTAGTAATTGAACATCATGATGGTCAGCTGCACTGGGTGACCTGTTCACATATTGCTCACAGACGTCTTAGTGGGTAAAACTATAAGCTACAAGGCCAGTATTGTAAAATTTATGTTTCTGTAGCAAATACTTTCTTAAAATGTTATAGTAGAGGCAGATCTGGTAATGCATGCTTGTAATACCATAACTTTGGAGGCTGAGGCAGGAGAACTGGCACAAGTTTGAGGCCAGACTGGATTATGTATCAAATAGCATGCCAACTTAAACATAGTAAAACCTATCTCAAAAAAAAAAAAAAACACAAAAAAAAAACCTGGAGCTAGAAAGGTGACTGAGTGGTTAAGAGCATTGTCTGCTCTTGCAAAATCTCCTATAGCAGAGGACCCAGGTTGGATGCCTAGTACCCACATGGCAGTGAACAACCATCTGTAACTCCAATTCCAGGGGATCTGACTCCCTCTTCTGACCTCCCTGGGTATTGCATGACATAGGTGTACTCATGTACATGCAGACAATACACTGTTCCACATAAAATTTTTAAAAAATTAAAAATTACTAAAACAAACCAAAGACCCCCCCAAACTGAAATATTGTAGTAGAATTTCAGCATATTAACTTTGAGGTTTTGTTGTTGTTGTTGCTGCTGGTATTGTTATTGAAGACAGGATCTGTCTAGCCCCGGCTAGCCTAGAACTAACTATGTAGACTAAGCTGGCCTTAGTCTCAGATATCTGCCTCCCCAGCACTAGGATTAAAGGCTCGTACCACTACTTTTGAAAGCTGGTTTTTGTTTAACAGAATGCTTTGCAACTTCCTTGATTGGGATTGTTTGGCTTCAGACTGTAGACTTTTGAGAAAAATTTTGTAAGAGAGCCATAGGAGCAAGTGGGAGGACAGAGGGAGGGTGCCGTTCCATAAATGGGGTATCTAGAATTAGCAAGGAAGTCGACTCAACACAAACAGTGGCTATGAGCGTGGCTCTGCCAGGTGACATAATTCCCTCTCCTCTAGACTGTCTGCCCTCACTGACCTTAGCTGTGCTAGATTAAGGTTAATTTAAACTGCTTATGTGCCCCAAACCAGCTTCTTCCTTATTCTCTCTTTATGATATAGCATTTGCCTGTCTTCTATTATAAAGTATAATGTGCCCCTCAATGGGAGAGCAACCCTTGTCATAAACAGCAATGCTTAGATGCAGTTTTAGATTCCCAAAAGTACAAAGGATATTTTCTTATGATTTAGGGCTGTTTTTTTAAAGGTGTTAGAAGCAGTAATTTCTGATCCTGGAAGCAAATTAAGCCTGTTGAAGTTTTTGAAAATAAGAACTGATCCTTTCTCAGGGTTCTTCCAAAATGTTTCATCATCTCCAAATCCAGGCCTCACACCGTGAAATCACCACTACCCCTTAGAAAGAGGCATCACTTTTGCTCTAGTATTTCATCTGTCTCAACAGCTGTGAAGCTAGCTAGATAACAGACAGCCCTCCTTACATGGGGCTTCTGCGCCCATGGACTCAACCAATAGCAGATCAAAAATATTTGAAGAAAACCTTGCATTTGTGCTGAATACACACATACATTTTCTTGTCGTTATTCTCTGAGCAATGTCTTACAACAAGTATTTACATTGCATTAGGTATGATAAGTCATCTGTAAATAAGAATGTGGAAAAAGACATGTAAGTTACATGCAGATTTCGCCTAAGGGACTTAGCACCTGTAGATTGTGGTGGCAGAGAGGGACCTAGAACCTGTGACTCAGTCAGAAGAAGAGAGAACTATACTTCATTTTTTTTAGACTTTTTTCTTATACCATCATCCTTTTATTCATTATCTATAATTGGTATTTTCTACTACATAATTAACTGTTAAAAGCCATACTTATTAATTTTGACGCTTTTGTAGGCAAAAGAATTTGAGCATTTAATTTAAAAGCTTATTCTTTCCCCTTCTTATCATTAAAAACATATCTTTTTAGTCAAGTTGATATTCTAAGTGCTTAACAGAATAAAACTTTGCATGCCCAGACTCTTCCTTAGCTTCTGAGTCATAATGTCGAGAGATCCTTGTGGATAGAGGCAGTGCGATACATAATGCTTTCCGCCTGGCTCTGCCACTTGCTTGAGGAAATTGCTCAACTCCATGTGCCCGTCTCTTGTCCTATAAAGCCAGGATGATAATACTGTCTGCAGTTGCTCTTGCGGGCACTAAAGGGTTTAAAGCACTTCAGACATTTCCTGGCCGGGATTTGTGTTCCTACAATCATATGTGTTTGAAAGCTTCCCAGGAGATTCTGACGTTCATTCCCAGGAAGAGGTACTGACTAAGCCTTTCACAGTTTTAATGGAGAAGACTGAGACTCAGAGAAGGCTAAATGACCTACTCGAACTAGGATGTGCTGGTATTAGAATACATTTTTATGTCTCCTCAAACACCCACTTAATTTTGATTTCCCTCTTTACTTTTCATTTATACTTAGAAATGCACCCCTCGACTCTGCGCATGCTCATGAGCATGAAATACCTACACTTCATTTCTTTCCAAAGAACAGCTGTGTCCTCTCTACTGCCCAATTCTTCTCAAAAGTCAGGGTGAGAATCAGCTTTATGAAAAAGTAAACTCTTTGAAGTTATTTTGTTCACTGAAGAGCTTCCAGCTTTGTGAGGACACACACAGACCATGCCTGTGCTGTACTGCATCGGCATTGTACTAGATTATATTGAGTGGCCACCAGCAGACATGTCTGCTCACAGTCAAAGGTGATGGGTACCACTCAGACTGAAGGCCCTGTGGGACAGATAACCCTAACTAAGAGAACTGTAAGAGCCTGGGTTTTGTTTTTGTTTTAATTTTTAAGGAGAGAGCTCTAATAAAATTAAATATTAAACAAAAGCATACATATAATTATTTAAAAGTCATTTTTTGTTATCTTTTGTAAGTACAAATTTACATTTATAAACTTACCAGTAAGGCCATTTTACAAGTCTGAGATCAGGGGTTCTGAGTCAGAGCTGCCATAACAGGGGCAATACACTATCTAATGTAACCGGTAACATTTTTATTTCCTTTTGGTCACTTGGGAAATCCTTAATCATACCCCTAAGCAGTTTTAAAATGTAATAATTAACAATCATTGATAGCTCACTTTATCTTAGTATACTTTTTAATTAATCTGATCTAGAAGGTAGACACAATGTGAACTTTTTTACTTTCTTGCATTTAATGAATTTTTAAAAATTATTTTACGTGTATGAGTGTACTGTCTGCATGTAGGTAGGCACACCCGTGTCCTGCAATGCTGAGGAGGTCAGAAGAGGCCGTCGGATTCCCCTGGAACTGGAGTTAAAGACAGTTCTTAGCCACCGTGTGGGTGCTGGGAATCGAACTCTGGTCCTCTGCAAGAGCAGTCACTGAGCCATCTCTCCAGCCCCTAATCTGAAATTTTTATTTTTCTGATAAAATATTGCAGATATTATTTCACTGTACATACTGGATTTGGATATTTTGAGTTATAACAGAGACTTTTTATATAAAGTGTTAACTTTTTGTTTCAAGATTGAATTCCTAATAATGCAGCTATTCACATGCCTCACAGAAGACATAAAAGTCAGACCAGGAGCACCTAAAAACTTAGAATCCATGCCAGCCAATGATGTCATTCCATGATTCAACTGGCAGGAAGATCACTGTTATACCTGGAAGGGCTTGTGCCAACCAGTTGTACCTGCTTCTGGCCTGGCATTTATTTGAGAGTGATGTGTATGTAGGTTGTTGGTACACTTGTATACATTTGAACATGCACAGACTTGAATTCTCCCAGAAGAATGCTAATGCAGAGTTAGAACTTTCCTAGTGAGTGACTCATTTATACGTTCAAATGTACCAAAGAGATAGCAAGAAACACATTCTTCCAGTATCTGCACATGAAGCAACTTAATGTAGACAGATGTACTCATGATGTGTTAAAGTTTGTCATGGTGACATACATTTGTCCTTATTTCCTATCATGTCTTACTCAAAGCCTAAGAGGTAATATTTACAACAGAATTAGATAAGTGTGATGGTTTGCACCTTCGATCCCAGAACTTCAGAGGAAGAAGAAGAGGCAAGCAGATCTTTGTGAGATTGAGGCCAGCCTGATCTACAGTTCCACGCCAGCTAGGACTACAAGGAGACCCTGTCTCAGAGTAAACAACAGCAACAAAATAGAAAATTAGGGTACCTCTAAAGTACCTTGTTGAAGCCTTTTTGATAATCACTGTTCCAGGGAGCATGGATTTCATCCCTGCAATTACCCTTGTAGCTATCTGCATGTGGCTCAGGCCCCAGGCATCATTTGACTGACATTGCACACAGGGTGTGGCCACAAGAAGACCCCAGAGGAACTGCCTTCTGGCTCTAGAGCTGAGAAAACCAGAACTTCCCCGTTGGCTCAGGACTTTAATGAACGAACACTCAATTTCGTAATTATATTTCCTTCTTCTTTTGACTGCTAAGAGATTCTAAGTTGAGATGAATTCAGTGTTGACGGTTCTACAGAATCACCTTCTGGTCCATGTACCTGCGGAGTAATTGCTAGCTTTACTTTCTTCACCATGAACTTACCTATTCCTGTCTTGTGGCATTGCACATATTTTTGCCACCAGTCTTGACTTTTGGGGGAAGAGGTATGCAGAGATATTTCTTTTTATTTCTTTTCTCTTTTTTCTTCCATGTCTCCCCATTCACAATACAGACCAGGCCCAGTGGCCTAGGCTGAGGTGTACATGGGGTAGGTAGGTTTGCTCTGCCTCCTCTTTCTATACAGTCAGTATGGAGACACAGCCTGTGGTAAGCACCTGGAAGCCCGCAGAGATATTTCTTGTGCTCTACAAATACCCCTTCTGAAATCACAGTACTAGGAACATTGCGTGGTTGTCATTTTGTCAGTTTGTGAAACAGTCATCATTCTTATCAAAGTGTCTCCCTAGGGAGTACTGATAATGTCTCAGACATCTGATGGCTTTTCCATTGGAAAGGAAATCTGATCTCTTAATGATCCTCCAAAGAAAAAAGTTGATGTACAAGATGTCCCTGGATTGTCAGTAATCATTAAAATCAGCAAATACACAAAATCATTATAGCACCTTGTAGCTTGACTACGATCTTTAGTGAAAGAAAGGGGTGTGTGTGTGTGTGTGTGTGTGTGTGTGTGTGTGTGTGTGTGTATTTTACTACACATTCTCTCTGAAATTCATTTTGGCTTTAGGTTCATCGAACTTCTTTAATGTCTAATTCCTTCCTAAAGGCAGGAAACACCCAGTGAGGAGCTAGGGATATGTGTTTTAACTGCAGAGGTTTTTTTCACCTATATTTTATCTTTTAAAAAGTCACAGTTTGCAAATCTTAGTCGTAGTACATCTATACAATGGATTTCTATGCAGGGGTAAAGAAAGAGGATATCATGAACTTTTCAGGTAAATGGATGGAACTAGAAGATATTATGCTAAGTGAAGTAACAGAAAAACAAATGACAAATGGTATCCCTCATTTGTGGACACTAGCACCAAATACCTAGTAAGGCAAACTGAGCAATGTTAATGTTATATTTCTTTTTCTCTGAAAGCAACTGTGCTCTTATAATGTGAATCCCTTAATGGGCTCTAGAATTAACCTACCACTTATTTTCAGACTTTGTAATTTTGGTACAAGTATGGAGGGTATGTAGGCATATTTCAGAGTAATATAAAATTAAAAGGGAAAAATGTGAATTCTAAAATATGATTTGGAGTTAATATATAGTCTATTTTCAGATGACATAATTTTAGTATATGTGATATATATATATATGCATATTTTGAAGCAATATAAATTGGAGAGAACAACAACAAAAGGACTGGGACAAAGAACTTACTGGAACAGTAAACTTCTCCCCAAAACAATAGTCTTCTGCATAGAAAAACTTTAAAAAGACTCAGAAAAATATCCAAGACATGTATGGCAGAATGCATGAACTCAGGTGGGGTGGGATATGGAAAGGGGAATGAGTCTAAATTGGACTGAGAAATGTATGAAATCCACAAAGCTTCATATTTAAAAAATATTTTTTTAAAAAAGAGAAAAAAACAAATAGGCAAAATAAATAAATAAATCTTAGTTCCAGCTTAAAATCTGCCAGTGTGCTATGTTCCCACTCTGTTCCCCTTAAATGCCGTCTTGATACATTCCCACCCCTGACTTGAAGGGAAGTAGCTCTCCCTGTGTAGTTGAGTTCTCTTTCTCTTTGAAGTCTGTTGTAACAGTGCTGCTTTTACTGGCCTTTAACGGTAAATCTGAGTTTCCCAAGATTTGCTTTTTTACAGGGTTCACTTACCCCCTAGCTTTTCCCCATAGATGTGATGGTTTCCTGACCCCTGGTACTATTAGATTTAAGTCTGTTCTATGGGCCCTAGTACTAACCAGTGTCCAAGCAGAATTTTAATATCATATTGAAGGTAAATGAGAAGCCCCCCTGCCAAAGCATCTCAGACTATAGCACAGTCGCAGTCCCTTGCTCCACACACATCACTGTCAGTTTACAACCCTCCTAACAGTGGATGCATGCATGCTGGGGCCCCAGGGTCACAGTTACAGGCATGTTCTACTCTGAGCATGTCTTTGCATGTTTTTAACCAAGATGAGTCAATAGAGATAAACGTGTGCCTTGTATCTGTGTATCTCACTACTGCCTACATCTGCATAAAATGTACAGGCCCTGGTTCCAAATATTGATAAAAACTCAGAAGTCTTGGCATACTTTACCCCATGGCCTTTTCACTGTTTCTCTTGCTGAGACTTTCATAAATCCTGCAGTGGTTATAAGGGCCTGCCTGATCTGCCCCCTTTCCTCATAATTTTTCAGACATTATCATCCCAGCCCTCCTCCACTACCTCATGTCACCAATGGCAGACCCCTTAGTTTTCTCCACATACCAGGCCTGCTTTTTCCTTCCAACACTTCACTGTGTTTTCCCCTCTGCCTGCCCTGCTCCTCCGTCACGTCCTTCAAGACTTTGTTCCTCTCACCTTCCAAGCAAGCCTTAGTTAGCTACCATATGCAAAAACTATCCTGCCTCCATCTATCCTTGACACTCCCAGTCCCCCCTGGTACTATTTATTTGTAAGAATGCCGCCCTCTAATATTACACTGTGCAGTCTGGTGGGGGCTGGGGAGTATCTCAATCAGAAAAGCACTGGCCTTCGAGCACAAAAACTAGAATTCTACCTCCAGAACCCGCATACAAATGCACTTGTAATCCCATTGCTGAGGATAATCCATTGCTTTGGATACCTGGGTCCTGCTGGCCACCCTGGCTAGCCTAACAAGTAAACACTAGGCCAATGAAAGACCATGTCTCAAAGGAAGGGGAACAGTGTTCCTAAGAATGGCACCTGAGGTTGTCCCCCAGCCTACACACACACACACACACACACACACACACACACCAATATACACTTGAACACATACACACATAAAACTAAAAATCACACTGTATAATTTGATGTATTTTATAAGCAAATGCTAGTGGATTTTTTTTTTTTCTGAGGCAAGGTTTCTCTGTAGAGAGAAATGGAATTTGCTGGCCTGGAATTTGCTATATAGACTGGGATGGCCTCAGACTCTCAGAGATCTTTCTGATTCTGCCTCCTGAATGCTGATATTAAAGACTTACTCCACTATGCCAAACTCTGGTGAGTTTCTTAATTAATGACAAAGGAAGACTGGGTTATAAGTTCAGAGCCCCCCAAATGGAATCAATCTCTCTCCCCTCTCTTCTCTTCCCCTCCCCATATTCTCTGTCTCCAGCAGAAATTGTTGTGAGTACGATTACTCAGTTGTAGGAAGGGCTTTGGTGTGTGAAGAAGGCTTTAGAATTTGTAAAAAGGTAAACTTGGCCAATATTTTTCTCTCTCATCCTGCATTTCTTATTTACTATAATCTTGTATGTTTTTCTATAGCATCAACTAATTTTTGTCATAAGGAAGGTTACCAGTAAATAAATAGTAAAGAATGGCAGTACAGAACCAACCCCTTTAAGCTTCCAGATCTTCACTGGTGACATCAGCAAAACTGAACCAGAGATCAGGAATAAACAATCAAGCGTCCACATGCCACCTTATTACCTTTCTCTTAATGTAACAGCTACTTAATAGATGAGAACCTGCTTCTTGCGGAGCCTGGTTGGACCTCAGAATTCTTTCCTACACATAGGACCACTAGTAATTCAGAGTTAGTATGTAAGTGGAAACCAGCATATTCCTTACAGCTGCTCTGTGGTCCCAAAATGGAGAAAGGAAGGGCTACTCTGTTTTTCTATGGAGCTAGAATTTTGACTGTTTCATGTTTTTTTTATATTAAATATCCCTGCATGAAACATTAATAATCACAAGTAGTCATTAACTGTCTTCCAGTATAACCAAGAAATAGATGGTATTGATTAATCTAGTTTTCTGTTTGTACAATTGTACCTTATTGTCAGTTTTCAAGGGAGTAGGATACTTTGAGAATCATTTTCTACATGATTCAGGTTATACTTAGTACTTGCCCATCAAAGTCATCATTAGAACCATTGAACTACATGTGTGTTGAAGAGCTGCTTGAGGTGGACTTCTTGTCACCCAGGCATTTCATCCCCAGGTCATTTTCCTCTTATTTGATCAGACTCACCTTACGGTGACTTGACACAGTCAATCTCTGTCAAAGCCATTTTGTTCCTGCCTCCCATTATGTCTGTGTGTCATGTATTCTCTGCCATCAGTTGTTTGACCTATGTTTTATCTTGTACTTTATGTTTCTTTGTAAGCTACCTGAATCTTCTCTAGAACAGTACAGGTCTGCACATATGTATGTATATATATATATACATACTCATGTATGTCACATTTACATGCATAAATTTGCATACATGCAAATGTTTGAATGCCATTTTTATTTTTGTGCCATTTTTTTTTATGTATGTGCTATTTTTATTTTTCTATGTAAGGAATGAAAAAAATCTAACTAGAAATTTCATTTTTTTTTTTTCCTTATCAAGACTATTTTGAATGGAAAAACTTTGGAAATATCTTTTTTTTTTTTGGTCTTTTCAAGACAGGGTCTCCCTATAGCCCCAGCTGTCCTGGAACTTGCTCTGTAGACCAAGCTGGCCTTGAACTCACAAAGATCCGCCTGCCTCTGCCTCTCAAGTGCTAGGATTAAAGGTGTGCACCACCACGCCCTGCAATTGGAAATATATTACAGAGAACATTTGGGGTATCAAATGCATGTCTTAAAAAAAAATAATAGCCAGGTGTGGTGGAATGTGCCTTTAATCCCAGCACTAGGGAAGCAGATGCAGGTGGATCGCTATGAAATTGAGGCTAGCCTGATCTACACAATAAGTTCCAGGCTAAATGGAACTACAGGGAAACCCTATCTCAAAAAACTATATACACATACACATAAGCTAATATTGGTTTGGGGTAGGTACTTATATGACAGTTTCCTTTCTCTCTGCATCTTAAATGCAACAAATGGGAAATATTTAATTTGTTTAGCAATTAGAAAAGATTGTTAGTAATAACATTAGAGATAACTGTGCCTGCCATTGTTCTGTTCTCAAAGGGTCAAAGCCCCTGTAATAGTGCTCCTGCCCATTCCCTCTGCAATGGAAAATGTCTAATTATCTTTGCTGCTTATTTTAGGCTCCTTCTCAGTCATGAGCTTTAAATTAAGGTTAAGATAATGAATGTGAAGGGGTTTATAAAGCATAAACATACTATCCAGAAAGAATGAAGGGTATCCTAGGACTCTATTGGTGTGCCATTGAATTAGATTTTAGAATTTCCCATGAAATACAACAAAATTTCTTAGTTTATAAGCATAATTCATGTGGTAATGTATGAAATAATGCTTTTATATGGTTCTGCAGGTCATTAAAATTTTAATACTGAAAACTGCACATTGTCTGAGTAAGAATTGTCGGATGGCCTTGCGTGCCGATGTTTCCCACACCACGCTGGGTTGGTTATTTATCTAGTGTGTGTTCCTCCAGGGAGGAACCTGATTTGTCTTGTACTGTCTCATGTTCACCACTGTTTTCTGCTTAGAATAATTTTCTAGTTCTGCAGACTTACTTGATCTTTTGCATCAATGAAATTTATTATTGTAGCTCTCATATCACATGGATGTTATAAGTGGGGATAAAATAAGGTCAAAATGTCATTTCAATAAGGAAGTATAGTGTGGTATTATAACCATGAAAACTTGTTATGTGAAAATTTGAGGATCTTATGTTTTGGCAAAGTTGGGTTTGCTTTGGTGGTTATGTGGTTTGAAGTATTTTGTGAGCAACAATATTGGGGTTTTCACTGAAACTTTAAACCACATGAAGTTTTGTATCTAAAGAGTCAATAGAGTATTGCTTTAGTATTCCAAGCAATTTATTCCCTGTGTTTAGAAAAGACATCCATAGTTTCACCTCAGTATTGATAGTGATTTTATTCCTTCAGTTAAAAGTCATTCATGTTCCTTCCCTCCCTCCCTCCCTCCCTCCCTTCCTTCCTCCCTTCCTCCCTCCCTTCCTCCCTTCCTCCCTTCCTTCTTCCTTTGAGAAAGAGTCTCATGTAACCCAGATTGACCTAGGACTCCCTTTGTACCCAATATGTATTGGAATGTGACCTTGAACTTCTGATCCTCCTGCCTCCAGCTCCTGACTGCTAAGCTTACAGGCATGCCCCACCATGCCCAGCTCACACGGTACTGGGGACTGAACCCACAAGGGCTTACTTGCTAGGCAAGCCTGTCTACCCACTGAGCTGCAGCCCCAGGCCTGACACATTTCTTACATGATTTAAATTAAAGTCTCAACTGTGAGATAAAAGTTTTACAGTGATTATTTTTTTCACTGATAAGAAAGGGCCTGGTTTTTATGAATGTCTGGAAAAGAAAACAGTTTTGTCAACCTGTCTTGCAATGTTTTGTCTCTAAAATATACCTCGGGCTGGAAAGATGGCTCAGTGGTTAAGAGCACCAACTGCTCTTGCAGAGGACCCAGGTTCAAGTCCCAGCACCCACACCCAGCAGCTAAGAACCACGTTTAAGCCAGGCGTGGTGGTGCACTCCTTTAATCCTAGCACTCAAGAGGCAGAGGCAGCCTGGTCTACCAAGTGAGTTCCAGACCACCTGGGGCTATAGGGATGGATATATATATATATATATATATATATGTTAAATTGAGTTTAAATTTATTTAGTAACCCAAGCAAAAAAATACAAGTTTCAGCCAGACATGGTAGCCTTTAATCCCAGCACTCAGAAGGCAGAGGCAGGCAGATCTCTGTGAGTTCAAGACCAGCCTGGTCTACAGAGCGAATTCCAGGACAGCTAGGGCTACAGGGAGGCCCTGTCTTGCTTTTAAGAAATTTTTTTCAGGCTCCTGTAGTTTTTATTGAAGGGATTTTGTTTTTGTTTTTGTTTTTTTGGTCTTTTCGAGACAGGACCCGGGTTCGATCCCCAGCACCCACATGGCGGCTGAGAACCATCTGAAACTCCAATTCCAGGAGAACTCCAGTTCCAGGGGAATCCGACACCCTCTTCTGACCTCTGCAGCATTGCATGACACGGGTGCACAAACCTACATGCAGACAGTACATTCATACACATTAAAAAAAAAAAAAAAAAGGATGGGCAGAGATGGCAGGCTTAAGTCCTCTTTACCACACAGGCAGCTAAGTTCAGCTTAGGCGAACTTGATTTAATGGAGATTTAGATATTTTCTGTGCTACTTAAGGATATAGACAATAAAGAGGAAAAAAAAAAAGAAAGAAAAGAAAAAATCCTCTTGTTCAAGAACATAGGTTGTGTTAGGATCTGGGAGAGCGGAGGCAAAGCTAATGACAAGGCCCTTTGAACAGTAGCCAACTTTATAACACTAATTTGGGGAGCTAGAAAGATGGCTCAGTGATTAAGAGCATCAGCTGCTCTTACACAAGACCTGTGTTCAATTCCCAGCACCCACATGACGCTAAACCACCTGTAACTCCAGTTCCAGGGGAATCCAATGCACCCTTCTGAATCTGTGGGCATTGCAAGACAAGGGTCCACTTACACACATGCAGGCAGTACACTCATACACATAAAATTAATAAAACATTTTAAACATGACATCAGTTTTGATACTATATGGTATAACTGGATAATTACAATGACACCCAGTCTTAAAGTTCAAGTCGGGTATTGTAAGGAAAAATTACCCCTTTTGCTCTCCCCATGCCATCTCAGTGCTTATCAAAATAATAACTAGTGCAGGCTCCTCTACTCAGAGCAGTGCTGACACACTGGGCACTTGTGTCTGTGGGTGGGATATTGAGGGTACCTTTGATTTCTTAGTGGATTTTTTAAGGCTGTAACCTATCTGGGCTGTGAATCAACAGAAGACATAGCCTACGATTTGAAGTTCTGAGTAGCAGGTGGTGTGACTGCAGGCCTGATACCAGCCAGTTACTTAAAAGTGTTGGGTAGAAATGAGCCTGAAGGAATGTATTAAGTATTTGAGCTTCAGTTACTTAACCACTAAAATGGAAGTGAGGTTATGTTTCATAGAATATGAATTTATCCCATCTACTTCAGGTCCCCTAATTTTCTTGGAAGAGGGTGGTTTCAGTTCCTACAAGAAGAACTTGTCACAGTCCCAAGACACGACCAGCCTGGCCTTGTGTACTGACTCTTCCTGCCTTTAAATGCTGATAGCTCATTATCTTTCTCCTCCTATATTTCTGGCTGCTCTCTATAAACTAGCAATTTGAGATGTGGAAGATGTAGTGAATTCTTTTTTCTGAGCTGCTGTCTTTTTTCTTCTTCTAGTATTCAGAGCCTAAATGTCCTACAAGGTACTCAGCTTATTGGGTTTCTTCACAATAGGAAAAAAAAATCTCTCCTGTTACTTCTACTAAAATTACTATACAACTCTGGGCAAACTTTCCTGAGACCGAGTCTGCCTTTGAGTAAAATAAAAAGGATGGAATACTAATATCCTAATCTTGTGTTTAGCTGCAGTGTTTATCCTAGCTGCCATGTAGACCACCCAACACCATGGATACTCATACCTGAATGTTTCTATAAAGTAGCCTGAGGCACTGGTCTAATACACTTTGATTTGAGCACTGTGCTAAATGATGATCCCATTTATGATGTTCCTTAGTTCACCAAACAGTGCCTGGAGCCACAGGGAATTACATGAATTAGTGGTAGATAAAGAAATCAGGTTAAAATGCTATTTAAATAAAGGTGCATGGTATGGCAGTATACGAAGTGACAACTTGTTACATGAAAGCCTGTTTGAGAATCTTGTGTTTTGGCCAGTCCACCTGGCACTGCCCCACTTGTGTTGTAACACTGGGTTTTCTTTCCCATTCTCCTCTCTTGTCTGACATCTACAAATAGTAGGCACTCGGTAGTTTTCCAGGGATATAGTTCAGAAACGGTTTGCCATGTCAGTACACTTCTTAAAAACAAAAATTTGATCTCCTTTAAAATAGCTCGTATTTCCATAAAAAACATGCATGTTTCCCCATGTCTGATTATAATCATAGATTAAGGTGCTCATAAAGGTAGGCAAAGTGTCATAGACATGGAAATACACACGGAAGTTTGTCTCCTGCCTCTTTTAGGGGGACACCTGCTGCTGTTTCTCTAGTATTCTTCTGACTACTCACCTATTTTTACCTACTTTACTGACCACCATAAGGACTTTAACATAATTCGTATTTTTGTAATTGAAATATCAGACCCAAATCAATTCATTGATTTCACATTGTTTTTTTTTGTATAATTGTTATTGAAACTTTGTGCATTTCATACAAAACATAATCATCTTTATACCCCCTTCCCCATCTATACCCTGCTATAGTCCCCCCACCACCATATTTCATGCATTCTGTCATTTGTATTAAGGCTTATCCAGTCAAGTTTGTGTATCCTCGCTCAAAGATTATCTCCATCACCCAGACAGTTCTTTGGTCAAGTTTGCTCCTAGATTTTTTTTTTTTTGTGGCTATGGTAAATGGGAAGGTTTCTATGCACTCTTTCTCTGATTACTTGTTATTAGTATACAGAAAAGCTACTGCTCTTTGTAGATTGATCTTGTAACCTGCCACTTTGCTGGAAATGTTAATAAATTCTAGAAGTTTTCTGTTGGAATTTTTGGGATCTCTTATGTGTAATGTCATATCATCTGCTAATAAGATAACTTGACCACTTCTTTTCCAGTTAGTACTCCTTTAATTTCTTTCTCTGGTCTTACTTCTCAAGAGTTTCATGCACCATATTGAAAAGGAGTGGAGATAGTGGACACCCTTGGCTGTTTCCTGATTTTAATGGGAATGCTTCCAGTTTTTCTCCATTTAGGATGATGTTGGCCATGGGTTTGTTACATGTAGCTTTAATTATGTTGAGGTGTGTTCCCTCCAGTCCAGTTCCTTCTAGGACTTTTAACATGAATGTGTTAAATTGGACAAAATTGGATTTTGTCAGAGGCCTTTTCTGCATCTACTAAGTTGACCGTGTAATTTTTGTTTTTAAGTCCATTTATATGATTTACTACCATCTATTGACTTACATAGATTGAATCATCCATGCATCTCTGGAATAAAGCCAACATGATCTTGGTGCATCATCTTTTTGATGTGTGTCTATATGCAGTTTACAAGTATTTTGTTGAGAATTTTTGCATCTATGTTCATTAAGGGTGTGGGTCTATAGTTTTCTTTTTTGGTTGTATCTTTACCTGGTTTTGGTGTTAGAGTGACACTGGCTTCATAGGAGGAATTTGGGAGTTCTCTCTCAGATTCTATTGTGTTGAATAAGTGGTATTGGTTGTAGATGTTCTTCAAATGTCTTATAGAATTCTGCTGTTCCATCTGGGCCTGGGCTTTTTTTAGTCAGGAAGTTTCATATTATTTTAATTTTTTTATTTGTTATGGGTCTGTTTAAGCTATTGATCTCTTTTTGGTTTAGGGTTTAGTTTTGGTGGATCCCCAAAATTTAGATATTCATCAACTTCTTTTAGATTTTCAAATTTAGACTATAGGTTTTTTTTAAGTATTCTTCTATAATATTCTGGATCTTTTTGGTGTCTGTTGTGATGATTCCTCTTTCATGTCTGATTTTGTTGATTTGAATTCTCTCTTTTGGTTAACTGAGCTAAGGGTCTATCTGATTCTTTGTAAGAATCCGCTCTTAGATTCATTGATTCTTTGTATCATTTTCTTTGTTTCTCTTTCATTCATTTCTACTCTGATTTTTGTTGCTTCTCATCTGATGGATTTCCTTTGTTCTTGCCTTTCCAGAGTCTTGAGTTGTAAAGTCAATTATTTGTGCTCTTTCTGATTTGGGTTGGAGATTCTTTTTGAAACAGGGTCTCCCTGAAGCCACAGCTGGCCTAGAACTCCCTGTGGAGATCAGGCTGGCCTGGATCTCCCAGAGATTCATCCCCCTCTGCCTTCCAAGTGCTGGGATTAAAGGCCTGCACTACCATTCCCAGTCTCTCTGATTTTTATACTTAGAGGTATAAATTTCCCTTTTAAGATTGCTTTTAAAATGTCCCAGAGATTTTGCTGTATTGTATTATCCATTTCATTTAGTTCCTGGAATACTAGGAACTAGTATTCTTTTATTTCTTTCTTAATTTCTTTTTTTGACTCATTCATCATTTAGGAGTATGTTGTTTAATCTCCATGAGTTCATGTAGTTACCAGAGCTGCTTTTGGTGTTGATTTTTAAGCTTTATTGAGTGTGTTCTGATACAATTCATGTAATTATTTGGTTTTTTTTTTTCTTTTTGTTCTTGTATGTTTTGAAGTTTGTTTTATGGCTCAGTTTGTGGTCAGTTTTAGAGAATCTTCCATGGGCTGCTGAATAGAAAGTATGTTCTTTCGTCCCTGAGTGTAATTCAGTAGATGTCTATTAGGTCCATTTGATATATGCAATCAATTCAGATATCTTTCTGTTTATTCTTTGTCTGGTTGACCTATCTATTGGAGATAGTAGGGTATTGAAGTCCCCTACTATTATTGAGTTAGGGTTAATCTGTGTCTACAGTCAGGTAGTACTGTTCTTATGAAATTGGGTGCACCAGTGTTTGCATATATGTAGTATGATTGTCTTTGTCATTTGTTCCTTTGAACAAAATGAAGTGACCCTCTTTATCTCTTTGGATTAGTTTTAAAGTTTATTTTGTCAGATATTTGAATTACAACCCCTGCTTGTTTCTTAGTGCCATTTACTTGGAATACTTTTCTCCATGCTTACAGTTTAAAGTAATGACTAACCTTAAGATGGGTTTCTTGCAGACAACAAAAAGGTGGATTTTGCTTCTTAATCCATTCAACTAGACTGTGTCTTTCGACTGGGGAGTTCAGGCCATTGTCATTTAAAGTTATTATTTAGCTGGGTATGGTGCTGCACACCTTTAATCCCAGCACTCAGGAGGCAAAGGCAGGCATGTCTCTGTAAGTTCAAGGCCAGCAGGGCTACAGAGAAACCCTATGTCCAAAATACCTAAATAAATAAATAAATAAATAAATAAATAAATAAATAAATAAATATTGAAAGATGTTGGTTACTGTCACTTTAATTTCTATTTTCATTCTTGGTCTAAATTTGTGTTTCCATAATTATACCTTCATTTAGTTTCTTTCTGTTGTCTCTTGGGTATAGTCATCCCTTTCTTCAGTCCTTTGTATTGCTTTGAATAGTCTATGAAGGATTGGTTTAGTGGGCATGTATTCTTTCAGCCTATTCATATCATGGATGGTTTTTCTTTCCCTTTCAACTGTAATAGACAGTTTTGTTGGGTAAAGTAGTCTGGATTGGCATCTGTGGTCATTTAAAACTAGGAATACTTTGGTCCAGGTTCTTCTGGCTTTCATAGTTCACATTGAAAAGTCAGCTATAATTCTGATGTGTTTTCCTTTTTATGTGACTTGTTATTTTTCTCTTTCAGCATTCAAGACTCTCTTTGTTCTGTACATTTAGTGTTTTCACTATAGTATACTGTGGGGAGTTTCTTTTCTGATCCTATTTGGTGTTTTATGTGCTTCCTGTACATCTATAGGCATGTCTTTCCTTAATTTGGGGAAATTTTCTTCTATAATCCTGTTGAAGATCTGGTCAATATCATTTATATGGGATTCTCCTTCCTCTGGCTGTACAATGCCTGTTTCATCTTTTCATGGCATCCCACATTTTCTGCGTATTCCATTCTTTTTTTTTTAATTTTTATATTCCTTGCTTGAGCAATCCAGTTCTTCAACTTTATCACCCAATCTTGGTATTCTGTTTTTCTTTTCGTTCCTTCTATTGGTGAAGCTTTCTCCTGTTCATTGAAATCGCCTTATTGGGTTTTTTACTTCCTTCATTTTAGCCTGTGTTTACTTCTATTTCTTTTGTGAATTCACTCAGAAGTTTCTTCCCTGTCTCTTTTAGTTCTTTGAGTTGTTTATATGTTCTTTAAATTGGTTGAATTCATTGATCATTTTTATGATTGTTCTTTGACATTCTGTGTCCTGAGTTGCCTCTGGGGAGCTCTCCTTGTAGAACTCTTTTATAGGACTGGTGGTGTTTGGTGGGGACATACTATTTGGTTTTCATATTACCATTTTTTGTTGTAGTTTTGGCATATGGATTTCTTTTGTTCCTTATGATTCCGGTATAGAACTCAGGTCTTCCTTTGTTGACTTGAAGTTTGATTCTCTTTGTATTATTGATGTACCTTGGTTGTTTTCAGATTGGGTGTGAAAAGCTGGTTTGTCTAGGCTTCAGGTTCTCTCTTTTGATTTTTGTATTGGAGGGACCAGATCACTCCAGTCAGGCTACTCAGGAGCTCTCCAGGAGGGCAAAGCAGTCCTAGCTAGATAGGAGCACTTCAGAAGCTCAGATGGATACTGCCAAGGTCCAAAGAGAGCAGACTAGAGATGAATGTGCTGGTCCCTAGGTCAGCAGGGAGGCCTAATTCCTGGAGCCTTGAGAGGAGCTGCAGATGGTTCCACAGCACAGGGGATGGGCATGAAATGATTTAGCAAGCTCAACAAGGAGACTGAGTCAGGCACTCTCAGGCAGTTTCCAAAGGGTCTGGGCCTCTAGCAGCCAACAGGAAAGCCCAGTCCTGGAGCAATGAAAGGGACTACAAATGGTCCTGAAGCAGGAGGATGGTTATGGCAGGATTTACCAAGCAATTTAGCAAGCAGTTTAGCAAGCTCACCAAGGTCTAGTTAGGCAGGCATTCTCAGTCTCAAAAGGTCTGGACCTTCACCTTGACTTTTTGGAAATATAAGTTTCAGATTAAAAAGAGAAAAAAAATCCATTCAAATGGTTAAAGCTTTTACCTTAATTCCAATGTTTCAGACTTCTTATTTTTACCTGCAGTCTATCTTGCACCAATCAAAGATTACTAATAATAGCTTCAAAAGATATATATATATATATATATATATATATATATATATGAACATTGGGCTAACAGGTGATAGAATAGGGAATTAAATGTACAGTTTTAAAACATATTGTCAGGTCTTATTGTGTTAAAGATCAGCTTAATTTCACTCAATAAGTTCAGTTTCTTGTTGCTCAAGTACTTGAGCTTCGAAAAACATAGAATACACTTTACTGAATTAATAACACATGAAAAGATACATTGTGGTCTCACTTTCTAGAGGAATTATTTTTAGATTTTAGTAAGGGTTTGTTATAATTCCTAATAGCAGAGCAAATATTATCAAGTAGTATTTTACAGTGTGATGTCTCTCAAGAAGCCATTTTCTATCATCTTCATTCCCATTTTCTCTGCTGGATAATTAAATTTTCCTCCAGGTGATTCAGAGCAGAGGTCAGTACTTCCTATAATAGCAATAATGTGCATTAATAATTGTGTAGGAGCTGGTTACACCATCCTTAATTAGAACCCATAATCTGGTGGGCTTAATAACAGAGCGGCAGGGCCCACTGCCCTGATTCAGGGTCCAGATGCAGACCTGGGACAGAGCCACAGCTGTCATTTGGCTACAGCAAGATGGCAAAATGTGGTTCCATGCTAACAAAGCCAGCTTGCCCTTGGAGTGTAAATTTACCTCCCCCCTTGATACTATTTATAGAGAATTTCAGAACTATGGAACAACTGTTTTAGAAGGTACCTAGGATGGACACACTACTTTTACTTTCAGGAATATTCAGTTATTCAGTAGAAATCTGATTCTGTACAAAAGGGAATTTTTACCTCCAGGAGAACTCTGTATTGTTTGTCCTTGGATAATTTGAAGTATCTTCCCACCAAGCTGGGAGTAGCCTTCTTCTTTCATGGTTAGGATTTGGTTCCATCAGGAAGTTTCCATGGTGGGTTCCATACTAAAGAAATAATATGTCTTTGTTCCTTCATGAAAAGGTGAAATTTCAAACTAATTTTTCAGAAAACTAGTAGGTTTATTCGTACATATACAGATCTTTTTAAGGGTTGTAAAGAAAAATCTATGTCTTAGAAAAGTTGTTAATACATTTAAATTGACATTAATAACCACTTATTATGTGGGACATCATCCCTGAAATCATGGACTGTAATTCGGCAGTCTGCGTTTTCACAGCCTGGTCCAATATCACAGTTTTTTTTCCCTTTCATAAAGTGTCCTCTTTTGTTTTATATTATAAACTTTCCCTTATAAAATTGTAAAATTACGAGTTTTCTTAGAGTATGTGTAGGGGTGTGTGTGTGTGTGTGTGTGTGTGTGTGTGTACCTGCACATGTGCCTGTTACTTGCCTTAAGAGGTGTATGTGTGTGTGTGTGTGTGTGTGTGTGTGTGTGTACCTGCACATGTGCCTGTTACTTGCCTTAAGAGGTTGAGGCAGGAGGATCAAGAGTTGAAGGCCAGTACAAGCTACAGAATGAGACCATGTCTCAGTCAGTATATAAGCACATGGATGGATAAGAATTTTTACCAAACATTCATTTTATAATATTGCAAGAATTTTTTCACGTCCTTATTTTTCACAAACCTGTAGTAATTGTATTTGAAAGGTACTATAAAACGCATGAATGATTTCAAAATGCTTGGGTTGTTTCCAGTTTCTGCCATTATACATGGTGCCATGTAAAATGCTCCTTCTTACTGTTAGCGCTGTGGCTCCTTTCTCTTTACTCAGCACCTACCCACTGCTCCTATAGTGTTCCAGGCCCAGAGCTTTCATCTGGGCCTGAAGCTAATTCCCTGGGTCCACATCCTTAAAGGTCAAGGAAATCCTGCCTTCACTGAGAGGTGGGTAGAGTTAAGAGTCCAGAAAGAAAGCAAAATTGAAAAGGTGAACCATAAATCTCATTGCACTGTCATAAGAAGACACACTAATCAGGAACTGTTTGAGGACACTTTCCCTATTCTTTGGGACACCTAGAAAAAGTTGTTCTTAATTAGGGAGGACATAGGGTGTCTGAGCTATATTACCATATGTTTCTCATTTTTAATTGAACCAGCTAGGTACATCAAAGTGTCCATAGATAGAAGTTAATTCCACATTCAATTTCCCTTCCATATCAGGTCTCACAATTATTTTATGGATAACTCAATGTAAATAAGATCTAGACTTTATTTCCAACCTACTATGTTTTCAAACATTTATAATGAAATTAAAGTACTTAATGTAGCTTACCAATAATACTGAAAGAATTCAACAGGAAACTCACTCTCCTAAAGTTAAGTTCCATACGTTTGGTGAGCCATTGCCTAGGTTGCCGGTCTGTCAGGAGTGACAGGTCTCATTTCATAGTGCCAGAGCTTGATTTTAAACCCTTGTAAAAGTGGTGCTGGAGAAATGGCTCAGAAGTTAAGAGCAGACTGCCTGCTCTTGCAGAGGACCCAGTTCAATTCCCAGTACCTTCATGGTGGCTAACAACCATTCATAACTCCAGTTCCAAGAGATCCAATGTCCTCTCTGACCCCCTTGGGCATTGCATGACATGGGTACCCTTACACACATGCAGGCAGTACTCATATGTATAAATAACTATAACTACTTTTAAAGACCTAGTAAAATTGCCTGTGAAATCAAGTGATAATTTGTTTCTCAAAAAATGCTAGTTAAGATATCTTAAATTCTGAATAACTTTCATTACTATCCGTTATAGATGTGAGATATCTTTGATGTCTGAACCTTTCTCTTGAAAAACAAAAAATGGCTACTAATAAGGAGTAGCATAATACCATGAAACTTTGGGGCCAAAATCATCTTCTGATAGAGGTGTTCCCACAGATGTTTTAAACATACAAATAATCTAAGCAGACATTATTAGTACTCCCATTACCATCTAGAGATCGAGGATGGTTACCATCTAGGGATCGAGGAGGTGTTCGGCTCTGCCCTGGGTCTCAGCCAGTCTGCACTGGTTGGCCGAGCCTTTGCAGATAGAAGTGTGTCATCTTTATTACTCACCGTGGCCCTTTCCCCATCTGTCTACCTATCCCGAAATGTGGCTAGCTCTTCATGCTTCACCACTGGCAATAACTGGTGATGTAAAATGTATAATGCACAGTGAAAGCCCAAAGTCAGTTTAGATAGCTCCTATATTCATTTTCTCTTTATCATATTTATGGTACTATTTGACTACTTAATATTAAGCCACGTCTCCTCTTAGGCTTATTAAGTCAGCCTTGCAGTAAAATGTATCTTACAGGTCAGACAGATGTTTGTTCCGCTCTGAGGCTTGGCTTCATGTGCTCACACCAGAATCCTGAAGAGTATTTCAGAAGGAAAACTTGACCTTTCCTTTTGCAGGAAAAATTTTCCATCACCCTAACACCCTACTACAAACTAACCTAGAGATCTTCGTATCATTAAAAATTATGTATATATAATCTTCCAAGAACTGGAATAAGGGACTAAGGGTTTTTTTTTTTGTTTTTTTTTTTATTTAGAAGATGTTTTTGTTTCTCTTTTTTCAGCGCAGTGGATACAGTTTGCCCACGGTTTATCATTTCTGCACTGGGGCTTCTGGCCTCCTCCCTTTCTTTTTCCTTGGATTGCACCTGCTTCGGCTGCGCTCCAGACGCTGCTGGCTCCTCAGTGCTCCAGCCTCCTGTGCTTTCTACCACTGCTTCCTGGGAGCTCCTTCCTTCTGGTTTTTTCATCTCATGTATTACAGTCTGAGATTTACCCTAAGAACATGAGCTCAACATTGGTCCTTGTAAAAGCTGCCCTAAGTAGGCTTAGAAAAATCAGACATGTTCAAATGGTTGTCTCACTTTGGTGTTTTAAAATATTTTGACCAGTATTCTTTGGACATTATTGGCTTTAATAAACTATAGCAAGGGAAATCGTATGCTTTATAGTTTCCCTAAAAAGCAGTTCATGAGAAATTAGAAAAATATAAAGATGGAACTAAAAGTCATACGTATCCCATTAACAAACTTCTCTTAATTTTTTGGTAGAAACTTAAAATGTGTATGTTTAATCCACAAAAGTGGATTCATTCGGTGCTGTAAGACAGAGCACCACATATGTATACTTGTCTGTAAGTAAGAATGGTTGACACATCAGAACCTAAACCTTAGGGGCTTCTACAGGGAGGGAGTTAATAGAGTTTATAGCAGTCTGAATACTGTAAATATTCAGTGACCACTGATAATGGCACAGACATCATTGCAAGAGTGAAATATAAATACTTTAAAATACAGTTCTCCATAATAACAGACCCCTGTAAACTAAAACTTACCTCCCCACTTTTTTTTTAATTTTTTTTATTAATTTTATTTATTACTGTATGTGTATGAATGTACTGTCTGCATGCAAGTCTGTGCGCCCGTGTCGTGCAATGCCGCGGAGGTCAGAAGAGGGTGTCGGATTCCCCTTGAACTGGAGTTCTCCTGGAATTGGAGTTTCAGACGGTTCTCGGCCACCATGTGGATGCTGGGGATTGAACCCGGGTCCTCTGCAAGAGCAGTCAGCGCTCTTAACCGCTAGGCCATCTCGCCAGCCCACCTCCCCACTTTTGAGACAGGTTCTCCTTAAAGCTCCAGCTGGCCTACAACTCATTATGTAAACTAGGCTATCCTGAATACAGAGATCCTCCTTCCTCTGCCTCCTGAGTACTGGAATTAAAGGCTTGTGCCACCATATATGGCTAGACTTTTAATAACTAAGAATTTACTTCAGTCACAAAGGCTATTGTGGATGTGGTATTTAGAGATAATTTTTAAAGATTGCATCTCTTAAATGTATTTAAAGATATGTGTTAATACTGGCCCTGTACATATATTCATTTTGCTTGATTTAGACCCTTGACTAAGAATCTTTTTTTAAAGACACCTCACAGTATGTAACAAATACACAACTGTGTTTCATATCCTGGCCTTGTAACAAAAATTAATTCACAAAAGCTATTCCCTGAACTCTGAGGTCACCACAAGTAGTTTTTTTGTTGGGTTTTTTTTTTTTTTTTTTTTTTTGGTCTTTTCAAGGAAACAGGGTCTCCCTGTAGCCCAAGCTGTCCTGGAACATTTTAGACCAGGCTGGCCTTAAAACTCACAAAAGATCTACCTGCCTCTCTCCCAAGTGCTCAGGATTAAAAGGCGTGCGCCACCAACGCCAGCCACCACAAAGTAGTTTTAAAAGTATCGGGGCTGGAGAGATGGCCTAGCGGTTAAGAGCACCGACTGCTCTTACAGAGGACCCGGGTTCGATCCCCAGCACCCACATGGCGGCCGAGAGCCGTCTGAAACTCCAATTCCAGGAGAACTCCAGCTCCAGGGGAATCCGAGACCCTCTTCTGACCTCCGCGGCATTGCACGACACGGGTGCACAGACTTGCATGCAGGCAGTACATTCATACACATACAGAAATAAATAAAATTAATAAAAAAAAAAATTAAAAAAAATAAAGTATCAATATAGCTTGGACACATTTGTTTCCAACATCAAATACACACACAAAAAAACTAGTATCCAAATTGTCATCAAAATGTCAAAGGATTTAGAGCATGAAGTATATGTTTCTGAAAATTTTAAAGAACGTTATTAAAATAACTTGATCATCAATTAAGAATTTATACTGAGATTGTAATGTTACTCTTAATGAAAAAGAGCTTCTTTCCATGTAACAGAACAGAAGTGTTACAGGTAAAGGGAAACAGGGACATGTGAACACTGACAAGGACAGCACACTGCCTGTACAGCTGGCATCTTGGCTTTTTCTTGAACCGTTCTCCCCCAGGATGAGAGGAAAGGGGAAAGGATATGAGGTACTGGTAAGGAGCCTGGGCAGTCCTGGCTGCCTGTGGAGCAGCGGGCTGCGACTGGCTGGGCATGCTGCTTTTGCTCTACCTCAGTGCCATCGTTGATATGATAGGGATCATGATGACTGCCATGAAGATGAGGTGGGATGACGTACGTGTAAAGTTCCCGGACAGTGCCTGGGAGGAACGAATGTAACAAAGACTTTCGTTCACCTCCCCTCTTCCGACAGTGAGTGTTTATCAGGTTCTCTAGTATACTTACCTGTCATCTCTGCCTTACAACCATTGCTTTTCTTTTCAGTTTAAATTTTTCTAAATTAAAATTTGAATTCAACTGCCATTTATTAAGCACCTGTCATTTAAAAGGGATATTATGGTGGGTGCATATGACAAAAAAATGCTTAAGACATAGTTACTGTCCCTAACAAGATTAGGATGTATTTGAGAGAAAAAAACATGGGTAAATGGATGGATGAAAAGAGGATGTTTTTCTGAAAAGAATTGCCAGATTTGCTGGAAGAGATGATTTTGATTTGAATTTTCATTTAAACCCTATTTAAATAGACAATATAAGGTAACTTTTTAGCATCAAGTGTATAAAGTTTAGTACTTTAGTATATTTTAGCTTAGTTTATTCTATTTTTATATTATAAAATGACCATAAGCTCATTATCATAAGAGAAGAATGCAAAAGTCTGTAATCACCAAGCTCCATCTTTCCAGTTATGTCATTGGATAGTCTCTCTTGGAATCAATTATTAAGTGCTTCATAAAGATTTATGGAAATATTTTATTTACATTATGTACTTAAGAACTGCCTGAAGTTTGGAAATTTTTATTTTCAACTATATTCATATACTTTGGACTTTTTGTTGTTGTTTTGTTTTGTTTTGTTTTGTTTTTGAGACAGGGTCTCCCTATAGCTGCAGTTGGGATTCAGGGTTTTTTCTTTTTTTTTTTTTTTTTAATTCTGTTTTCTCCTTATTTTCTGCATTACTTTTCCCAAGAAAGGTTGTTAGCATTTTGCTAGTTTGATAAGGATGGTATTCTTGATACTGAGGTACCTGAAGAAAATTGGTAACCTACGTAGTGTGTCCTTGCTACCTACCTCTGCGGCTTTTACTCCTGTCTGCTGCTGTGTGCCAACTGAGATATTGTTCCAGATCCCCATGAACAGTTGGGAACATTGGCACCTGGGAACAATGCCTTTCCAGAGTTTAGTGAGCTGAGATCCAGCTCACCCTTACTCACCAGGCCCTGTACTTGAGAGACTGCTCTTCCTCAAGACAGTTCCTTTTCTGATTCTCAAGAAAGATGTTTCCAGAGCAGTGCCTGCCAAGGTCGTTCCACTGGCCTCACATGGCAGCATCCCATGTGGTAGTACAGATTAAAATGGGAAATTACAAAAAATGAGACCTGCAAGATTGGCTTCAAATTACTCAGCTTCTTATTTTTAGATCATAAATATATGGTCGCTTTCTCAATGTTTTCTCTTAAAATGAAGCTTTTCTTCTTAAAACTTTTATTAATAAATGTATTTATTAATGTGTGTTTGCATGCACTATTGTATACATACAGAGGTCAGAGGACAAGTTATAGGAACCAGCTCTCTGCCTCTGCCATGTGGGTCTCAGGAATTAAATTCAGATTATCAGGTCTTGGGGCAGGCACCTCTACCTTAAGCCATCCTGTGGGCACCCAAATGAGGCTTTTCCTAAGAGTGTACCATTCTGACACGAGATCCCATGTTGTGGGATCTCCTGTATGCTGTTCATTCTACTTAAAAGTATGCAGCTAAAGCTTATTTCTTTTTCCTAGCTCTAGGAGATGCTGATGATAATTAATTAGGAAATGTTTGTGCCACAAGATTTATTTTGCTTGGTTGAGAGTAAGCACAGAATCTTACCCAGTAAGTTATAAGGAAAATGCCACTGGGACTTCTCAGGCAGACCTTGATATGCAGACATTCTCAACAATAAGTCCCAAAAGTATCAAGTGCAGAAGTTGGATTAAATTGATGAATTGTGCCCACTTTAAAGCAACTGCCATAAATAATCTATAAAATAGTGATGCGAACATACTTTCACTGTGATTTAAATGGTGCCAAATTACTGTCTGGTGTGGTAAGGTAAATGTTAAAGAGGCAATAGCCCACAAATGTCTATATCTATATAGATAACAGCATCCAACAGCTGCATGTGGGTCTTCAGTGCTGAGATATGGCTGGTCCAAGTAGACATGGGCTAGAAATATAAATTGCACACCAGATCTTAGATGTCCATAGAAAAATGTTACACTATTCATTGACATTTTATATTAGTTACATGTTGAAATGATAGCATTTTGGTTATATTGGGTTAAAGAAACAATTATTAAAATTAATTACATGGGTTTTTTTTATTTCTAATGTGGCTAGTAAGAAATTTTAAATTACATATGTGGGTTGCATTTGTGGTTCTATTTCTGTTGGACAGCCATAATCTAGGTTTTCAAGAGAAAAAAAGAGGGTATGTATGGTTTCTTCACAACTGTGTGTCTTGTGTCTCACAAGATCCTGGATCTCTTGTTTGTTTTACTTTTATTTATTTTGGTTTGACTTTCTGGAAGCCTTGGCTGTACCCTCACTGAACCAAGGACATACAGTGTCACTGGGGATGTGCTCTGGCTATTTGCTGGCTAGTCTGCTAGATGCTTGGTGTTCAGCTCTTTGCTGGCTAGACTGCTGGATGCTTGGTGTTCAGCCCTTTGCTGGCTAGTCTGCTGGATGCTTGGTGTTCAGCTCTTTGCTGGCTAGTCTGCTGGATGCTTGGTGTTCAGCTCTTGCTGGCTAGTCTGCTGGATGCTTGGTGTTCAGCTCTTTGCTGGCTAGTCTGCTGGATGCTTGGTGTTCAGCTCTTTGCTGGCTAGTCTGCTGGATGCTTGGTGTTCAGCTCTTTGCTGGCTAGTCTGCTGGATGCTTGGTGTTCAGCTCTTTGCTGGCTAGTCTGCTGGATGCTTGGTGTTCAGCTCTTTGCTGGCTAGTCTGCTGGATGCTTGGTGTTCAGCTCTTTGCTGGCTAGTCTGCTGGATGCTTGGTGTTCAGCTCTTTGCTGGCTAGTCTGCTGGATGCTTGGTGTTCAGCTCTTTGCTGGCTAGTCTGCTGGATGCTTGGTGTTCAGCTCTTTGCTGGCTAGTCTGCTGGATGCTTGGTGTTCAGCTCTTTGCTGGCTAGTCTGCTGGATGCTTGGTGTTCAGCTCTTTGCTGGCTAGTCTGCTGGATGCTTGGTGTTCAGCTCTTTGCTGGCTAGTCTGCTGGATGCTTGGTGTTCAGCTCTTTGCTGGCTAGTCTGCTGGATGCTTGGTGTTCAGCTCTTTGCTGGCTAGTCTGCTGGATGCTTGGTGTTCAGCTCTTTGCTGGCTAGTCTGCTGGATGCTTGGTGTTCAGCTCTTTGCTGGCTAGTCTGCTATATGCTTGGTGTTCAAATGGATTGCAACTCTTCCATATAATCTTTGCATCACTCTCATTATGAATATTCATAATTTTCATATAGAAGAAATTATATAAAGCTTTGGTGCATATTGTTGGTTGCCTTCTTGGGATGGCCCAGTGGCTTCTAGCAGTATTATATGTCCATTTTGGCTCCTGCCTAAAGGCTTAATTTTTTCTTTTTTGTAGTTAACATACTTTGTAATTGGTTAAATAGCATGTTGACTACTTAAAAAGCGAATTCAACTAAATTTTATACTGTGACATGAGCCATTCAGTGTAAAATAATGGCAGAGTGTAGCCTATTCTAACCTTCACTGGATAGAAGCTGAATTAATTTATAGTTTATTCAGAAATACATTAGAATCAATAATCATTCCAAGTTACATTTCTAATGTATGCCTGGTCCTCTTTGTCAGCCATAAAGACATAAGAAATAATCATTTAAAATGCATAGAATCCTAGCAGGGTGAATCTTATGGGAACCAATCCATAGATATGACCTAGAAACTACATTACATGTAGTTTTAGAAGTACATAATGAAGATCCTGGGGGAAAGAGTCCTTCTCGACTGGGAAGTTTTTAATTGGCACAGCTACTTGGGATACAGTTACATCAGGATTGCAAGTCCAATTAGCCAAGAGTTTACAAAATTCTGTCCTGTGCTTTCTAAAATTGAGAAGAACAAATGAAACTCTGAACATACCTTAGATTTTTTTCATTTTTAGTTTATAAGAGTAAGAAGGAGTTTATACCAAGAAACAGATGGCCACTGTTGTCTACAGCGTAATTATTAACATTTTTCACACACAACCAGTTGAACAGTTCCCTAGGAGCCCCTTGTCCTAAAGTTATCATATCTGGGTTTGTTGTGTTGTCATAATAGTAATGCCAGCTCACCCAGTGAATGAATTGGATGCTCCCAGACATTGTATTACTGCTTTTCTTCTCCTGGATGTTCCATAATCTGAGTACTTTGATGCAACTATAAGTTGTTATTCCTTTGCATTTTTAAACATTTATTTATTTTTAATATTTTATTTTTATGTGTATGAGGGAATCGCTTGTACGTATGTAAGTGCATTCATGTCATGCAATGCTGTGGAGGTCAGAAAAGGGTGTCAGATCCCCTGGAACTGGAGTTAGGGATGGTTGTTAGCTGCCATGTGGGTGCAGGGAATTGAACCCAGGTCCTCTACAAGAGCAGCCAGTGCTTTTAACTACTGAACTATCTGTCCAGGCCCATCCCTTTGCATTTTTAAGAGATAATTTATTAGTTTAATAATAAACATTTAAGAAAATTTCCCTCCAAAATGATATTTTATTCATTCATTCTTTTTTCCCTTTTCAAGTGGTAGCTCAGTCAAATACCTTTTAGCCTGGAGCATGTTTTTCTCTTTGTTGTACATATATATGTATATATCATTATGATATATATATATATCAATACTCAGGTTGTAAGCATGACCTCCTTTCTTGGTTCTTTGGGGTTAGATAGGATAGTTTTTAATCCTCATTATCTTGGTCTTGTTACCTTGAGCTAAAGGATTTTAGACTTTTTTATGGGCTAAATGAATCGCTGTTTTTTTTTTTTCTCTTTCTATTTAAGTTTACATCTTAGATATATATTAGAACATTCAGTGTTTGATTCAAAGACTAATAGTGAAATTGTTTTCATCCCAAACTCTCTAAAAGTCCCTACTTGTTTTTATATAAATTTCACCTTGTCTACCCTGGAATGGAGTAACTAAAGGGTTAGAAGTTAGTTGTTCTCTCTCTCAAGGACAGGTCTGTACTGCCTGATTTCCTTGGCAAGAACATCTCATGGCACAGGTCCCATCTTGGTTCTAGTAATGGTCTCTGCCTTTTTACTCACTAGTTTCCTCAGCATCCGTTGCCACTGAAATGGCTTAGGAATCCCAGCAGGAACCTGACACACATCCGTTCTTTCTCCTGAAGACCAACCAAATGACACGATTTCTCTGTCTGAATTCTGTGTGCTGCAGAGAATGGAAAGATGAACTGTGTTTCCCCGGACATCAGTTTGCTTCCCCTGGAGAACAAGACCTGCTTTGCTTTGCTGGCTGGTCAAAGGCTTGGACAGTATTCTATGTGGGAAGCCCCTCATAAAGTGTCAAATGAGACTTGTTTTGTTTATCACAGAAGCAAAATGCTTGGCACAGCTTCTTCCTGACTCTTATTGTCCTGACTCAGGACAATATTCCTGACTCAGATTGTCCCCATATTTATCATAAACTCACAAGAAATACAAATTCCTCATTGTCTATTAGCTTATTCAATGTTTTGTTAAGGTCCTAAAATGCCAATTAGATCTTATTCTCCTTTTCACCAAAATTTCCTTATATCCTGTTGTGCCAGAGAAATAGAAATGTCTAGGTACTCTAAATGAATACTTTGTGAATTATGATGGAGTATTTCCTCATGGGAGAAAAAAAAAGTACTTCTAGGACTGAGTCCTCAAACTAATCATTGTCAAAATGGATTTATAATCATGGGCATCTCATTATACATGGTACTAGAGTATGTGGAATATCTCAGGTTTCATGTCTTTAATATGAATGTGTGCCCTGTATCTATCTTCTTTAGGTTTGCTGTTGAGGGTTCATGCTGAAAATGCCTGTGGCTTCATCTCTCTGAAGTATTTGTTGGTTTTAGAAAGACTAGTTTGTTATTGTCTGAGTTTCTATCACAGATGTCTCTGATTCTTCTGTAGTTGAGTATCTCTTGTGTTTTATGCTCAGCCACTAGGAGGATTTGATTTTTTACTTAATGAAACTGAAAGCACTTCTTCTTTTATTTTTAAAATATATACATTTTTATTGATGTTTTGCATATTTCATACATCATTTTTCAGTTCAATTTAGACACAACCCCCTTCCCATTACCCCCACCCCACCCTCTTTCTACATTCTGCCGTACATGTCTTACATCTTTCTCTCAGTCTTTTTTTCCCATATTTTCCCTTTAATTTTATATTACTTCAAAATATGCATATATATCCTCTACCTATATACCAATATTACAAAATCTGAACATAAGTAGTAGGTTAATTCTCAAGCCCATTAAGGGATGCACCTTTTAACCATACTGCTGCTTTCATATAAAAAAGAAATATAGGGACTGGAGAGATGGCCTAGTGGTTAAGAGCGCCGACCACTCTTGCAGAGGACCCGGGTTCGATCCCCAGCACCCACATGGCGGCCGAGAACCGTCTGTAAGCCAGGTGTGGTGGTGCATGCCTTTAATTCCAGCACTAGGGAGGCAGAGGTAGGCAGATCTCTGTGAGTTCAAGACCAGCCAGAGTGAGTTCCAGGCCAGCTGGGGCTATAGGGAGACCCTATCTCACACACACACACACACACACACACACACACACACACACACACAATATATATCTCACACACACACACACACACACACACACACAAAGGTAGGTTGCAGACGGGCATGGTGGCACATGCCTTTAATCCTAGCACTTGGGAGGCAGAGGCACGTGGATCTTTGTGAGTTCAAGGCCAGCCTGGTCTACAGAGTGAGTTCCAGGCCAGCTGGGGCTATAGGGAGACCCTATCTCACACACACACACACACACACACACACACACACACACAATATATATATATATATATGACATAGTCAATGCCTCAGTTTGCTTTGCAACTAGGGATTTTGTGCTAGCATCCACAAATGAGGGACACCATGCGTTGTTTGTTTTTCTGGGACTGTTTTTAATACATGATCCTTCGGGGAGATACTTCGTATTTAAAGCAGAATAAGGAAAACACTTCTTCTTGTCCATTATCCATGCCTTTCAGTCCTGTCTTCTGCCTCTGCAATGAAGTTCAGGGTTTGGAGAGACCTAGTAGGAGTCAGGTCTAGGAACTGAACTGTAGCTTAAGGTCATTCTTTTCAAGTCAAAATGTTTGCTAGAGGAAACACACTGGACTTGGAACAGTTAGTAAGCCCTGTGTAGGCCTGAGTGTTAAGGGCCAATTAGCACCTTCTTCTGGATGCTGTTTGGAACAGGCACTGGCCTGTGGAAGGTCCCAGGTTGACCTGGTTGGCCTGGCCAGGTAAAGAAACAAATAGAAAAATAAATAAATAAAATAAAATAAGAAATAAACATTTCGATAAACTGAGCTCAGAACATGTTGAGCAGTGAGGAAGGTATGTGATTTTGGTTAGGATTCTAACTTTTATTTCACCCTTGTTTAACAGATATCATATTCCTTATAAGAATGAATAATATCATTAGGATCTCAATGTAGATTATATATAATTTGTATTTTTCAAATGAGCACAAGAGAGATGATCAGTCATAATCCTACTTTTTAAGTCAAGATGAAAGAAAAGTTACCTTGGAGGCAGGGGAAATGGTTAAGGTATTGCTGATGACATAGTTCAGTCAATATAAAACTTGCCTCCCAATCACAAGGATCTGAACTCAGTCCTCAGAATCCATGTCAGAATTCAGGGTCTGGTGGCACACCCTTCTAATCCCAGCACCAGGGAGGCAGAGACAGAGGACCCTGGGGGGCACTGGCCAGCCAGTCTAGCAGAAGGGTGACCTCCAGGCCCAGGAGAGACCCGTCTCAAAGGAAGTAGATGGTATTTCTGAAGATGACACTGGAGTTCGTCCTTTGTCCTCTGCTGCACACACATCTGCTCACACATGAACACACACACACACACACACACACACACTTTAAAGTCCACCTACCCATAGTTTCCATTAATCAAACCATCACCTAAACAACACCTGACAGAGGGTTCTATAAACAGTACACTCACCTCCATCTGAGTTGCCATACAGCCAGTCCCCTCCAGAGATGATGGTGCACTTTCACTCTAAAGGATAAAGTACTTCCTGTGTGAACAATTTGTGTGTATATGTGCCTGTGGTGGTTATGTATGCAGCTGTGTTACACGGGGAAGTGTTACACTGGGAAGTGTTTGTTACATGGGGAAGTGTTACACAGGGAAGTGTTTGTTACACAGGGAAGTGTTTGTTACACAGGGAACTGTGTGTTACACAGGGAAGTGTTTGTTACACGGGGAAGTGTTACATAGGGAAGCTCTCGGCTGCCTTCTCTGCCTTCAGAGACTGCACTACCACCAGTGTCTCAGTTCTCTTCTGAGGAATACTTGTTTTCTCTTTGGCCTTCCTAAGGACCCATGAACTACTTCCTTCATGCTCAAGACACATTTTACCTTGATGTTTATTTTTGCCACAGCACACATGTGGAGGTCAGACAAGTTTGTGGAGTCAGTTCTCTTCTACCTTTACATGGGTTCCAGAGATCAAACTCAGTTCATCAGGTATGAGTTCAGCAAGTGTGTACCCAGTAAGCCATCCTGCTGATCCATCCTGACTTTTTTAAAAAAGCATACAGGTTTAAACAAAGCATAAAAGGAAGCAGGAAGTTGTGGAACTGGTGTTTTGCAACCTCAGCAGGGTGGTTACAGGAAGTAGGAGAAGACACTTTTGCTGATAGCATACCCAGCCTAATCCTGGAAAGAGCCAGAGGCAAGAGAGGAATCAGGCTTTCCTGCTGCTGTCTCAATTTTCTTAGTGTTTGTGGCCTAATCATTTCATATGTAATTTTCCAGAATTTTATTGAGCTAATTTTGTTTTGTTGTATAGATGAAATTTACACAGCATAAACGCTACCAGGCATGGTTTATAAAGGACACCTTGACTCTTACTCTTCCAGTCCTCTGTATGTGTAACCCTTGTTCTTACTGACATTAATCTTGTTTATCAGTCCAGTTCCCCTCATGAAGCAGGGGAACCCCTGCTTACTGACAACTCATTTCAGTGTTTCCTAGATTTTTGGATTTTAAGGGTGGCTAAACTAAACAAAAATAGCATCCAGTATACAGTTAAAATTCTGTTTCATTGAAAAAGAACACAAACAGGCATGTATCAGCTTTCATGAACGAAAGGTCAAAATCTCAGAGTTAATTCAGCTTTCTGGCAAATTCATTTCCATTATTTTTCTGGCTACCACTGGTGCCCTTGGGTGCTCCCTGACCCCTCTCAGGTCAGTTTGTGAAGCACTACCCAGGGTGCCCTCTAGAATACTCTAGCAGTAGACTCTTCGCTCATTCCCATGGATGGCACACACAAGGCTTTTGGCTGTGCTTTCCTCTAGGATAAGGTTCTAGATCTTGATATATGCTGCTCAGTCTTTTAAAAGTGCTCAGAAGACTGGTGTATTACCACCTTCTTGTTGCTGTGGCTCATTTGTGTCAGGACGCAGTTCATCGAAAGTAGAAGGCATGCTGCTAGACCATCTCTCAGTTGTAGCAGCAGAAGCAGGAGGCTGCTTGCTCATACCCTAGTGAACCATTTCTTGCAGGGTTTTACCTCCTGAAGATTCTGCAGCCTCCCAAAACACCACCAGCTAGGGACCAAGTGGTTGAGCACAGCCTATGGTGGATATTTCACATTCACACCAATACAGCCAGGTTTAAACATTCAGAATAATTCCATCCGGAGCAAGAAACACTCATTCAGAACAGGCTGTAGATACTATATCTTCACTCTTTTCTCCTGAATTTTGAATGTTTGTTGTTGTTTGTCAAGCACTATGCTGAGACCTCATCTTCAAAGAGCTAAATAGTCCCAAGTGCACATACCTGGTGCGGATGGAGCAGTGAAGACCATGTGATGGCATTTAGAGTGCCACTCAGGGCTGTTTGGACGTGTTCTTGTGCACACAGAGCAAAGGCTGCACTTACTAGCTCATCCTACAAAGGTCAGGGAAGGCGTGATGCATGAAAGTGCCGATAGACTGAGTCCTGTAGTGATGCAGCATTTCCCAAGCGAAGTCTGCTGAGCAGTAAATGAAGATATGGAGCAGGGGGGTCTCCACGACCTTGAAGAACTCTGTGGTGAAGCTAAAGCTGTATTTTTTTCTCCTAGCCTGCCAAAACAAAGTGCTACAGACTGGGTTGTCTGAAAGTTCTAGAGGATAGAAATCCAAGCCTGATGTGTCAGGAGGGCCATGCTGCTTCTTTAACCTATGTGGGGAGTGTTGCTTGCTTCTTCCTCGCTATGGTCTGTGGAGACTACCAACAGTTCTTAGTACTACTAGCTTGAGTAGCATCCCTCCCCTGCCTGTATCCACATGGACTCCCCCCACACCTCTGTGGTCCAGCTTTCCTCTGAGAAGGGCACTAGACCCATTGGATAAGAGCCTGCTCATTTTCCCATGTTACACCTGCAAGGACCTTGTTTCTAGAAACCATATCAGAGGTCTTGGGCTTAAGATTTTCACATAGCATTTTGGAGCCATCATTCAACAAATAACTACGTGGTGGGGAATGGTGAGCAGGAAGGCCAAAATCATAATTCTATAATCAGGATCAGTGCAGTCTAGATTTTAGTTATTTAGGGAACTTGACCTGTCCCAATCCGAAAGCCCAGATTTTCTTACATTAATAAACCAAGCCTTTTCCTAAATTTGCTGGTTGATATTTGCCCTGTTAGAACTTACATATGACCTGCTTTTCTCTACTAAATGTCATTACATAGGCATGGGCCAGGTATTCTAGTCTGTCAAAATAACTTCAGGGCATTCTGACATTTTTTTCACCATCCCATTGAGCTCTGGCACATTTACATATCTGAAAACAAGTGCCACTAGTCACTTGATGTAAGTCATAGCTTAATTTTTTTAAGTGCTGGCTGAGGACTGAGGTCTGTAACATGTCACTAGCGGCTTCATTCCATGTTCAGTGACTCACATGCTTATCCAAACTAAATGTACTCACAGATTTCTTCATATAACTCGTGAACAAGTTGTTTCTTTTTCCTTAGCTCATATCTAGCAGCCCTGTCTGTCTCACCGCCTCCCTGTTTAAATAGAACCTTCATTTAATGTTCATGACTCTCTTAAGGAATTCACTGATGACCGACTCGCTCCAAACCCCAAAAGCCCACTCCAGTGTGTGAGGACTCATGAAAGTTGTATCCCTGGGCCTCCTGCACAATTTGTAGGCAGCTCCACTGAAGGGTCTGGTGATTTCCAGTACCTGCTTGCTGCGTATACAGTTTGTCGGGGTAGCCTTGTGAGTCCTGGGAGTTTCCTGGCCACCTCAGTCTTCTGAGCCTCCCCACCCCCTCCAGGAGGGAATGTTTCAGTTTGGAAAAATAGTTGCACACATTGGTATTGTTCTTGTAAGAAGTCTTTCTAATTTTCTGCTTACTAGGCCACTCCAGAACTCTACCTCTAGTCAGCATTAGCCTTGCTTGCCTTCAGTGGCTAAAATCTCAGGGTCCTACTCTTTTAAGGAATTTGGCATTTTGCAATCCCTGATGATCACCTGTCCTATTATGAAAGATTTCTCAAAACAACCAAGATTAGGGGAATTCTTACAGCCTGGGTCATGGAGATAAGGAGCACTCACAACACCACCTCTACCCACAGCTCGCACCCGAAAAGGACAAATAGAAGACCTGGAAAACTCAGTGAATCTGAGCCACAGGGAGGATGAAGCAGAGCGCCTTCATTTGGGGCCTGGTAATTGGGTGGAACAGATACTAAAGTAATTTTAGAGCATTTTTTTTTTTTTTTTTTTTTTTTTTTTGCTTTAGCTGCATTCTTTCATACAAAGATAATTTCTCTGGCTTTTGTAAGGTTCTGACTTTGGATCTCAACTCCTATGCCTTTGGAATGCTTGCTCATCTTTATCTGCAGTGTCTGAGGGCCTGTGGGCAGTCAGCATGGAGCTTTATTCCTCCCCAGGCGTCCTGCTCTTGGAGTTGAAACTATTGTCACAAGTGACCTTTTGAGCTAAGTAAATTTAAAGATGTCGGGTTTCTGACTGGCATTCACTTACTTATGAGGACCAAGTGTGTCCTTTACTAGTGCTACATTTGTACTGTGTCTCCAAATTTCTTAGAAGTGAAGTGGGGAAGATAGATACCCCCCCATGTCAGTTGCTTCTTGGCCTGGCTTTCCAAGGTCTGGGGCAGTCGAGATTTATTACTTTAGATTTATTACTTTAAAAGCAATGACCTGCACTTGGTAATCAGTATACTGGTGCCATACTTTGGATAATAAGCCAACCTTAGCAATTAAGTCCAAGAAATGTTAAGTTTGACTCCTGCCCTTCCTTTTATCTTGTGGTAGCATCAAGAGAAATGTCTTAAGCAATTTTTCATGTTCTGTTTTAATACTTTCAGAAAATATGTTTGTTTTAACTCTGTTTTGAATGAAACAGTCATTTACAGTATTTAGTTCTAGAGTTGAACACATTCAGTTTCTATATTCTCTTGACTATTCTCTGGGTGCATTGTGTGTGTGCATTTATGGGTATATATGAATGTGTGTCTTGAAATTTATATTTTGCTTTATTTGCAACATACTTAAATACATTTGAAGAACAGTTTTCTGGGTTTCCATTGTGTCCCAACTTTTTATAATTTTCTTTTTGTTACCAATTTTTAATTCTATGTTAAACTCCTAAATTGCCTTCCTTTACTCCTATGTTTCCGTGTGCTAAATTGGAATAAAATCCTACCTCTATCTATTTTCCAGGCAAAAAAGTAATATTATCTCTTTATACTGCCTTTTTTGTCCTACCAAACGCTTCCATGGGGGGAAAGCGCTTTATGCATTGAACCAATACATGTTGAGTATTTACATATAGTATGCAAATAACTGCTGACAATTAGCAGTAAAAATAGTAGATCTATTTTTTCTAGACATTTTTTACAGCTTGTCCATGTTGCTATTTTGGTTAAGAAGACAGTGTAGGCTGGTGTTTGCAATGACACGGTTATATAGAGAGAAGGTAGAAGGGAATGCTATTGTGTATCAAGCAGTGTACTGGCTTCTGCGAGGTAGATGTTATCTGACCATTTTACAGATGAGGATGCCAAATTCTAATACATGTGTATTAGAGGACATCTAATACACCTGTATTAAAGACAGGTCTGTAGTTGGAACTCTACCTTCTGTCTCTTACAGCCATGCTTTCCTTTATGGGTAATATACTACATAAACATGAAGTGAGATCTTCAAAGCAGAAGAAATATATTGTAGGTGGTGGTGGTGGTGGTGGTGGTAAAAAATCAAGAAATAGACATGGGTGCACAGACCTGCATGTAGACAGTACATTCATACACATACAGAAATAAATAAAATTATTAAAAAAATACTAAACAAAAAAAAGAAAGAACCACAGTGTACATCAATTCAGAAATACAGGATCACTTTCTGTAGCCAAATTGCCTTTGCTTTAAGAATTGTATATTAATTAATGTTTTTTTATAACATCCCTATATTCTATTTCCAGTATATATTGTTTCCTGTGACATAACAGAACTTGGAAACACTAATTTGGATCTGACTATCTATGACTATACTGTTGATAAAATGACTTGTGGGTAAGATATTGTCAGAATATAAGTAACCTTTGGTGTCCTGTGTGCTCTTAAAAGACCATAAAATAGCATGAAACTACTTTGCCTTGATTGTAGATCCTAATAGAATTGGTACTAAAGTGTAATCCCAAATCTGTGTAATAAATTATTTATAGTGGTTTTATCTAGAGGAGAGGCTTTACTTTTTCCATAGAACATGCCCCCCAAAAGGGCATTTTTGCTGTTTTTTGAAAGTGAGATAATTTTAATGCTTATTGTACATGAGCTTTTTATTTCCAGCTGTATCCGGTGTAAACAATATCAGTTGTAAAATGAACTCACCAGTTTCATCTAAGAAAGTTGACAAGGCAAATTAGTGAGAATGAGTCTGGGTTCAGTGAGGTTATATTAGTCCTCAAATCTGGAGGAAAATGACTAATTTCATATTTGAATGATGTATTTATCTGTCAGTGTTGTGAAAAGTCAGACATGTAAATATATTTCCTCTTGGAAAAATGTGGTCTACACTTTGTCCCAGCTCATCTGTGTGGCCAGTGTGAGAGCATGTAAGGATAAGGTGCTGCTGCTGTCAGCTCCCGTCTTCATTCAGGCTCTGGCAAAAATCATTCATCTCTCCAGTTTAGAAATGTGAACTTGAGGGTCTTCTTTCTCTGTCTTCTGAATTCATAGGGGAAGCCTCTGGCTCTCCATATCATGGACACTGCGAACTATTTTTGTCAGAAATTTAATTAAACCTGTATGGCTTTTCAGAGAAGTCATTTGTCTTGAATCTCTGCTACATTTTAGAGCCTCTTTTTTCCTCCTCCAGCTTCCCTTACTTCTCCCTTTTAATTTTTAAACATAAATGTTATTGTTTGGGTATAGGAAAAGCAAATTAAATTGAAAAATGTGGCTCTCCTTAGTAATCTTGGGCATAAGATTTTCATTAATCTTGCCAGAATTTTGCTTTTGCATTTATTTCTGCAGTTGTGAAATCTGCAGCCACGATGTTCCTTTCTCCTGGAACACAGGGTGCTCGGGTCCTTTCCACCCTTAGTTTCTGTTATTCTCTTTGCATGAAGCAAATCCTCTTGTTCATGGTCCTTTGTACCCTCCTGGATCTTTGTGTTTTCCAGAGGCCGTCTTGCTCAACTTAGCATTCTTTCTAAGTTTATGCTCCTTTTATTTCAGTACTAAGGTGGTTTTTGTACTAAAAAATCCTCATGTCCCTCAAAGGATGTCCCAGATGGTAGTCTGGCATCTTCTGCATTTCTCATATTCCTTATGTGGTAAAGGTCATCCTGAGGGCATGCTATGAATATTAGGGAGCTGATTTCTTGATTTGAGCTCTCCTTTCTGGCTCTACTTGTCTTTCCTGTGATCTGTCCTCCTTCCGCACCAGGGTTTCAGGTGTCTCTGACCTTTAGGTCTGCCATTGCTTTATTTGCCAAGCATTTTCCTTCTGGAAACTCTAGTTTCATTTCCAGCTGTAAATGTAGTTTCCTGTTGTGTGTGTGCACCAGGATCATTTATTCACAAAAGCACCCCATGCTATACAGCACAAGCAGAAGGGCCAGGTACCTGAGTTTAGTTAAAACAACTAAAATGAAAATGGCAATCTCTTTATAGATTCTTAATACTTTTATCTAAAACGAGTTTTATTGACACTATGAAAATAGTCTGAGAAAAAAGTTAAATTCTCACAAAATATGTTTGAAATTGATTGCCTAATTTAAATTTTTCACATCTTGTATCTCTTTTCAAATGCCTACTACTTCCTATACCAAATAAACAAAGAAAATAGTACCAGTTATTTAAGGTAGTACGACTCAGAATAGCATGGGTAAATTGCTCTTATTATTTATAATATAAGGCCTTGTTCTCCAACAAACTCATCTGTGTCCTAAACAGATGTCATTTGTACTTTGCTTTCCTTCCTCTGTCCAACTCCAGTTAGGTGAGCTAAAGCAGATTTTAGGAAACTTTTTCCTGAGAGGTCATTGAAAAAATAAAGCAACAGAGAAGACGGGCTACAGCATCTTCAGCGCCATTTGTGCATGTGGGGGTTAGGGCGTGAAGGTATGGAAGCATGTGTGTATGTGGGGGTAAGGGGTGTCCAGGTAGGGATCGGGCTGTGAAGATATGACTATATCTGTGCGTGTGGATGTCAGGAGCAAGGGTATGATTTTATGCGTGCATGTGAGGGTAAGAAGCAAAGGGTATAATTGTGTACGCACATAGGAGGATAGGGTGTGAAGGTATGTGTGATCATATGTGTGCTTGTGGATTAGGGATGTGAAGGCATGGTCTTATGGGTATAGTAAGGTAGGGGTTTTAAATATGACTGTAATGTGCTTGTATGGGGGTGAAGATATGGGAAGATAATATATGAATCTATATGGGGTTTTTTTTTGTTTTTTTTTCTCTAACAGTTCCAAAATAAAAACAAGGTTTGATTTATAGTCCCCAGATTAGTTCCCATGAAATAGATCCATGGATTATTACTTTTTTAAGCTTTAAAGCTAGTCGGTCCTCCTCCCACTGATACTTTTATTGAGCATCTTATGGCAAGATAGACCAGTCTGAACCCCTTGTGAATGTCATAAGCCTCTGACCTAGAGACATTAGCAGTGACAGTCTGCCCTTTCCTCATCTGAAGCTGTGCATACTCAAAGTGGAATTGCTTTGAACCTATCCCTGGTTAGTGACCCAAGTTCTGCATTTGTCAACATGCATGGCCTTTAAACTCCAAAACAAACTTCCTGCCTTGCATCTTTGCTACTTATTAGCTGTGTAACCTTGAGTACACTCACTCTTTTCCTAAGTTTCACATAAACAAAGTGGAGATTTTATGCCACCTATTTTTTAAGGCAGTCGTGAAGATTAAATTATTGACCTAATCATTTAAGTGTATGGTATAGAATAAGAGCTGGATTGATGCAAAGTATGTCTTTGATTTCCACCCCCCCCAAACAAGCTCCCTAAGTCATCAGCTTCCAGTGTTTTAATTTTGTCATACTTTTCCCAGTTCATGCTGTCTGTCTTACTGGCTACATTTGCCCAGTGCAGCATCTCATTTTCTTTCACCATGAGCACTTCTGCTGTTAAAATAAATATAAGCCACCCTCCTTGATGCGTGAGCAATATTTGTCTTTCTCAAATATAATATCTGTTAACATTGTAAGTACACATTACTTCTTACTAACATGTCCATTGCCTTTTCAGGGTTAATAATATTCATAAATATTCGAAATCTCACACAAACACTGCAAATGGTACCATAAATTTATTTACAGTGACCACTGTTAGGGTAACGTCAACCATGATCGCCATCTGTTGGTGATAGTTGGAGTAGACGCTGGAGTCCTGGGACCTTTCTACAGCTGCAGTTTCCCTAGTAAGGAGAAGAGAGAATGGAAGCCACGCCACGTGGAGAAGGCCAGCAAGAATGTGTGTGCACACACCTGTACGTGCACATTATATGTGTGCACACACCTGTACGTGCACATTATGTGTGTGCACACACCTGTACGTGTACATTATGTACACTCTCCAGTAACGTGCACAGTATTCACAACTAGCGTTCACGATGATTTTAGTTTTGTCAGCCTACTTTCCTGACTTCTAATTACAGTAGTATGTGTTACTTTTGTAATATAAATTAATAGGAAGGCAGGGTTTTTTGAAAGGAGAAAGCAATGGGGAAAGAGGATAATTTTAAGAGAACTAAAGTACATTTTCTTTTATACTGTAGGAGTCCCAAGTGTAAATTCAGCAGAAATGAGTAGAGCCATGTGGCAAAGTTAAGAAGTTTTAGTAATTCTAAGCAGAAAGTTTTTTCAGCCATGTTCAGTTGAGCAAATAGGTCTAAATGTGAATTTTTACTTGTTATTCTCCTCCTTTGAAATTCTAATTATTCTGAAGTCTCTTAATTACTCTTTATCCTTTTACTGCCAGAGCTTCCACTGGAGTGGATTATCTACTCTTAGCAAAGAATATTATAATCAGGGTAGCAGGCTGTAGTCTGGGCCTTGTTGCTTTGAAGCTGAAGAAAACCCAAAGAATCACCATAGACACATTTACTTGCAGTTCTGCAGCTTGCATTCTTATTCTTCCTTGGTGTTCTTAGACTTCATTCTGCCAGTCAGGAGCCCTGTTTACCCAGTACCTAGTGCTAATTACCCAAAACTCTCCATCCATTATTAAATTTTTTTTTAATTTTTCTTTAATTTTATTTATTTTTGTATGTGTATGACTGTATTGTCTGCATGTAGGTTTGTGCACCCATGTCGTGCAATGATGCGGAGGTCAGAAGAGGGTGTTGGATTCCCCTGGAACTGAAGTTAAAGACGGTTTTCAGCCACCATGTGGGTGCTGGGGATCTAACCCGGGTCCTCTGCAAGAGCAGTCGGTGCTCTTAACCGCTAGGCCATCTCTCCATGCCCCCATTATTAAATCTTACTGCATGCAAAGCTATCAGAGGGCAATGGTTACTGCTCTACATTCCGCCATAACTTGTTACCTCTCTTGAGATGATATTTGATAGATTTTCTCCAGAGTATAGATCTGGATCTTACCTGGCCCTTTTCTCATGCCATTAGAGCCCTGTTCCACAGTAAAACAACTGAATCTCTGGCTCAGCTATAACCAGGACACAAGTGATTTAGTGCTACATTTCTAGATCTAGGTCTGTTTAGAGGAGAGCCTCCTAAGCTGTGAGTGGACAGTCCCAAGGAAAAGATGTTTAACACAAGGGAAATCCTTCCACCCTACTCAGGTGGCTCCAAATAAATATTTCCTGTATACAGGAAGCTAGCAGCCCATAGCTCCTCAGTTGTAGAAACTGATTGAACTTTCTGTGAAATCACAATCTCTCGTTCCTAAGCCCACAATTCATGATGAAAACCTGTAATGGAAAATAAAACTGATGTTTCAGAACTACTATATCTGTTTCTTATCTGTTTGCCAAGCATGACCCACATGATTATTTCTTGTGTTAAATAAGTAAAAAATTGTTTGGCTTTGGAAAACAAAAGTCAATATCAAAGTGAAGGAGACAATCTAGTCTATCCTTCACCTTTCATATTTGAGCTAATCAAAGAAAAATTATTTCTCACAAGAATTACATGGATAAGTTGCAATGAAGACTTAAATATTCATTTTTGAGTGTTGGGATTTTAGATCATTTTAGATACAAAACTTGTATGAGTTTTTGTTTTGCCATTTGTGTAAATGGGAATAATAACATTGTGAAATTAAATAGCATACATAGCACACATAGACACTGTAATACACATAGCATTATAGTAACTGACACAGCACCAAGAGCATAAGTAGGAATTCAATAACTTTAAATCCTTTTATTGTTTCTTCAGCAAAATAGGTGAGGCAATTAGGTCTGGCTTCTGGGAAAAGAGATTTGAACAGGTCCTTCAGGATCAAGCATGGGTATGATGGGGTAATGGACAGGTAGGATGGACATGTTTAAAGTAATGTTTGAGGTAAACTTATACAGTAGACAGATCCTCCTGGGAAGACTAATGGAGCTAGGGAGAACATTTAGAGCATTGGGTGTTGTTTTTGTTTTTTTGTTTGTTTGTTTGTTTGTTTGTTTTTTACTAAGTCTAGACAGTAGAGGAATAAAGTTTGGAAACACCTAAGACAGAGCTCAGCAGAGTTACTAACTGGCTGCTTTCAGGAATGCCTGAGTTGATGCTGTCCCATGGACCTGAGCTTGATGGAAGTTCGGGAAAGCAAAAGTGCTATCGTATAAAGATACAGAGAGGAGATAGTTTGGAATACAGTTTCAGGTAGGATTAGAAAATGGTGAGCGTGAAGTAGTACTAGCTAAATAAGTTTCCTAATGAAATATTAAGATATTTAACTAGAAAGAGGTAAAGATAGAAACCAAAGCTTTTGCAGAATTTACCAAAAAGAAATAACATTATCATAGGAAGTTCATCAATTAAACTACATCCTTGGATAAACATCCCAAAGATTAGCAGGGTTCAATATCAGATACTAGCTTTTAAAAAGGAGAAGAAGGTGGATGGGCCAGGGTTCCCAAGGTAAAGGAAGAGGTCTCATGGCACAGGTGTAGGAGTGAGGACTGCAGAGAGGAAAGAACCCTTCGTGGCAGGGGTGTGGTACGGCTTGAGTGTTCAGCCTCTTCTCCTTCCCCCACATCTCCATGTCTTTCCCATCATGAAGTGCTCAAAGCAGCTGCAGCGGGAGAAGGCCAACCCTTGACCTTCTCCTAAATGTCCTTCTGTTTGGCTGACAAAAGGCCCTGATCTCTTGAGACCTCAGGCATAGTATCTTAATTTCAGTGACTGTCAATCCCCTTATTCTAAACTGGAGTCACACTAACCTTCCCCCTGCTTTTGGAAAAGTGCATGTCAGTGATAGAATCTAAGAAATGCTTTCACTGAATAGTTCACAATCAAGAGAGTGCTGGTAATGATGAAACACAGGACCTTGGAAGATGAGTGGTGAAAGATCATCATTATGTCTTTTTGATATATATATATATCAAAACACATATATATATCAAAACACACATATATATATATATGTTTTTATATTTTTTTGTAAACTTGGCAACCCATGCTAATGCTGTTATAAATGCTCGACATCTCTTCAGAGAATTGAAGGTGTCTGTGCAGCATTGGGCCTCTTAGATGTGATTATCCTTTGAGCCTTAACTTAGCTTTATTTTCATCTCACTTGGCTACATGATCATACACAGTAGAAGTAAGGAAAATTGAATAGAAAGAGAGGTGACTCTAGCCATTTGTTTCTTCCAGACAAAAATATATTTCAGCTGGTTTAACACACAATATAAAAATCTATAATATTCACAACAAAAAAAGACTGGGTCAGAGAACTGACCGAAACGGTGAACTTCTCCTTGAAACAGTAAACTTCTGCATCGAAAATTTTAAAAGAGACTGAGAACAAGATGAAAAGCATGTTTGGCAGAATGCATGAGCTCAGGGGTGGGGGGGGAGAGGAAGGGGACACGGGTCTAGATTTGACTGGAAATTTTGTATGAAATGTACAAAGCTTCAATAAAAATTGGCTTAGAAAAAATCTGTAATACTCAAAGCAGTATAAAATGCTCACAGCCTTAAGATTGAACACTGTTTAAAGATCCTTATCCCCCTCTCCCTGCAGTGCTCTTGTGGGATGTTAGACAAGTGTTCAGCCACTGAACTACATCCTTAGCCAGCCATGAGGAGAGATCATTTTTGGAAATTATAAATTAGGAAGGTAGAATTTTAGAATTTTCTGTGTATAAGTTTGGGGAAACTTGGATCTCAAATATATGAGCTATGCTCTTACCCCAAAGTTTTACTTCAATTTTTAAGAATTTTTTTAATATTATTTCTCAAACTTTTTCATTAAGTTTTAGACAGTGCTTTTCCCCACGGTCTGCCTGTGAAGGGAGAGTCAATATCAGTATGTGTATTTATATTGAATTTTGTTTTTAGTAGCAGTGTACTCAATTCCAATGTGTTCTGTATTTTTTCACCTCCCAAAATTTCATGATAAATTCTAAGGAATTTGGACACATTTCTCATAAAATTAGTGATTAATTTCCTGTTAATTTTTTCATAGTATCAACTGTTTATATTACACACATATGCATGCCTACTTCTAACACAATTCAGTTATTACTGAGTTGAAAGTGAATATTAGTAACATTTATAGTCTTTACCTTTTTAAATTTTATTTATTTTTTTATGTGTAGAAATGTACTGTCTGTGTGTAGGTTTGTTCACCCGTGTCGTGCAATGCCGCGGAGGTCAGGAGAGGGTCTCAGATTCCCCTGGAACTGGAGTTCTCCTGGAATTGGAGTTACAGACAGTTCTTAGCTGCCATGTGGGTGCTGGGGATCGAACCCAGGTCCTCTGCAAGAGCGGTCGTTGCTCTTAACTGCCAGGCTATCTCTCCAGCCCATATAGTCTTTACCTTTTAAAAAACCCTATCCCCTCTTCTGACTTCCGCGGCATTGCACGACACGGGTGCACAGACCTGCATGCAGACAGTACATTGATACACATACAGAAATAAATAAAATTAAAAAAAAAAAAAAAAACCCTATCTTTTGCCATTGTTTGTTAAACATAACACACATGCATACCTGCCTCTCAGTTGTGGTCTACAACTATACAGCATTGTTTGCCAAGCCAAAATGAATAAAATAATACAACAGCTTTTCCACTGCTATTATTTCATAAAAGCGGTGTATATCATAGAAGTTTAATAGATCTGTGGCCTTTTATTTGGCTTTGTATTTGACCACAGACATAGTGTTGCTAAAAGAAAATATTTTTGGTATAGATTTTTTAGTGTATGTTTTTCCCCTAATTTTCAGATAAGTAAGCACCAAAATTTTAACACAAAGCTTCCAAAGTGAAAGCATGGCTGTGCCCTTTTAGATTCAAGTTCAGAATTCTCCCTGTCTGCCCCTCAGTAAGGAACATTTTGTAGAGCTTTTCAGGTGTTTGAAAAGAATGTATATTCCTTGGACTTTGAGATGAATAAGAGTTCCTTATAACTTCTTCCTTTTCCCTCCTGTTTTAGATATGGGAAAATAGTGTCCACAAAGGCCATTCTGGATAAGACAACGAACAAGTGCAAAGGTATGTTTTTGTGGCTGATTTTTTTTTTTTCCCTTCAATCATAGCTTCAGAAAAAGGATGGAATGCTCTTAGGTTTCACGATTAACCTCATTGTATTAAAAACCAAATCTCATATGTCACCCAGTTTCTGTCTTGCACAATAATCAGCATATTGCTGATTACATTTGTTTTGTCCTTAGTTGAGTTTTGGCTGGGAACCCAACAACAACTTGCAGTTTGCCAGAATTCCAGATTTGTCGCCAGTAGAGTTAACACGCAGAATACTAGTTGGCATTTAGCCCCTGCCTTTAAAAGGGGAGTAGAGCTAGAAAATAGCTTTTCTTTCCTGAGCCCGAGGAGATTAGAGCTGCTTACTGAAGACCATTGGACTGTACTAAAGAACTGAAAAGATTACATATTGTGCAAATTGGCTCTATTAATTAGAATAGAGTAGTTTTAAGCAGTACTTAATTACATGTTTCAATCCTCCCAATTGTTCTCTGCTGAATGCCTGTTGACAATATTGGCAGCAGGGAGGAGAAGACCATTTTTACTGACCAAATTGTACCAGGGAGGAGAGGTCATGTGCCCCTTTGAAATATGCTGCTGCATTAATTTGATGCACTGACCTTCAGTGTTCCATGCAATTAGGATGAGCTCATCCAGCTCCAGGAGCTGCGAGTGCAGGCGTCTAGAGCAGGCAGCACATGGATGCTCCGTGCTTCTGACTTTTAATGATCCAGTATCTTAACAATAGGCATGTGATTTCTAGGAAAAGGAAAGAATGGAGTCAGCTGACTTTGAATCTAACTACTGACCCTATGAATTGAAGCAAGGTTGACAGGAATAGGCAGAGGAGGTAAATCTCCTCATTAATTAGACCCCAGTTTTTCAAGTAATGGTGACGGGGCAGTGGCTTAGCACAGTCTGAAAAAGGCAAGGAACATAAATGAAGCCTATGGTGGGGCCTTTCCTTTAAGCCGGCCGTTTCCTTTAATCTGGACTTGAAGTGGTTCATTGTACTCTGATTCTTCTTCAAAGTACTTAGATTTAAAGGAGCTATTGTGACAAATATCTGAGCCCATGTTTAATCAACATGGCATATTAAGGCAGTTTCGCCTTAGGACAGTGAATAGTGTGTGCTTTATGTGGAGTAGTACCCAATAAATATTTAAAATGAATTAAACTAGAGAAAGTCAAATTATAGGTGGAAATGTATGTGCTTAGTTGCCAAGATTAGTCTTATTTAACATTTATAAATGATTTGGGAGAACAGACAAAGGGAAAAGAAACTTGGTTTTGTGAAGAAAAATAGGCTCTTTGCCAAACACAAAGCAGGAAGCTGATATCAAAAGCTAGCTTCAAACCAGGAGAGAAACCACAGTGGTTAAATGGTTTTAGCCTATCGTACCCTACTCCCTGCTTTCCCCATCCCCAAAAGTGTTGAAGTTCAGAATGGTGAAAGAGAAGGACCTCTGTGTTATGGAGTGGACCTAAAGATCCCTCAGTTGAACTCTCCAATCATAAGCAGAGCAGAATGACACTATTGTGTGCTCATTTCATATGGCAGCCTCTTCCCTAGAAGCCACAATTTCACATGTTCAGCATGGTCTAGACAAGACATGGCTAAAAAGAAACTGGAGCTAAATCTCACACTGCCATATGCAACATTGCGTCATTTGGAAGGGCAAACAGCTAAGCAGAGAGATTTATGAGGCTTCTAAATAAAGGTGGGGGTAACTCAGAACTGATGTTTCTAACAGTCTCCTGGACACCTTCCCTTCAAGCTGATCTTGAAGACCAGCCATGATCCCTCCCAAAGACTCTCAGCCTTCTAAGTCTCTAGGCAGTGCCCATCAGCAGATGTGTAGAGTGTGGAGTGAGGTGACAGTGGGTTTGCAAAATTATGCAGGCCAGCTTCAGAGTTCGCAGAATGGGGAAGTAATATTAAGGCAAATGAGAAGTAACAGTTTGGCTCATAATAAAGTTAGATAGCATGTCACCCAAGATACTTTGCAATGATTGCTGTGTCTCTGTATAGTTTTGCATATGTGATAGTTTAGATAAATATAGATAAATTAGTATATAAGAAATCGTAGAATATTTCTCTAATAAATGAAAAATATATGAAATACTAATTTTAGAGATTAAATATATTCAAGAATTTCACACATGGAATCCTCTGTTTTGGACAGAGTTAAGCTAAAAGACACGTCTGAGTAACATGTAGATTTGTTTTTGAAGTTCAGTTGGCATTTTATATTTCAATTTTTGTCAGTTTAGCAAACAAAAAGTTTTAGGTATTTACCAGTATTGGCCATATGTGGCAAGTCAGGTCAGAAATACTTAGGATAGATTGACTGAGAAACTGATTGAACATTGATACTCATTGATATATATACTCTCCCATAAAGAAAAATGGGTGAGGTTAAATAAGACCAGTAAGAAAATCATTTTAGCTAGTATTTGATAGTGGTCAAACCAAACATGGAAAATACAGCTATGCCCTTGATTCAGTCATCATGCCATAGGGGAGATTTCGTGTGACTAGTTCTGGTCCTGAGGCTGATAAATTGTCCTCTGGGAACTTCAGTGAGTAAACTTACTATTATTTAGTGAGCCCCACCTTCAAAGACACCTGTATCCATATTTATATTATTAAACCTGATTAAGCCCACAGACCCTATGTAATTCAATTTTATAAGGTCTTATATTTACTTGAAAATAATATGAACAAATGAAAATACAAGGTTGCATGCTTACTTGGTATGTTTGTTTTCAACAAATGATTAGGAGGTGTTAAAATAGGATTCAGCAAAGTCCAGAAAGGCATGTTAGGCATTACTAAAATGTAACAATTGTGTATCTCTATTAAGACAGTAAAAACAGAATTTTCCTATTACATGATCAAGCAGACTGCAGCCTCAAGTGTAGGAACATTGGAGTTGAGATCTGTTCATTGTAATGTGTTGGCAATAGCAGAGTTGGTGGAAAGAAGCACCTATCAGTGGGAACTGGTCATGTCAGTGTAGCAGGGTGTCATCTATGAGCTCCTGACATTGCATTCTTGTATGAGAGAGCTCTCCTATGTAGTAGCCAGGATTGATGTGTGTCAGTATAAACACCCCAAATACATTGAACCGAGCTCCTAAGCTGGTAGTTGAGTAGCTCTCACTGCTTTGATGTGGATCAACCTCTTTTCCCTTCCCAACCTGGCTATTTCTGTACTGTTTAAATCAAGTTAAGCCTCTTTCAGTCCAGTTCTACATAATGTATAGAAACAGCTTCTTGTTTCAGCTTTAGCATTCATCTCCTAAAACAGCTATTTCTCTCATCGATAGTCTATTTCATTTCACCTTACTTTGTTAAGAAACTATATTTTGGTACTAATGCCACAAAACTGACTGGGCTGTTGAGTCTTTTTGTTTCATTCTGTTGCTATGTTCTAGTACCATACTCTCAAAAATACTATTTCTTGATAAATCTTGAAAATCAAAGATAGGATTGGCTCCTCTTCTTCACAACTTCCACGTGGTACTTTTCTTTTTCAAATTATGCTTATTTAATATTAATTTTGGAGTCAGGTGTGGCATCCTGAGGCTGAAGAAGAACCCAAGTTCAAGATACCCTGGACTATGTTGCAAGACTATGCCTCAAAAACAATTGTGTGTGTGTGTGTGTGTGTGTGTGTGTGTGTGTGTGTGTGTGTATGTACATATACACACATATAATAGAGATATGTACCTGTTTATAAATAAAATGTATTTCAGAGAAGATGATATTTTGGCTAAGCTCCTATTCCTTTAAACTATGTGCTAAAATGGTTAACCTTTCCTCAACAACTGGAATTATCGCAGTAAAAACAGCAGTCATTTGTATTCAGGAGTGATTCTTGCTGGATCAAGGGAGATCGCGGGCTGTTTGGTCTGTGCTGTGGCAGTCCTGTATAGGATGGTTGTGTGGTTTTCCTTTCGTGGCTTCTCACTAGTCTGCACTGCTAAATCCTGTCCATGTGCATATTTTGTGGTTCTGCCTACCCTGGACCTTTTCCCCTAATTTCCTGTTTTAATTTGTTGTGGGCTGGGTAAACAGATGAAAAGCTCATTAACAGTGTTTGTGAAACTACAGGTAAATGAGCTTTGAAGAACAGCCTCTCTTATGTGGTTATTTTTTTGTTATGTTGTGTTCTGTTTTTAGATTAGGCAAGAATTGCAGAAACAACTATTTGGTGTATCTGGAGACATTTTCATTCCTTGCTTCTCTCTCTTCTCTCCCTCCCTCCCTCCTTTTTTGAGACAGTACTCTCTGAAGCCCTAGCTGGCCTGAAACTTTCTGTTGTAGACCAGGTTGGCCTCAATCTCACAGAGATCTCCCTGCTTCTGTCTCCAGAGTACTGGGATTAAAGACTTGTGCCACCAAGCCTAGCCTAAATATTGAATGATTATTTTTTTTTTTTTTTTTGCTAGTAGCAGGGATTGGACTATGCATGCAAAGCAAGCACTTTACCACTGAGCTACAGCCCCAGCCTCTCATTCCTTTATTTTGAAGGCTATATTTTATGTAAATTAGTACTTTTAACCAGGTGCAAAAATTTAGATTATATTTTAGTATCTAGCGGTTATACTTATTTTAATTTAGAAATGTAAGGTATAGTCTATAAGAGAAGCATAATTTGTGCTCATCCTTTTTCAGCTCAGTAGGACGGCTCCTTACTGTATCATTTAGAATACTGTTTGTCTAAAGCTGTCTCCCTCAACTCCTTTACCCTTTTATACCTTGTTTATTACCAACTTAAATGTCAGTTTTTTTCCAGTAACTAGCCCACCCCCCTCAACACACATTCAGATGCATACTTTGAAAGGCTCCTTTGAAAGACTGAACATGCAAATCCAGCATGCTGGGGCCGTGAGCACCTGTGTTGTGGCTGGCAGGACACATCCTCTTCTGTTGGCTGCGTCTGAAGCCGAATGGAGTCCTTTTAAAAATCTTTACATGTATTAGTTAATGACTTAAAACAAGGGTCTTTTGCATTTCAGGTTATGGTTTTGTTGACTTCGACAGTCCTGCAGCAGCTCAGAAAGCGGTGTCAGCCCTGAAGGCCAGTGGAGTTCAGGCTCAGATGGCAAAGGTGAGTGGACACACCTGTGTTCCTGAAACGTGCTGGTCCTCTGTCCTCCCCAGCCACCAGTTCTGGATAATTCCCTCTGCCCCCACACCTTCAGCAATAGCTATTCAGACAAAAGCCTACTTCCCCGTATCTTAATTTATAAAGGAAGATTTACAAATATATAGTTTACATAGTCAATTATGTAACCCCATAAGTAAATCCAGAAATAGTAATAGATTTCTCCCAGGTAATCAGAAATTCAGAAGGCTTTAAGAGCTGTACTGTTTTCTAAACATATATTTAAAACTTTATTGCTCAAAGAATCCATTTCGGTACACCTCAGAGAGAAAGTAATGGAATCTGTGTGTCCCAAAGGCAGACTGGGAAGCTGTTGGGAGATGAAGAAGCCCAGTAAGAATGGGGGAGAAGGGTTGGGAAGAGTAGTGGGAAGGGAGTGGGAACAAAGTATATAGATATGTTACGAAATGTCACGGTGTAACTCATTTCGTTGTATGCCAGCCAAAAGTTAACTTAAAAATGTAGTTGAAAAAGGAGGTTGGGAGGTGGCTCAGTTGGTAAAGTACTTGCCATGCAAGCGTGAAGACTCAAGTTCAGTTTCCCAGTACCCTTATCAAAACCCAGGTGTGGTGCAGGCTTCAGTAATCTCTGTGCTGGAGAGATGGAGACAAGAAGATCTCATGGGCTTCCTTGCCAGCCAGTCCAGCTGAATTAGCAAACTTTAGCTTCAGTGAGAAGCCCTGTCAAAAAACAAGGTGCAGAACAGTTGAGGAAGACACCTGACTTCCACCTCTGACCTCCAATTGCACATGAACATAAAATAAAATTCTGAAAAGATAATCGTGCACAGAATGTCATATTTTGAATGAATATGTAACTGGTTCATACTTCTATTTATACAGATCAGTGATGTGAATGTAAATATATGCTGTATGTGCTATTTTTCTATATAATGGTCAGACTTTTTTTACATACTGGTTATTTATGAGATATGAATCTACTCTTGAGTAGTTGTGCATGGATAAGGCTTGTGTGTGGCAACCTTCTAACTTTTTAGATGAGGAACATTGTTGAAATATTCCTCCAAATGAGGACTAGGCCTGAGTGCTCAAGGACTACAAAACAAAAGCTTTGTGTTTCATGCTTAATGTGTATTCTAACACAGTATGCATGGACTTTAATTACTATAAGACATGTTTTCCCTTAAATCTTTTGTCCAATGCTAGTTCCCTGCAAGAGTGAAAATCTGGAATCCAGTGTGTCATAATTAGAAGTGTGAGTGGATTGACCAGCCACTCATTGTCTCCTTTAACATCAGGTTCATCATCAAGGTTAAAGATGCCCAGTCCTTTTTCAGATTTCAGAATATGGCTGGTGGGATGGCTCAGCAGGAAAGGCACTTGCTTCCAAGCTTGATGACCTGAGTTCTATCCCTGGAACCCAAGTGGTGGAAGGAGGCAAGCAGCTCTTACAACTTTTTCTCTGACCTCCACAGCCACACATGCACACACATAGACACAAATAAATGTATAAAAAATGTAAGTCAGGGCCAGGCTCATCATGTCATTAATCCTAGCACTCAAGAAGCAGAGGCAGGAGGATCTTTGTGCATTCAAGACCAGCCTGGTCTACATAGCAACTTCCAGGCCACCCAGGGATATACAATGAGAAAAAAAAGTAAGTCAAGATTCTTTAGATAGGTTTGATGGATTTGGAAAAGTTAGTCTACTACGATCAGAATCTCTGGTCCAGTGTAGTTATATTTCTAAAGCTGAAGGAGTCTCAGGTTGTGTACCTTCAACCTACTTTCATTGGACTTTTTTCCCCCAGTTGGAGACAGGGTCTCATATAGCCCAGGCTACTCCTTATGTGGCTGAGAATAGCCTTGGACTTCTGATCCTCTGCCCACCCCCCTGACTACTGGGATTATAGGCATGCACTACCACACCTAGCTTTCACATAAGCATGTTTTTGTTAGAAAAAAATAAGACTCCAAGAAAAGACAATGCTTGAAGCACTATGTGCTCTTACATATTATATCCTTTAATAGAAATTCCATTATTCACTAAGAACATGTCAGAGTCTTGTTAACTAAACTGATATTTATATCCTGGTTTTTATTGCCCAAATGTAAGCCTGGCTTATATCCTTACACTTAGTACCCGTAGTACAATTATGAAGATAATCTTGGGATTTTTTTTCTTCCATCAGTTGCTACAGTAAATATCTTCAGCCTAGAATTTGGCAGTTTGATATTTTGAGTTTTCTTTTCAAAAGAGCAATAGTTTTTTTATTATTATTATTGGCTTTATGTAGTACAGAATAATTGTATGCTGTCCTTCCTTGGCTGCTTCAGAATAGTAGCGTATGATCATTCCCTAGGGAGCTTTCACTTGCCCAGGAAAGAGGGTTATAGAAGTTCAAGGACTGTGATGAAGACATTACCACCTAGTAAGACCTAAGAGCAAAGTTACCTGCTCAGACCTCGTAGCTCCCAGGATGAAGTACTTTGAATCTAAGAATCCATGAAGATAAAATTTTTGGAATTCATAAAAAAATCACCTGCTTAAAGTAATTCTTGCAATATATTTTTAAGGATTTGAACCAAGTTGACCTTTGTATTTTCTCCATCTCCAGAATGGAAGTTAAAATAAACCAAAACCATAAATAATAAGCATCCTGATTTCTAGCTCACTTGGCCATCATGTCAAGCAGTTTCCAGTGGTGGTATTGAAAAACAATGAGATTGCAAGCATACTGAAGCTTCACACTCCAATTTGTAGCACCTGTATTCTGCCCCTGCAATCAGTGGTGACTAGACATTTGATGAGCAGGACTCTTAGTGCTCACCGAGAAAACATTCTTCTGTTTTCCATTCCGTGCATCATAACACCCTCTGCAAAGCCCCTACTTCTGGATAACATTCAGGACAGGCCCTATGGCTTCTGCAGCTACTCTCATTTCAAAAAGTTCCTTTCTGGCTTTTCACACCTAAACACCATAAAGCATGCATCCCTTTCAGTGCATTACAGCCATTTCTGTCTGTATCTATGCTGTCCAACCTCAGTCAGTGTGATGATTTAAACAAGCTATTATATGTGGACAGCTTCAAGTTACATTTCAAATGTAGTATGTAGAATGTTGAGATCATATTTCAGGGATTTTAAAAAATATTTTATTTATTATTTTTATTTTATCTGTATGAACATATTGCCTGCATGTATGTATGTGTACCGGTGCCATGCAGTCTTCAGAGGTTAGAAGAAGGCATCTGATTTACCTGGAACTGGAATTACAGATGGTTGTTAGCTGCCATGTGGGTGCTAAGAATTGAACCCAGGTCCTCTGCAAGACCAGCCAGTGCTCTTAATTGCTGAGCCATCTATCTAGACCCCACATATAGAGGTTTGAGAACCAAAGTCCATGAAAGAGATGTGAGTCTGGTTGTTGCTGGTTCCTAGGGAGACATCATCTTCTACATTGTAATTATTTGCTAATAACTATATTGACTTTTTGATGATCAGGAAGCAGTGCTTTAAAGTTTTCTATCCCAGCAATCATTTATTATGTGTATAGATAGGCATGTGAGAATGGGCTTAGTTACATTGTACATTTTAGAAGATTGGTTGGGGCTATGACTAATGTGTAATGCATTACAATTTTTATTAAAATATCATGCCTTTAATCCTAGCACTTGGGAGGCAGAGGCAGGCAGATCTTTGTGAGTTCAAGGCCAGCCTGGTCTACAGAGTGAGTTCCAGGACAGCTGGGGCTATAGGGAGACCCTGTCTCGAAAACACCAAAAAAAAAAAAAAAAAAAAAAGTGAAATACTTCAGTACTAACATTTGGTTAACATTTTGATGATGCATATTTGACTTTCAAGAAGATATTATGAATGTTAGGTGCATAGTGTTCTAACTGAATGTATGGTCCTGTTTCACAGAAATGTTCAGTATTACAGAACGATGTTAAAGTTTCTCTCTTCCCCTGTGTCACTTTGCCCCAGGTAGCATGTTTGTAGTGGAACAGACAGGTGGTACCTTCTTTCCTATTTCCTACAGATGTGTTTTTACTATAGCCTTCTCCTGCCTCCTATGGTTTCTAACTCCTTCAGAGTGGAAACAGGGTGAAAGGATGAGCAGGTTCGTTGGCCCAATTGTGATGTTATTTGATATTGATCTCTCTGCCCAAGCAATATGCTGCTGCTTTTTCGCCTAAAGTTGCCTGACTTTTTTTGAGCTCTCTGCCTATCCATACCACCACCATTCTCAATCTGTTCATCATCCCCACACTGATGGGCTGTGTTGCCTTGTCTACTGAACAAGCCTTCTTAGGGTATAGAACTCTGGGATAATTCTGTGTGCCCTAATTCTTTTGAGTTTTTGAGAGGGTATCAACACATAGCTCAGGCTGGCCTTGAGCCAATGATCCTTCCTCCACCTCTGCCTCCTGAGTACTAGGATTATTTGTTGCATCAATGAGACCCATTTCCAGTCTACTTCTGCCATCAGTAGGAGAGTAATTACCTGCTAACTACAATTGAAGGCCCCTTCAGTACACTTGCTCTTTTTCAGTTATTCAGCTCTGAGTCAGACATGGACCTATTGTATCCAACAAGCCCATAGAATACAGATCAAGCTTCCTATGAAGTCTGCTGGGAACCCTTTTGGCTTGGTTGTTAATAAGAGAGAAGCAGCACATGGAGAGGCTCAAAGTATGGCTGCCTTTCTCTCTGCATAAATGTTATTCTCAGCTTCTCTAGTCTTGTAGATAGACAAGAGCTAGATGGTAATCCAAGCCTCCTAAATGAGTTATCAGCCAGATCTCAGAGTATTGGGTACCCAACACCAATTGTCAAAGTAGAGTTAGAAAGAACCTATTTTATGAGCCTATTAAAAATATAGAGGCCATGTATAGAAGTTCCCTACATGTCATTTTCACCACATGTAATATTCAGGAGCATAGTATATTAGATACACTCTGATTTGAAGACCTCTTTACAATGCATTTAATCAAAAAATGGGATTGGGTGTAGATGGGCACTATAGGTCACATCAGCAAAGCACTTTGAATGCCAGCTTCCCCAAGGGTTGATGAGCCCCATTCAAAGACTTCTTCTGTAGGCCTGTAGGCTCTATTTTGCAAGTTGGCTAGGGGATATGATCCCTTCCTCCATCATCTGTGGAAAGACTAATGCACAGGTTCAGGGATGATGGGCATGAGCCATCATTCTGCAGAATACGAATTTCTGGAGCTTGTTCCTTTTTCCCTTTATCTCTACAATTACAAAGTATATGTTAAATGCCAGCAGATCTCTTGTTCTCTGTCATAAACCCATTAAGTTTGAGAGTTTGGACTTGACTTAATATCCTTATGCTGATGTGATCAAGAAACACCTAACACACATCTTTTGGGAGGAGACTTTTTAAAGGAAGTTGAGTCTGGCTCCTGTGGTTGGGTTATAAGGAGCCAATCGCTGTCCACTTTCTTCCTGTGAACAAATCAGAGGCCTGCAATGTGTTTAAAATCTACTAAACTCCTGCCCTCTTGTGTAATCTGAAGCAACAAAGGGGAGGTGGAACAAATTGAGGGGAGGCAGAAATGTGAGGTGAGGTTATTTGACACATTGGATACCTAGGTTGAGGTATGACATCACAGACATTCAAAACTGAATTTCAGAACTATAAATTGAAGCATTAGAGACAAGTGACTGTTTCTCATTTATGTTCTGATTTCCACTGTGGGTGTGAAGTGTTTGCTTTATTGATTAAAAATAATTAAGTGAGAGAAAAACTTTCTATGGAGATATTGAGAATTCAGAAAGGGATTTTTTAAATTATGTCCACGAGTATCCTGATGAAATTTACCAAATGGAAATGGCCTTAGACTTTTGAAAAACCCAGTTATATGGAACTTGGCAGATATTTCAGATGTGTGTCACTCTTTAAAATATCCAGAATCTCAGCCAGATATGATGGCCCATGTCTATGATCCCAGTATTTGGGAGATTGAGGCAGTAGAATTGCCATGAGTTCAAGGCCAGCCTGGAATACTTAGTAATTTCCAGGCTAGCCAGGGCTATACAAATGTGAGGCCCTGTCTCAAAAAAATTCAGATTCTATGAAAAGAAACACAGATAAATAGCTAAAAAGATGTAAGACATGAATCTCCAAAGAAGGTATTAGTGACAGGGTGACGTCTGAAGGCTTGTCTCACTTCCCAAGGCTTGGTAGGGTCAGCAGACCATCAGGGGTCATTTGACTGGTGGTCAGCTTGTCCATTTTTCTTAGTAACTAGGCAGGCAAATGAACGGGAAGTCAATTCCCCCTTGACTCAGAGGCCCACCATACTCTGAACAGTTTGCAGTCACATACATACCCGTTAGCCAGATCTGCTGGTGGGTGAACCTATTCAGTACAAGAGAAAACAGATGTCCGTTCTCTCTGCCAAGTCCCATTCTTGCATTTTTAGGAACCATTCCACATGCACAGGGAGGGTTTTGTTAATTTCTTTCAGATGATGACTGAGTGCTTTACACCATGTGGGACCTCTAAGCCCTGCTTTTCTACTCAAGTGAGCATTAGTGCTGCTTAGCCCTCTCACAGCCAATGTGGGACCTGGTTTTCCATGTGTCGGAGAAGCTCTTGAGCCCATCATCCATGCCTAGGGACATAAAGAGCCCATTGCTCCCGCTGCCTTGGGCTGTGTAGAATTGACGGAATAACTTTTTTCAGACATAGCAATTTATTATTTAGACATAATAAAATAGTTACGGTTGTCACTGACTTTAAAGAGACTAAATCCTCATTCAAAAACCACCACCAATGGCTACAAGTACTTTATGTCCCATTCCCTATGAATCCATACTAATGGGAATTTGTGGACATTGTGGGGATTCATTTTGTTGTTGTTGTTTTTTGCTTTTGCTACCAGCTTGGAATTTCTTCCCATTTGTTTGTGTTTTAACTTTAAAACTATTGCAACGTCATAGGCAGTTTTTGCAGAACAGGTTGACCACATGAAAAGAAATTAATATTAGCTGTAATCATCATCCCAAATGAGGACGCTTAACTGAGAAGGTTGTTGCTATGGAAAACAAATACAGTAAATCGTGGCAGGAATGGGATTGTGACTCAGTAATATAGAGTGTTTGCCTAGCATGCACAGGGCTCCAGGGTTGAATCCCCAGTATTTACAAAATAAAAACTCATAGAAAACATTTACATATATTTAGTTTACTCTCTGTCATTTTATCAAAGATTGGGTGAAGAGCCCATTTTTTTCTCAATTTAGGTTTTTAAATAATTTTAATATTTTCTTCATTAGTAAACTTGCAAGTTAAATCAAAACTTTATAAAGTATATCCTATTAAAGTTCTTAATCACAGAAGCAACTAAAACACATAAGAAATTTCTTATACCCACCTTGTCCAACTCCCTTTTAAGTTTGTTTTGTTTTGTTTTGAGATAAGGTCACCATGCCCAGCTGGCCTGGAACTCACTCTGTAGACCAGGCTGGCTGGCCTGGAACTCACTATGTAGACCAGGCTGGCCTCGAACTCTGCCTCCCAAGTGCTGGGATTAAAGCTGTGCACCACCATGCCCAGCTTTTCTAACTCCCTTTTAAAAATACTTCATATATAACAAATTCTGTGAGCATTCTTGAATATTAGTGATTGAAATCTTTATAATAATAATTTTTTTTTATCTTTTTGAGACAGAGTCTCCCTGTAGCCCCAGCTGTCCTGGAACTCAAACTGTAGACCAGGCTGGCCTTGAACTCAGAGAGATCCGCCTGCCTCTGCCTCCTGAGTGCTGGGATTAAAGGCATGTGCCACCTGACACTAATAATCATAATTTAAAAATAAAGTCCTAAGTTTTTTGCTGTACATTTCTTATATAACATTTTAGGCTATTATGCCATACATATCTTTGTCTAAAAAGTTTTTTTTTTTTAATGACCTTTAATTGGGGAGTTACCAGGCTTATTTTGTCAATGTTTGTTTGTTTGTTTGTTTGTTTGTTTGTTTTTGAGGCAGTCTCTCTGTAGCCCCAGCTGGCCTGTAACTCCCTATGAAGACATGCTGGCCTCCATCTCACAGAGATCCGCCTATCTGTGTCTCCCAGGTACTGGGCTTAAAAATATGCATCGCCATGGCTAGCCTCCAGGTTTATCTGAACTTAACATAGCTTAAGCTCTTAGTCATGGCCCTCCCTTGGCTTTCTGTCTCTTTCTAGTCTTTATAGACTAGAAAGCAAAATTAACCCTCTTGTTGGGTGGGCATGCTGACTGAGATAGGGCTTCCCAGTATAACCCTGGTTGGCTTAGAACTCAGCTGTAGCCCAGGCTTGCTTGAACTTGCAGCAATCCTCCTGTCCTGGCCTTCTGAGTGCTGGGATTATAGGTGTGGACCACAGTTGCCCTGTGACTCTTTTATAGAAATTTTACTTCCTGTTCTTTTCTAAAATAAAGCACAAGACTCCACATAAGTTTTACAACTAGGGCAAGGTCCTGGCTTTGGCCCACAGTTCCCTCTGGATACCTGGTCATTGTCCTCAATTTTACATGCTCTAAGTAGAACATCTAATGGCAATGACTGAAAAAACAGAGTCAAACTCCTTAGATAGCTCCTCACAGTCCATTTCACCCTGAGGTCCCAAGTCTTCTCAACAAACTGTCCCTTCATTTCCTTAAGAGACTTTCCCATCCATCCTCCCATCTTGATTTGTACACGTCGAGCCTTCAAGCCTTCACCTCGTGTGTTTTCCCTCTCCCCGTTTGAACTAGAAGCTTCTAGAGGGCAAAATAGGGATCATAGTTGCTTCATGATCTGCAGTGCAAAATACATAGTAGAAATGACCTTTTTTTGTGCTGGCTAATGCCAGCTAGATTTCCACAGTAACAATGCTTTAGAGACTGGGGAGGTAAGGGCCAACCTGAGGAACTGCATGATTCACTGGGTGAAATAGGTAGAGACAGCAAGCAAAGTAGAAACAAAAGGGATAAGACTTCGCCTCTTACTCCACCCCAAAGAATTTTAAAACTTTAAGACCTGAAAAGAATTTTATTACATTTCCCTGTATTTTGAAACACTGCATGCATTATTTTTCTACATCTGTGGAACAAATCCATTTCCAAGTTTTAGACATTAAAGATATGTATGCTTTATATAATTGGCAATAAGATGTTTTGTTTGGTACTGAGCTCCATTAATTCTAACTAAAAGCAAAGATATGTGCTATTATTAGTACTTGAATTGCTAATGAGGGAACGTGTTCAGCTTTTGTGGTTGAGAATTTGGAAATTGTTTTTCCCTAGACCCACGCATAACATACCCTAAGAGACTGGACCGTTGGCATAGGGATCCAGTGCTCCTTGTTTGGGACTAGGGGTTGCACCTTCCTTAGCACCAGGGTAGAAAGCTCTAGGGACACTATTTGCTACCTATAGTTCTTGGGCTCTGTTATACCCAGTCATTTATCATTCTCTAGAAGATAGATTGCTATGTTATTCATTTATTATTTATTTATGTATGTATGTATGTATGTATGTATTATCTATTTATTTTTATAGTGCCAGAGATCAAGCCTAGGGCCTCAAGCATTCTTGAGAACTCTTAACAGTGAGCTATACCCCAGCCCCAGATTACTTTAAATCTTAAAAGACACATACAGCACAGGGGGTTAGTGTTTGTTATTTGAAAATTACAGAAAAGGAAAAATTTCATTTAATTAATGCTAAGATACAGTAGAAAGACTATACAAATTTAAACATGAAGAAGACTTCATATATTTTTAGAATACTGTGTTCAGAAATCTAGAGAGTAATGAGTTTGTTGCCAAAGGCTAAGCCATAAATTAATGACTTTACTAATAGTGCTTATTAAAGAAAATCATAAACTCTCATATGTGCATACAGATGCAGTTAGAGGGCAGGGATATAGCTCAGTGGGAGAGTGCTTGCCTAGAAAGTGCAAGGCCTTGGGTTCAGTCCTGAGTACTGAAGTGCGGGATATGCAGGAACAGAGGAAAGTCTGGTTTTAACTTAAGGGCGTGCTAATCTCAGTTGTGTAGCTGAATTTTGCTTGATCAGAAAATAATCCTCTTGTCATGTAGGCTTTCCATGGTTATTTGACTAACACAGTGTTCATACATATACATCACAGTTACTGGTCATCAGAAAATTCAATTGTATATATTTGGTTCCAGCAGATTCTCCCTAACAAACAAAGGCTGTGTAAACTCTCTGAGAATTGCTTCTCAAATTTCATGTACTTGTTAATAATCTGGACATAATGTTAAAAAGAAGCTTCCAATTCTGCAGGTCTGCTGTGGGCCTGAACTTCTACAGTTCTAATACACTACCTGGCAGTTTCAGTCCACTGGCCTCCGGATGACTGATTACCATTTGTGGAACAAAGATTTACCAAACCTACCCTCTCCATCAACTCTCAAGTTCAGCTTTTCCAAGATTCTAAAGTCTTCTTTGCCAATAGTATATAATTTCATATTAAAGTTTGTAGTTTAAGTTAAAAACTCGCCTTTTTCCACTGTGATCACTACTTAAAGTAGTGTGGCACTGGACGGTAGTGGTGAACATGCATACCTATATTCCCAGCACTCAAGAAGCTCAGGCTGGGGGATCATAGCATACTGAGACCATGTATCAAAAGAAGGGAAGAGAAAAGGAAAAATATAAAGTAACCTGGCTTTTACCAAAGGGTAGAGAAGGGCAACTTGTGCCCAGCCTGTACTGGGCTCCACAGGGCGTGGTTCAGAATCTTTCCTCATGTATCTCTAAATTGAATTATTAGAAGTAATAGCCTTCTTCACAACAGTGTTTCTGAACTAGACTTCTAAAAACAGCAGTGGAGGAGAGGTTGGTTAATTTTGGAAACATTGCATGGTCCCTAGAGTTGTGGTTTTACGAGGGCATCACTTGAGCTCAATGGTGCAGGCCAGTGCCCCTTCCAGATCTGCCAAGGCCATGTCTGTCCTGCCCAGCTTATACAAGATTCAGATACTGTTTTCAGTTGTCCAAGGTGACTTGCATATTCCATGGTCTCACTTCGTAGTACCTTCAAAGGACTCAAGCAAAGACAATGGCTGAATAAAAATGTTAACATAAATAACTTGCCTTCTATTGGAAAGTGACAGAATGTTCTCTGTTCTGCTTTAGCAACAGGAACAAGATCCTACCAACCTATACATTTCTAATCTGCCACTGTCCATGGATGAGCAAGAACTTGAAAATATGCTCAAACCCTTTGGACAGGTTATTTCTACAAGGATACTACGTGATTCCAGTGGTACAAGCCGTGGTGTTGGCTTTGCCAGGTAAGCATGCATGCTGCCCTCTATCAGCAGTAGTAGTTCTCCTAAGTTATTCTGAAAAATGAAAAATGACCAAAGAAGAGAACACTCAAGCTAGGATTATAGGAGCCAACTTTACTATGAACTTAAATTACATGTAAATTTATATGTAAACTTTACTAAACCTTTGGAATTTTTGATTCCCAAACAAAGTACCTGCTTGGAAGGTGCTGTCACAAAGAGGAGTAGCCCTAAAATGTGGATCCTGGTAGTTTGATGAATTCCTTGGAGATGTTTGTAACCTCCTACAAATGAAAAACAGTCTCCTAAGTTTTATATGTAAATCAGTATGCTTTTTCTCATTGGATAGAAATTAGGTTTTGAAATGAAACATTTTCAAACATTAAGAAAAGTAAGGCAAGGATATTTTACCTAACTACCTCATAAACTAAATAACTGTTAACACTTTATAATTCCTCAAATCATTTAAAAAGAAATAAATGGCACTAAAGTACCCTTACTCCTTCTAATAATTTGTATCTCCTCCTTTCAGAAACTATATGTCAGTGGTGAATGTGGCTTCTAGAGGCAAAAATTTATACTAAACAGAAAAAGCTTTCATTTTTGGCAAACTTACCATCCTAAAGTCCATATACAAAAGCTGATTTTGCAACAGTGTATTATTTGAGAATTTATTAACGGTTGGCAACTTGCATGCATGAAATTATTGACTGATTTTGGAGGGGAAATGCTGACATTTTTCTTTCCTGTTCACTGACAGTCACATCTTACCATAAAAGTGATTTCAACAAAGCATTATTTATTACATATCATCTTACATAAGAGATTACTGAGGCAAAGGGAACCTTATTCGTTGTCACCTTTCCACCACAAATGCAAGGCCTACAGTTTGGTTCTGTTAGGGTTTTAGTCATTTACTCTGTTGGGCCAGGCAGTTTGCCATAAAACCTCAAATATACTTTGAGTAGTAAGCTGTTGGGATGCACCAGTAGCCTGCACTTACTTCATTAATAAAAGTGATCCAGGTGGACATGGAGTAGCCCGGCACTACTATCACATCCTGCTGTGGTACTCTTTCTGAAAGCAGACAGGTGTATCACTCCTACTGAATCCAATTAACTTTTATTGTTTTTTAAAACTATCACTGCCAATTAAAACTAATGTCTGCCTGGGTGGTCCAGCAATAGAATGCATTTTGAGTAGGTAATTGGATGTTTCCATTGAAGAAAAATAAGTCAAAGTAATTTAAGGCCCCAGAAATGCTTCTCAAATGTTTTTAGCCACCTGTAGATGTAAAATAAATTCTAAAGTTAGAATTTAATTCCTCCTTCAAAGTCAAACTGACAAAGTCTGTAATTGTTTTCACTCATTTAATTTTAAATCTGAAGCAAATGTAAAAACTGCATAAGGCACAACCTCTGATTGACACAAGCAGTTATCATGATTCTTCAGTCTGTCATTTTGTGAATCCATAAAAGGAGAGACCATCTTTAAAACAAAGACAAAAATTCTTGCCTGCAGCACATGTACTGGAATATTAAACTATCCTTTTTAACTCAGTATCACAACTAAGAAACTATTATGTATTGATTTTCAATTTTCTAACAGTTAGGAAATCATAATCAGCTATGCCATGCATGTGCTCACCTACACACACACACACGCACACACACACACACGCACACCACCCATGGGTGTGCTTACCTGCACAGACTCACATACTACCCATGGGTGAGCTCACCTGCACATGAAACCTTCTGTATATATTCTGTCTTTTATCGTTTAGAATGTATTCTGGAATCAGTTACTTTACTGTAGAAGTTATAAAGCAACAGTTAATAAAAGAATGAATTGTACTCTATTTTATTTATGATTTTTGCTAGGCTTCATTTTTATCTAAAACAAAAGAATGGTTGTGTATGCATATCAGTAAGACTTTTAGCCATTTAAATATGTCTTCCTTTTTATATAAATAGGATGGAATCAACAGAAAAATGCGAAGCTGTAATTGGTCATTTTAATGGAAAATTTATTAAGACCCCACCAGGAGTTTCTGGTATGTTGTTTGCCTAAATTTTTATCAGTTTTCTTTTTTATAATGTGTATGTAACTTTAGCACACAATGGCCTTTAAGAACTGAGGCAAAGGGGACTTCTTTGTATAGGATTTAAAAATCTACCTCTTCCTGGGCACTAAGTGGCAGACTTGGGAAACAAGAACTTGGAAATCACAGAAGTGACTCCCCTTTTGACGTGTAGCCAGGTTTTAACCCTCCTCATTACCGTGCTCAGTAATCTTCCCATGATTGGACACAACCATTGAGAACATAGAAGCTTTCCATTCCCACAGTGCCTGGACCTCAGCTTCTGTGGACTTTATGTCCACTCCACTTCAGTCACTTCCCCTCTTTGTTCTGTCTGTGTTGTCATTAAGGCCACCACACCTCAGGAGCATACGGTGCCAAACATCATTCACACAAAGTCCTGGGAAGCCTGATCTGAAATGCCAGAGGATCCTTCCGTTGTCGCTGTGAATTGGGGCTTCTTTACCTACTTCTCTCCCTGCAGAGTCTGATGTCCATTTATCAGCTCTTCAATCCCTTTCTTTAGTGGCATTGTCAGATTTATACCAACTATTATTGGCCATGCGTGCCTGGCAGAATTCTGAGCCTGGGCTGATCCTGGGGTAGCCCGCCTCCGCTGCCCGTCTGTCCCCACCTTCGCTGAACCTCAGCACTGCTGGTCACCCGCAGCTTCCTTGCCAGCCATAACCCTTCTCCATCTCACCAGCCTGTGCAATCCTGTAGCATCTCAAAACAGACAACCTCACTTCCTACTTCATAAATAGAATTCCCACCAGCCTGCTGCATCCTCTCAGTGAGGGTCCCATGCTTATATGCCCGCTCTTTCCTTTCTTATTCCTTAAATCTGTCTTTGCAATTCTGATCCATGGGAACCTTCCTCTCCTATAATTTCAACTGTTTTTTACTTGTAACCATTATTTCTCCAACAAAGCCAAAAACTTTTATTTTTTGATAATAAAATAACAGATCTGTGACCCAGACTAATTGTGAAGAAATGGAAGAACATCAATAAATAGTGTTCTAGTTTCATTTCTGTTGCTGTGGTAAAAAGAAACTTAGAGGAGAAAGGGTTTTACTTGAGCTCATAATTGTAGGTTGTGGAAGTCAAGGCGGTAACACATCACATCCACAATCTAGAGCAGAGAGAATAATCACACACATGCAGGACTCCTGGCTAGAGTATGGTGCCACGCACGGTGGGCTGGGTCTTCCTAAATCATGTAATTTAATTAAGACAGTACGCCACAGGGAAGCCCATAGGCCAACCCAATGTAGACAACCTCTCATTGAAACACTTCTCAGATGATTTAAGATTGTGGCAAGTTAGCCGGGTGTGGTGGCTCATGCCTTTAATCCTAGCACTTGGGAGGCAGAAGCAGGCGGATCTTTGTGAGTTCAAGGCCAGCCTGGTCTACAGAGTGAGTTCCAGGACAGCTGGGGCTATAGGAAGACCCTGTCTTGAAAAGACCAAAAAAAAAAAAAAAAAGATTGTGGCAAGTTGACAATGCCGACCATCAGAATTAGGAACAAAAAATTGTGAACATAACTATAGTAGTTTTAAATCTCAGGATTCAGGGAATGTAAATGTGAACTGCCTTATGCCAATTTTTTTCTGGTGAAAGATGTCCATTTGTGTTTGAGATCAGGTGTTTGTGATCTTGAAGCTAAGTACCTTTCTCAAGGTGGTAAATGTCTTTAATGTCTTTCTCCACTTCTATCGCACCTCAGTTCTCTCAGGTCTGATGGCTTTTCCTAGCATGCAGTTGAAACTCTTTTCGGCAAACATTATTTCTAACAAAATAACACAAACTGAGTGGTTTAAACATCAGTGACTCAGAGGTTTGGAGGCCAGGAGTCAGGATTGGGGTGTGTAAGATCTGTGCACAGTTCAAGGTCTTTCCTTGGCTCAGTGATGATCATCCTCTCCCTGCGTCTCTTCATGACACCTTCCCTCTCTGTTAGGTTCCCCTTCCTCTGAGAACACTAGTCATGCTGGATTTAAGGCCCACCCTAATGATATCGTTCTCACTTTGAACACCCACTGTTTGATCACGGTCACTTTCTGAGGTACTGGGGACTTAGGACTCTAGCACACCTTTTTCTTAGGGGACTATAGGGGAGGAGGGACAGCATAGTTAATGCATAACACTTGCTCACAACTTCAAGCCTAGATACAGAGCCCTTCCTGGCATTTTCTGTGCCATATCAACCTTGAAATGCACTCTTTGACTTTGCTCATGCCCCATACTTGTCTTTCACCTTCTTCGTATGGACTTATTTCTTCAATGTTGGCACATCCCTGAATTCCATTTTTGGCTCATATTTCTGAGGTTTTTGTCCAGTCTGAAGATTTCACCCCTACTTCTGGTGAGCCTCACATATTCATCTCTCTTCTTGGCTTTCCCCTGAGTGTCAGCTCGCCTGGCCTCAGTCACCATGTGTTCACCCACTTCAGAGTTAACCCGGTGACTCTTCCTAGCTGGTGTTCCTGTTTTCCTCACTGTGGGGAGCAGGATCAGCAGATGCCCAGGCACCCACGCCGGACATCCAGGACTGGGTTCCCGAACTGCCGCCGTCCCTCCACTCTCACATGCCAGTGACTAACAAGTCCTTTGATGTTTTTTCTTTGAACTACTTCTAGAAGCTGCTCTCTCCCTCCATTCCTGTTCTCACTGCCTAGTCTGCTCCTTTACTTCACAGCCCCTCAACTGCCTGACCTGTCTAGTCTTACATCCCACACATTGCTTCCTAAATATTAAGGGGGCTTTACATAAAAGCTCTCTTAATTTTGCTACCACACCCCATCACCATCAAAGAAAAGATCCAGAATTTGTAAAAGGACACAGAAGGCCAAGGTGACTGGAGCCCTTGCCCCTCAGCGTGGTCTCCGTGCACTGCGGTCTCTGGATCTAGCCTCTAGAGTACGGAAGCACGAGCAGAGTTCCTTACTCTGCATTGTGTCATTTCTGTCTGTCTTCACTCTCAAGGCCTCCATTGCCTTGGATCTCTTTGCTTCCTATTAACCTTTCTGTCTCCTGCTCACCTTTCTAGACTTTCTAGACAGACTGCTCCATCTTCTCCCTTCAGGGACGGTCCAGCTGGGTCACATTCTACCTGTTGAGCCACCAGAGGATGCCCACAGCATCCTCACTAATTGTGTTTACATGTGTCAGTCCCACTACCCTGGAAGCCAGAAGTAGTTTTCTCATCTCTCTATGTCCATGCCTCACACAATGACTGACCTATACTAAGCAACAACCAGTGTTGTTAGTTTTGAATATATATTTCACCACATATAGCACCAAATAGTACTGGCTCCTTATAGGCAGTATATGGCAGAAAACTGAAATGCCTTCTGCTTTGCCGTCAGTCTCTGTGCCGGTAGGCAATGTCTCAGAATTTAGAAACCTCACCTTACTTTGAAAGAGAGGAACTGAAATAGTTAAAATGGGAGGAGAAGGCGACTCCCCATCTCTCCCCTCACCGCCCCCCCTCATCCCCCACCCCCATAGTCTCAGTCTCCTTGCTTAGCTGCTGACATCACATATCCTCATTCTGCTTCCTGGTCTGTATCAACAAGTCTGTGTCAGGCCCTGAGACAATCTTCCTGCCTGTGTCTCCATATACATATCCTAGGGATCCACTCTGGCTTGGGTAGAAGTCTGATGCTCCTCTAGCTACGTGCTTACTCTGCAGGGGATCAGCCACATGAGCAATAATTCTCCCAAGTACTTTTGAGGGGTGCAGTCAGGCTCTTGAACTCATCCTGAACTGGGAGCAGTCTCTGCAGTAAGCAGTCGTGCAGGAACCCAGAAGTGGAGCAGAGTGCTGCATTTGGCCAACTGCATTTCCTCACAGTCTGTCCAGCTACCCAGGTATCTTTCATATGCAAAAAAAAAAAAAATGTAACATTGATCCTGTGAGTTGAACCTAGGTAACATCCAAGAGTCGCTGGAGTAAGCAGGTGCTCCTCGGCTATGCATGGGTACCTGGGGTGAAGTATTTATCCTGTAGCTCCAAGATGCCATCTTTAACTGGATGACTGATAAAGATGACTAGGAACACACTTTAATTTTCTGTATCCAGTTTCATTTCATAGAGGAACTAATTTGTAAGTCTGTGCAATTCCACGGGCTGTGCTTGATCTTGTAACACTAACACCTCACAGCATGCTGTTTCTGTAGCTGGCTCTGAAAGGGAACTGCCCATAGGCACAAGTTGGGAACACAAACTATTAAGTCCTGGAAGGACAACATTTTGTTGAGGAACTCAACCTAGTGAAAGAGCTCCCTTTTGTTTTTTATGTTAGTTTTCTTTTTCTATCCATACCACTTGAAAGGAAAGAAAGGGGAATATTTTAACGTCAGTCTAGTAGACACCCACCCCATAATGCCTTCTGGGTTAGCACCAGTGCCAGCCTGGGTCCTCCAAGCTTCCCAAGTTACCCTTTGAATGCTCAGGACCTGACCCCCAAGCCTTAGTCCCTTTGAAGTAACTAATCTCCACCTACTCATGACCTCTACTTTTTCAGCTCATTCTTGCATGCAGCAAGGAAGGTTGGAAAAGAAAAAGCATCCCAGACATATTTATTTTGAAGTTGTATCAGCCAGAGATAAAATCTTCCAATTCCTTGCATGAAAGAGATCTTAGGGTGTCACAGATTGGGTTGGACAGTTTCCTTTGTTCTCCAAAGGTCTTCATGGTTATGTCCTTTGACTATTTCCTTTGAAGTATATTCACATATTATTGGTCACATCATTCAAGGAAAACCCCCCTTGATTTCCAAACCCCGTGTCAATGCTTGTAGGAACCTGGGCACCACTGCACTGTAGCTAGTGAAGGGGAATAGTTTCTTCCAAGTTGTGCCAAGGGACAAGTGAGATACAAAAAAACAATAGATGAGTTATATCCATATTGTGAGCTTGGCTGGGGGGAGGGGTATAGTGTTACAACTGGACCATTTCTGTGTTCTGAATCAGTACTTAATGTTATACCATTTCTCAGATTCTGATTACCTTCCCTATGTACTGATTATGGTTCATAACTAGGTTGCACATTCTTTGTGGGGAAGAACACTTATTTTCATCTTTCCTTATTTTGTGCACTACCTGCAGAAGTCACTGAGTGGCTTCTGTGAGCATCTGTCATGTAGCACTCATCCCAGAAACCTGGCATGCTTAGAGGGCCTCTTTGGCATACAGATGAGGTTGAGCTGAATTTAAAACATGCACTGTGGGGTTTGTAAGCACAGTTATGACGAAGTCAATATTTCCCCCAAATGAGTCTCCAGCACATATTGGAACATGAAGATTTTGTACTTTTCAACTTCTCTGAACTTGTTTCCTCTTTTGTACACATACATGAGAAGGACCTTGGAATGCTAGTTGGCGTCTCTGATAGGCATTCTCCTCTTTTCTGCACAGACTCATGTTTCTTCTACAACATCAGAGTCTCAGGGGTTGGGGGAGGGGAGAGAGATACATATGATTTTTCAGCCAAACCAGGTAGAAAGCAGAATAGTTGGGGGGAGAAGTTAGATTAAATGATCCTTTTTGAGTGTTTAAATATTGTGGGCTCATTGCTAGGTAGACAGAACATCTTATAAACACAGTCAGAGGATGGCTTATTTAATGGTACATTGTTTAGCTGGCATAGCAGAATTACTGAGGATGGTTCCTGTCACAGTACTTGGATTCATCCACAGCAGGCAGCTTGCCCATGACACTGGAGTCAAATACAGGAAATAGATCTACTTAAACAGAGGCTAAAGTCCCATCCGAACATAGCTTCTGTCCTGGTATGCTGGAGTCCTCAAGGAGAGTCTGCTGGTGTTGATTCACTGGCAGAGGCAGTCTGTGCCCCTGTTGGTGTGCAGGTCAGAGACATTCTCCCCAATAATAGGAAAGATTTTAAAGTAGTAAAGCTCTCAAAGGTGCTTACTGAAGATAAAGTGAACAGTGAAGTCGTCTTCACTGCAGCCTCTGTACCCCAGCCTCTGGAAGGCTACGTAGAAGGAGGTCAGCTCTCCATGTTTAGGTCATCGCTTTTGGGGGGAGGTCGTCACTTCTTATCCTGCCCAGGTGGCATTGGGTTTCCCCTGCCAGCCATGCCCTACTCTGCCCAGAGCATGGTGTATATAAAACAGAACGTGTTCATGAGGTACCACCTTGGAATGTTAATGCAATCTCTTTTCTGAAATGCTTTTCAACAGTCCTGTGTTTTGTGTCTGATATTATATTTTTCTTATAGTTTCTTTAAATGTACATTATAATTTATTGAAAAATCCTCATGAGATTTTTCTTTACACCCTACCATACCCTGCCCATCATGTTCCCTTAAAAATCCCAGAGTAGTATTCTTTTTTTTTTTTTAATTTTTATTGATGCTTTGTGCATTTCATACATTATTTTCCAATTCAGTTCAGGCACATTTCCCTTTCCCTTCCCCCCCGCCCCCACCCCATCCCAGATCATGCATTCTGCCATAACTGTCCTGCATCTTTCAGGTTTTTTTTCCTTTTTTAGCTATAAGTGATAATCCATGAGTACAAGCATCCTTCGTGCAAAACCAATCTGCAGGCTGTTGTGCCAAAACCCCCACAAGCCCCACCATCCAGTGGGGGGTGACGGGTTGTTTGTTCAATCAAGTTGATCAAATGAGTGTCCAGACTACATCGCTGTAGTTTCACCATTCACCCCAATCGCAGCCCTTACATTCTACCATGCCCCCTCTTCCGCAGATTGTTCCCTAGGCTTAGAAAAGGGGCATAGGTGGATGAGAAGCAACCAGTCCACTCTCTCTGGAGCTGTTGTCTTGGACTCTGGTCAGTTCTGGCTGTTTCCTTTCATGGGCTGACAGTTTGTCCAGGAATAACCTTTCGATCCTACTAATGAAGCACAAGCAATTAGATATATAGGTATTTAAACAGCACTAATAGTTATGGTAGGTTACTTTGGCATAGATACATATGTTTGGATGATATGTTAATCCATGAATTACATTTTTTCCCCAAGTCCTTGGGCTACCAGAGTAGTATTCTTTAGGTTTACATTGATTTTGAGTGCTGGCTGGTATAAAGTAGGCCAGACTTGCTTGGAAAGTCCCTAGTCGGGGTAAAGAACCCCAGTGAATTCCAGAGAGATTTTCAGTGTCTAATGGTTGCTTGATAAAAATTCCGTTATGGAGAAATAATGCAGTGGTGGTTTTCCACACAGTAGAACTCTGGAAAGAAGGCCAGGAAGTGTTTGTTATATAGAACTGATGTTAAATCGAATCTGTGCCCTGACACAAACACTGAAGTCATGATCTCAACTCGGGGATTCCTGGAAGAACACAGAGTCTGGAAAAGCTGATGTGGATGGTGTTAGCTAGAACGCTCCTGGAGCTGAGACTAGGTCTGTTACCTTGATGTTCTGCCACCAGTCACCAGCCTCCCTGAGGACAACAGTGTGTCTGGTGCAGAAGGACACATCATGTCTCCCCGTCTCTCTGGACCTCTGCAAGACATTGAGTAAGTCTCTCTGTGCTAAGCAGAGGGACTTTTGCCCTTGCAGCTGTTTTAGGTGACTTGTGTGGTTGTTTATCTGTGTGCGTATGTATGTATATACATTTACTCACAGGTGGTGATGCATCTGCATTGTGCTAGCATCACTTGGCCACAGCTCCCACAGCTACATCATGTCAGGAGGATCTCAGGTGATTGCACACTGGTTGCATCCTGACTCTAGCCTGTTCTACGTCTGCTTCTGTGTCCTCTGACTTGTCAGCTTGGGTCTGTGCCTAGCAGGACTTAAAACCCATTTCACCCACAGTTCATAGCTCTGAGGATGGTGGTATCATTAGTAATAAATACACTTCATTTATGAAAGACTCTGTTACATTCCATTCCACCTATGACCAGCCTAACCACAGATCCTTGGCCCTGATAATGATGCCAGGCATAGGTTCGATTTTAAGGAACGAGCCTTAAATCCAATTAGAAAGTGGTTGCTTACACCCCTCTACATTCAGGCCACAATTGAACCAGCCAGGCTTGTCATTACTTAAGCCCACAGGGTTCACAGATCAGTAAGATTGATGATTACTTTTCTCCTCCAAAGGCATGCATGACACCTTCCAGCCTTATGAAAGCTAGCCAGTAGGGATGAGTTTACTCAGTACAAGCTTGATTTCTCTATGTTCTATGACTCAAGTTTATGGAGTACTCAGCAGTAGGGTATTACCATCAAATTCTGGAGGGTAACCAACATCAATTGCAATAGCCGGTATTTGGGGGAGGGAGGGCCGTCTCTGTGACCTCATTGACCAGTAACTCCAAAAGAAGTAAGCCCATTGGCTCTGGGCTTTTTATTTGACTGCCTGTTGCATCTAGGCCTCATCCTCCCATTGTAGGTTACCTCATTTTAAACTTCTTAAATATTTTTTATTATAGTGTGTATGAGTGTATTGCCTCTGTGTAGGTGAGTGCATCCGTGTCATGCAGTGCCAACAGAAGTCAGAAAAGGGCATCGAATTCCACTGGAACTGAAATTATGGGCTGTTGTTAGCCACCATGTGGGTGCTAGGAATTGAACCCAGTCTTCTTCAAGAGCAGCTAGTGCTCCTAACTGCTGAATCATCTCTCCAGCCCCTTAAACTTTGTGTGTGCATGTGTGTGTGTGCGTGCGTGCGTGTGTGTGTGTGTGTGTTTCATATATATACATATATATTTTGGGAAACTTCTGTTACAGTAGGTTCCATTATAACTTTTTCAAAAGTCCTTAGTGTTATCCCTCCCCAACACTGCCCTCTCATTCCCCATTTGACTCATGGTTTGAAAGGCTTCAGTCCATTGTTCTTAGGCCCTTGACAAGGTGGAGAAGCGGTGGAGGAGAGCTACTCACCTCCTGGTGGCCAGCAGAGGAGAGACAGGAAGGGGCTGGGGACAAGGCTATACAGGACATTGACAGTCCTCCAGCTAACCCCGCCCCTCCCACCTGCACTGCCCTTCCTGTAATCCCATCAGATTAACTCAGGAGAGAGGCTTGTGGTTCAGGAGTCATAAACATCTGTGTGGACTGCGCGCTCTCACTCTTCACCCAGTCACTTCCCCAGACTTTTCCTGAGAACACTAGGAACCAAGTGGCCGGAGCCCCAGTCAATGAGCAGCGGCTGGAAAAGGGAAGACAGCTGTTCCTGCATGGCTGTTGCACTTCTATGTAGCATTTTTTATTAAAGCACTTCCCTCTAACACAGTGATCTGTTCTATGATTGCCTGAATGAGTTTTTGGAAGACTGGGCAGCTCCCATCCCCATGGGCACAGGCCCCACAGAGACACCTATTCTGACCCAAAAACTAACTGTATCCTTGAGAACCTGGCACATAGTAAACATGCAGTAAAATTTCAACTCCTATGTAGACCAAAGAGATTTTGATGGAGGAAAGAAGCTTCTAGAATTGCCATTGTTCCGTGCAGCATTCTGGTTCTGTTGAAAGTAGGAACTGGGGGGCTGGAGAGATGGCCTAGCAGTTAAGAGGGCCGACCGCTCTTGCAGAGGACCCGGGTTCAATCCCCAGCACCCACATGGCGGCCGAGAACCGTCTGAAACTCCAATTCCAGGAGAACTCCAGTTCCAGGAGTATCCGACGCCCTTTTCTGACCTCCATGGCATTGCACGACACGGGTGCACAGACCTGCATGCAGACAATACATTCATACACATACAGAAATAAATAAAATTTAAAAAAATACTAAAAAAAAAGAAAGGAACTGGAAACTGTCTGGAAAACATGCCATTTCTGCTGCTTGTAGTGCTTCAAAATAAGAAACTGTTCGACTCAGATAAAGAGCACCTGCCAGCACACATACTGCTCTGACTTCTTACCTTTTTGCTTTTAGAGAACAAGAAATCCTAACGACAGCACAAATGCAATGTAATAAATACACTTCATTTATGAGTCTCTTACATCCCATTCTGTTGGTTTCATTTTAAATTATATATTTGCAAATGGCAGTATCCTCCTAGCATTCACCTCAGTGACATATGTTTTTAGCATTGTTGTCACTGGGATTTCTCTCCCTCTGATGGGCACAATCTAAATGGATAGACACTATCAGAAGCACATCATCCCCAAATGGAGACCTTGACAACTGAGTGTCTTACTGCTTACCTACTTAACCAAAAGTGTACTGCGGGAGTAAATCCAACCTGGTTGCTCTCTTTCTATAGGAAAGGTTTATGCTAATAGAAGAAAATAGTTTGCATTACTGACAGAACCAACCAAACTAAAAGTTTTTATGAGCCCTCTGATAAAAGTGTCTCTTCTCATGATGTTACAGCACTATGGAAGTGTTCTCTCTCTCTCTCTCTCTCTCTCTCTCTCTCCCCGTGTGGGTGTGTCTTCCTCCCACCCTCCCTCCAGGATTATGTGAAATGAAGTCTTAATAACTGGAACAGCACTGATCTGAGGGAAGTGACATCTTGCCTGTCTCATCTGAGTTCTCTCTGTTACCAATAATGGTCATCAGAGGCATCTTTCACTACCACAGCCCCTTCCAGTCATGCACGTGCCCCTTCATGTATGGACCCAGTAGACAGGAACTTCGGTACCATAGTTTAAGCACCAGTTTTTCGATTGCCTACAAAGGCCAGTAACTTAGGGAATTTCAGGATGTTCAGTCTTCCCTCTCAGAAGTTCACGTCTCTTAATCTACAGCTTCTCTTTAGATGCCATATTCTCAGCCCTGGTTTTCACCTAACCCATAATGGTTCAGTCATACAATTAATGGGGCTGGAGAGATGGCCTAGTGGTTAAGAGCGCTGACCGCTCTTGCAGAGGACCCGGGTTCGATCCCCAGCACCCACATGGCGCCCGAGAACCGTCTGAAACTCCAGTTCCAGGGGAATCCGACACCCTCTTCTGACCTCTGCGGCATTGCACGACACGGGTGCACAAACTTGCATGCAGACAGTACATTGATACACATACAGAAATAAATAAATGCCGGCGTGGTGGCGCATGCCTTTAATCCTAGCACTTGGGAGGCAGAGGCACGTGGATCTCTATGAGTTCGAGGCCAGCCTGGTCTACAGAGTGAGTTCGAGGCCAGCCAGAGCTACAGGGAGACCCTGTCTCAAAAAGACCAAAAAAAAGAACCATCAGTGATTGTTGCAAAGCTGCTCCACTCCATTACAGCAATGTGTTGACTGGAAAGGTAGAAATCCCAAAAAAACTATCATCTTATTTTGATTGGACAGGTAGTATAGTTCAGTTACATTGGATGCTTTGGCCCCAGCTCATCTTGCATCATGTGCAGTTTGCCTTAAATGGAATTCTTTATTCATGAAAGCCTCAGGTAGAAGTTAGAATCAGTAAGTAAACAAAAGGGCACTTGATAATTTTATCAGATACCAAAAAATTTTATTCTTAACTCCTTCTATCCTGTAGCAGTCCATTTTTCGTTACTATAACCAAATACTTGAGGCTGAGTAACTTTATTAAGAAAAGAGGTTTATTTAGGTCAGCATTCAATAGGTTCAAAGACATAGTGCCAACATCAGCTCAGTTCTGAAGAGGATCTCATGGCAGGAGGCAAAAGGCACTACAAGGCAAAGCCAGAGAGCTTTTCTTCAGCAGTTGGGCTCACTCTTAGAAAAACTCAAGATCTGTGAGAGCCACCTTCATTCCTTCTCACCCACAGCCTCCTGCCCTACCTCATAACTTTGCCACTCTGGGAACTAAGCTTGAAGTCCTGGAAGATGAAATGTATTCCACACTACAGCACACCCATTTAGAATCCCTCACATTCCCACCCTGGAGTAGCTCCCAGGGGGAGATGGCAGAGAGCCAGGCTTGGGGAGGAAGAACTATATCCCGGTGTTGTGCTTTGTTTTTGGCAGAGCAATGCTAAAAGACACTATTGCTTCCACCCTGTCATTAGCGGGTGGGTCGTAGGGATACGAAACAAGAGATGAATTAGGATAATAAGAGGAAGGAAAAAGGAGCAAATTCTCCACAAGTAATAGTTTTCTCTTCATGGTTATTTAACTTTGAAAGAGAACTTGAAAGTAGCAATCATGGTTCTACAGTAGACAAAGGACAGAGTGTGGGAACCAGACAGGAAGGTGTGAGAGTCTTTATTACATCAACTAGAAATGGGGGGGGGGGGTACATAACATCCAGGAACACACTGCTGTGTTTATCATAGAAATCAGAGTTAAGGAAAAACCTGCTATGCAGCCTGTGTCTAATTTTGTCCTTGATGCTCATAAACATACATCGTTTAAGTAGGTCTCTATGTCTCTTCTCTTGTATGTTCATTTTTTTTGAGTTTTCCTTTGACAATGGTAGAGCTATTAAGTGAGGGGGAAATTTGAGACATGGAAGAGCCTTTTAAACAGGAAGGTGCTTGCAACTTTTAGAATTTTTTTAAATTTATCTGTATGCATGTTTGCTTTGCATGTATGCTTGCAGTTGTGCAGATGCTGTTAGAAGCCAAAAGACGGCATCTAGAGCTGGAGATTCAGGTGGTTGTGAGCCACACAGCATGGGTGCTGGGGACTGAACGCCAATCCTGTACACAAGCAGCATGCACTCTTAACCGCTGGACTGTCTTTCCAGCCCCTGCAACTTTCTTAACTACAAAGCATCTTGGTTAAATCCCTGATCAGTTTAACCAAGTTGCAGAAAGTACCTACCAAGTGGCAGTGCCTTGGGCACCAGAAATGCATGACAACAGACGAGGAGAAAACACAAATACCATCCAGAAGCCACACTCACATATGGCTACACGAAGACAGAAAGACTGAGTGGTGTGATGGGGCCTTACCTTCTACCAGGAGCCAGGCCCTCCCCACCTGGGAAGGAGAGGACCATTGGATATGGTGGAATTGTAAAAGGCCCAGTGTGAAAAGAAGTTAAAAAGTGCCACAGTGGGCAGCCGAGAGCCGTCTGAGGCTCCAATTCCAGGAGAACTCCAGCTCCGGGGGAGTCCGAGACCCTCTTCTGACCTCCACGGCGTTGCACGACACGGGCGCACAGACTTGCATGCAGACAGTGCATTCATACAGAAATAAATAAAATTAATAATAAAAAAATATTAAAAACAAAAACAAACTTCTGAGTTCTTTAAAAAAAAAAAAAAAAAAGTGCCACAGTGTTTGGAGATTCCTCTGCCTTATCAGAAAACTGGTCCTTCACAAGTTTTCCTTGTACTCTGCTTTAGAGAGAATAAGTACTTTATTATTGTGCACTGGTTTTCAATAAGGGCCTAGGAAAAATGTTTGCCTTAAAGTGTTTCTGTCCTCCTTTAAAAAGAAAGAAATCCTGTACATTTTGTCATTGACTCCTTGTAGCATAAGATGGTAATAGTAGCATTTGATAAAATTGGAGTTCTTGTTAGCCCCTATAACACATATAATTACAGTTATGTGTCATTTTCCTATTTACATGCAGCTCCTACAGAACCTTTATTGTGCAAGTTTGCTGATGGAGGACAGAAGAAGAGACAGAACCCAAACAAATACATCCCTAATGGACGACCATGGCACAGAGAAGGAGAGGTGAGACTTGTAAGTCCTTTCTTGAAACTTCAGTGTGGGCGTGTAATCCTGAGCGCTTTCATGAAATGTTCCACAAAGCCCTCTTGCTTGGGTCACTACACCTCTGAAGTGGGTCCAGACGACCTTCCCTCTGTGCACTGTAATTGAAGGGATTCCTGACTGCAGCCCTCTCTGATGCATGTGGGACTAAATGCTGGTTCTCCCGCTGGGCAGGTAGATGGTGGAGTCAGCTACAGCCACCCATCACAAAAACGATTACTGTGTAAGTGCTAAGTGTGGGGCTGCCTTGTTGCTTTTTTACTTTCCCATGTGTGTCTTCATTTAGACATAGCCTTTTAAGTAGGTTTACATTTATATTCAGGAATTGTTCCAAATGATATTAAAGGAAATAGTATATTTGTCATGGAGGGTTTAGTTTGTTTGGTTTTTGGTTTTTGTTTTTGTTTTTTGGTTTGGTCTTTTTTGAGAGAGGGTCTCCCTGTATCCCCAGCTAGCCTGGAATTCACTATTGTAGACCAGGCTGGCCTTGAGGCCTTGAACTCACAGAGATCTGCCTGTCTCTGCCTCCTGAGTACTGGGATTAAAGGCGTGTGCCACCACACCTGGCTAGTTTTACATTATTAATTTGCTGTGTTTTTGCATCTTAAACTGCATTCTTTTAAGGCTTTTTTTAAGGGGGAAAAACTGTCAATTTCTTAATAAAGTATTGGGCCTTCACTTCCTTGTATTAATTTTTAATGAATTTTAATAAATTAATTTTAATGAATTTTTATGTTCAAAAAAGCATAAAGGTACAAGAATGTCTGGAGAAAATGAACCTGGCTGCATGCCACCAAGTCAGGACCACCACCCATGCATGGCCAGCTGAGCACTTCACATGTGGCTGTGTCACTGGAGAGATTTTAACTATCAGTGCCCCTTAATGGCTGCTCTGTGGGACAGCACAGATCTAGAGTTCAGTTCTTGTGTTGAGTTTGTAATTGTGCTTGGCTAACAGAAATTCCCAATTTTATCAGATGCTACAATTACCATCTTATAATACAAGGACTCTGGGAAATGGAGTTTCCCAAGCAGTGCCTTTCTAGATGACCGTTCATATTTCCTTCTCCTTCCCATAGGCTGGAATGACACTCACTTATGACCCAACAACAGCTGCTCTACACAACGGGTATGTCTTTAAGATAAATGCATAATAGCTTGAGGGACGATGAAGGCAGAAAGTATCAGACATTTGTTCCGTGAATGATTCCATTTAAAGGATTACTTAATAAAGGCTTTTGTGTTTATTCTAGATTTTATCCTTCACCATACAGTATTGCTACAAACCGAATGATCACTCAAACTTCTCTTACACCCTATATTGCATCTCCTGTCTCTGCCTACCAGGTTTGTACCTCTAGGGTTTGTCAGCAGTGTGACAACTTGTACACCATGCATCTCTGATGCATTTTTATGTGTCTTGAAATTCTGAACAGTTTCATAATGAAATTTAAGTCAAATTCTATGCAGTTTGGCTACCCAGTGTGGAATAAGCTGACTTTTATTTGCACAGTGGTTTGCTTTTACATACAAGAATATATAAAGCCAGGGAATTCATCAGCATCTCCATGTGGCTTTAGAATTAGGATAAAACCACATACTTTCCTCTAACATGTGTCCCAGAAATTGAAACTTAAGAGAATTAGAAAACACAGAGTATATACGTAGTCCTGTTTTTTATTCACCAGCAAGACCTGACATCAGAACGAGACACTGCTAATACATAAATTAATTATAATAGTAATTGATGCAGTTGAGATTTGAGGCTGAAAACAAGAGGCAGCTTCTGTTTGGCTCTTTTGTAGGGAGGCTTTTGTACCTCCAAGTACACTCCCAACTGAAAAACTAAACCTGATTAGTTCCTTGTTAGGACCCTGATCTGATGGTATTGTGGGGCTAGCTTGTTCTCCGTCAATCAGCCTTTCTCTTTGTGATCAGAAGCCCCCGAGCAAGTATACTCCCTGGGCCCACACAGTATCCTAGTGGAATTCAGTTCCTGACCTGCAGGAGACTTCTCTTCTCTTGACTGCTGAGATCTTGCGTGACTAAGCTGAACTTTTAGGTAGTCTTGTTTTTAAAATTGTTGTCCTGACTTCTGGGGTTAGAGGACTACAGTGTCTAATCTAATAGTCATGTTGTCTGAAAACTATTAGCCTCCATTTCCTCATCTTTAAAGTGGAGATAATAATAGTTTTTCTCTCATAAGCTTGAGAGAGGTCTAAGAACTAAATAAGAAAGTAAAGAGCTCCACACAGTGCCTGGCATAGCATTAACACTCAGTAAATGTCAGCCAGTATCACCATCATCATTATTTACTTGTACTTTTTCAATAATGGTTAAACAACATAAGCCATTATTGAAGTTGGTTTTGTCTATAAATCATGGAAGTTACTTTGACATATACAGGGAGATGTGGTTGTACACTAAAAGCAAAGTTTCACAGTAGGGTTACCACCTCCTTCAGCCCTCGGGTTCTGCCCCACCCCTTGAATTGCCACTCATTTTCTTTGGATGTTGTTACATGACTCCTTTAGGAGTTGGGATCCCTGTCTCTGCTTCTCAGTGAGACCTACTATAACTTTTAACTACCTGGAAATGGCAATCTGTCATTTCTCTATCACTAAAAAGAGGGGCAAGTATAAGCTCATTCTTAAACAAGAAAGATTGTAATTCATGCTGTGATAGATGTTTCAGCTATTAATCTACCCCTACCACTTCTTTTCCCCCTTTTTAGTATGAAATCAATGTGCATGTCACAATCATTTTACAGAGTAGAAAGGTTAGGAAGCCAGTGTTAGTTACCAGTTTGACATGGCTAACAGTAAACAGCCTGTCATTCCAAGGCCTCATTTCTTCCTTGAGGAATTGTGTGTGTTTATGAGATCTATGCGGAATTTATTCCACTTAACCCTGGCACTCAGTGGGGCAACCTCATAGCTGGCACCCATCGTCTTCCAGGCAGGTCCCAGGAGGGTTGGTAGATGAGCCTCTAGTAATCCAGGGTCCCTTTAAGTTGTTTACAAAATGTTTTTTATGTATAGTTAGTTTGGGGATGGTAAACTCTATTTCTTTCAGCTTCTCAAGGAACCAGTGGTAAAGAGTTAATAATATATTATTATTATTTCCATTTTATAATTAGGGAATATAGAGGAAAAGAACTGGACAGCAGCTGATTTGCTGCTTAATTTTTTTAATGGGATTAGACATCATAGCTCCCTAACCCTATAATGCGGTAAACACGTAGAAGACTGTTAAGACCACAGAAACATACCCCAAAACTGGGAGCATCTGGCCCAAACTGGAGCAGCTCCAAAGGGAGCTGCTTGCCTCCTATGACGTATCCATGAGGGCCCTGCACTCACGTTGGAGTTGCCTTCTCCACTAAACCACCATATACTTATGCAGTTGGATTTGAGAAATTGGCATCTGCGAGAAACCACCAGTACCCCAATGGGGAAAGGCTGCAGTCCAGATAACTGAAATGTTAACAAGGCAGAAGCACTTAACTTTGGTCTGCCTTAGGTGGCAAAGGAAACCAGAGAAAACAAGTATCGGGGCTCTGCGATCAAGGTAAATCGCACGACACTCTTCCCCCATGACTCTTCCCCATATCCTCTCTGTAGAACCTCTGAAGTTAGCACACTCGGGGACAGGACACAAGAGGGTTCTGTCAAGAATTAGAAACTGAAACTTACCTTAGAATTCCATAGACCCTGGAAAGCCATGGGCATCAAGAAACAGGCTGGTGTGATCTTCTCCGTGGTGGGGAGCATTCTTTCCTGCCACAAAGCCTGACCCTCACTCACATCTTATTTCTCAGTTCAAAGGGTCTACTGTGTGGGTACCCATTTAACTTAACTGTTGATGTCAAGATCTACCCCCTTTTAATATCCTCCATCTGGATTTCAGACATTCATTTCTTACTGTAACTAGAAATTATTGACCACTACATAAGGATTTCTAATTTCCTGATTATCAAACAGATTGTATTTGGTTATTCTCATTAAATAGTACATACTTTGAGGGTCAGTTTCTAATAAAATATTCTGGAATTAATCCTCATTCATCAATATTCCTAAAACATGTATATTTTGATTGTGACACTTTTCACTAATTTGGATTATTTACATCTTTATTTCCCTTGGTTAGACAGAAAATCAGTAAATTTTTCAAGGGCGAGGCCCATGTCTTACCCACCTTCTGCTCCTTGGTGCCTGATGCTCACTCAATAAATACTGAGTGTGCAAACAGAAAGTGGTTCCAAGTGATCCTTTTGTCTTAATCTGAGTGAGCAGTTGTTCAGGAACTCTAACTACCTTAACCTTTTTAGTGATTGGTAGTAATGTCTCCTATCTTCCTTCCGTAGATCTTTAACATGACTAAAAAGAACTCTAGAGCATTGAGCAATTATTACAGTGAAATCAATGTTTCTTTCAAAATCCTCCCTTTTCCAGGTGCAAAGTCCTTCTTGGATGCAACCTCAACCATACATCCTACAGCATCCTGTAAGTTTCTCATGTTAATGACATTGTGTTCTCTAAGGAAACCATTGTATGTAGACTCTGTTGGTTAAAACCCTCAGCCAAAAATGGTATAGGATTTGGAAAACTTAAACCATGAAATGGAAATGCACCAATTCATTATGAAACTTCAGTTCACCTTTGTCTTAAAATGAATTATTGGTAGACATTAACTTTCACTTAAGAACTTAAAATACATCCTATTTGAAACAAGGGATTCCTTTTGTACTCGGGCCAATTCATTAGGAAGTCATTAATTAAGTAACTATTTTATGCCGCTTAGAACGGAGCAGTGCTTACTTTTTACATTCTGTTTAATGCAGACATAAAGATCAGACCAAAGGGGGAAAGTGTCATCACTGTTGTGTAGCTGTTTTGTGTAAAGTATAAACACTTAAGACAGTACATTCTTTTTCATTTCTTCAATGATTTGAGCATTTGTTGTTCTAATGTGTATGCAATATTACATTTTTAACTTTATACTTGACCATGTTACATAGTATATTAAATGTGTCTTTCAGAGATGCACAAAATCCAACTTGTTGAATTAAAATGTGAGGTTAAAAAAAAAGGCAGCCGAGCATGGTGGTGCATGCCTTTAATCCCTGTGAGATGGAGGCCACTGGGGGCTACAAAGAGACCCTGTTTCAAAAAATAAAATAAGATCAAGGCTGCCCAGGGTGACCTGCTCACTTGTCACTAGAAGGCCATGGATTGGACCTTTTGCTTTCTAGTTACCTGTGCAAAATAGGCATCCTCATAAACAAGATACCTCACAATGTTTATAATACCAAAAAAAATCAGCTGGTCAGGAAAGGAACTCAACTTCTGGTCTTAAGATGAAATAGGGATTCCTCTCAAAATTTCTTCTAAAATGGACACTGCAGCGTGAGATCATGTGTGTAAACCAGCCATCCAGTAATACGAGATGCTGAGCAGAAATGCTGAGACCATCTTCAGACGCTCCTGACGGTGCCTTCCGCATACTCTAGGCTTCTGAGTTATTTTTATGTTACTCTGTGCTTTATGATGATGTATCTTTTTTTATTTTTAAAATTTTTTTTTATTAATTTTCTTTATGTGTATGAATGTACTGTCTGCATGCAAGTTTGTGCACCCGTGTCGTGCAATGCCGCGGTGGTCAGAAGAGGGCGTCGGATTCCCCTGGAACTGGAGTTCTCCTGGAATTGGAGTTTCAGACGGTTCTCGGCCACCATGTGGGTGCCGGGGATCGAACCCGGGTCCTCTGTAAGAGTGGTCAGTGCTCTTAACCGCTAGGCCATCTCTCCAGCCCCTATGATGATGTATCTTAAAAGAGAAATGTGTCTTTTTTTAGAGTGATTTTTTAGAGTGAAGGCCTGCATATGTTTTAGTTTAATTCTTTGAGAATACAGGAGAAATGTATGTCACCATTCTCTACCTAGATTCAAACCATATTAAACACCTACCTGTGCCTATGGCTGGGTATCTAGTTAGTCACTGACAGTGCATTTAAAAGGCTGTCAGCTGCAGTGATTCAAAAACATGCGTTATTATTTATGGAGTGGAAGAGAATATTTCCATTTTTTAGCTATTCCGTGATTACAAAAATGAAAGAAATGGTAAAAATCCATTGATTATATAGGATATTTATATAAAAATCCAAATAGTTAAATTTTTGTGTGTATGTAATCAGTATAGCATGATCTAACCGTTCTAATTGACAACAGCTAAGCATTAAGTTAATGATTCTAATAGAATGCTACATTAAAACCAAGAACCCAAACTTTGAGACTGTTCATGTTCTGGTTACAACTACATAAAAATAAGCAAAGGCTAGAATCCAGCCATCAGTACCACATGCTTCTAAGACTGCCTTTGTTAGATTTTTTTTTTTTGGAAGGGGGTGTGTCATTTGTTTGTTTGTTTGTTTGTTTGTATTAGCTAATGTCTTCCTGTAGCTTCAGCCGACCTGGAACTCACCCAGGCTGGCCTCAATCTAACAAAGATTGCCTCCCAAACTCTGGGATTAAAGATGTGCACTACCACACCCAGATAATACATTAGATTTTTTTAATTTATTGTTTTATGTGTATGAATGTACTGTCTGCATGTAGGTAGGTGCACCCATGTTGTGCAGTCCTGCAGAGGTCAGAAGAGGGTGTAGGATTACCCTGGAACTGGAGTTAAAGACAGTTCTTAGCTGCCATGTGGGTGCTAGGAATCCAACCCGGGTCCTCTACAAGAGTAGTTGGTGCTCTTAACCACTGAGCCATCTCTCCAGCCCCAGTGCATTTGATTTTAATGGCCAACATTTATTCAAGCCAAAATAAAAGAACATAGACCTTGAGTGGAATTACTCATGCTATCTGAACTGGCTTTCTTGACATGGCACACAAAGTTCTGAGAAATACCCAGCGAATGAAAAATGTGCTCTCAATCCTACCAACCTAATCTTGAACCAAATGACTGTGTAGGAACTTTTTTAACAACCACTATAGTGATCAGATTATTTTGTGGCTATAGAAAAAACTTACCTTTTTTTTTTCTTTTTTTTTTTTTTAAAGGAAGCATTTGGTTGCCCTAGAAGCCAAAAGTCCTCAGTTGGTATTTCCTATGATAGCTCCCTCTGCTGTATTTTACAGTTAACTCAAGTTTAACACAAGGATTTCTGTGAAATCAGTGCCAAAACCCTATTGTTTCCACCAACACTTTCACAAAAGTCTCAAGAAAAGCAGTCTAGATTTTAGGCAACTGCTTATGATATCACTTGCAAGTTTGTGGGAGTTTGTTCTTGCTGCACATTCTTCAACAAACAAAAGGGTTTTCTTTTACAAAGGTAACTACAGATTCTTAATTCTCTCTTGCTTTGTCTTTTGTCAATCTTGTCTCCCCAGGGTGCTGTATTAACTCCCTCCATGGAGCACACCATGTCACTACAGCCTGCATCTATGATCAGCCCTCTGGCCCAGCAAATGAGTCACCTGTCATTAGGCAGTACCGGAACAGTAGGTGGCAAATTAATATCGTGTGCTTCTGCAAATACAGGAAGGTGAATTAGGCAGCCTATGTTTTCCCTAGTAAAACACAGGCTCAGGGTGACAAAGATCATATCTGATTGCTTCCCCATCTAGCCATGCCATTCGCAAAGTAAATACTCAGAAAATTCTTGATTAGTCAGTGGCCTGCAAGTTCATCTCTGGGTGCCTCTTCTTTACCAAAACATGGCATTCACTCATGCCCACCTTGAGCATATAACTGATGTTACAAGGCAACATGAATCAAAATATGCAGATGTTACATGGTAGAAAAGCAGGACATACCTTCTCATTCATTCTCCTTTTATGGAATGTTGGTTCACTGAATTACGGTATTCTTAGTGACTTATCTTCCAAATGTCCAAGGGATTGATCGGGTTGTAAGGTTGCGTTACTGCTAGATTGACTAAAAACTTAGTGTGCTTACAGTTTAGAATGTAAGAGACAAAGCATTTGACTTAGCATGTGTCTACATTAGCTGAAAAGAGCAATGGGCAATGTGTTTTCCCTATTATACTGAAAATCCACAGCAGCTTCTTGAGAAAGTGAAGCTAGGACCATAGATGGGCCAGAAATTGGCTGCAAATCTCACCTGCATTTGGGAGGTAGGCACTGCATCTACAAGGCAGGACTCCCTGGTCTCCTCTGCAGCCACTGTTAACAGTCACACTCAGGTCTTTCCCTTCAGAAACAGTATGAGCTATCAACTCAGGGAGTGTTCAGAAAGTAACTTGGCTTCTGAGGAGAAATCTTATGACACATTTGGTAAAACTGAATTATTGCAGATGGGAAACATGAGTGACATTCACGTGTTTGCCTTTTGTTAGATGATCCAAAGAAACATGGGCTTTTTAGTTGACAAGATGAAAACCTTGACTTTGCCTTGCATGTGACTCATTTATATGCAGCAATTAAATTTTCAAGAGAGCCCATATAAATTACTTGTTTGAGACTTCAAGTACATTATTTATACATCTCAAAAATTCCCCCCAAATATTCTGAATTTTGCATGGCTTACCACTGTACATCCTGACCCTCTTCTCCTTTCTAGTACATGCCTGCAACGTCCGCCATGCAAGGAGCCTACTTGCCACAGTACACACACATGCAGACAGCAGCGGTTCCTGTTGAGGTTGGTATAGAGCATCCAGTGGCCATTGTGGCAGTGGGTGGTTTTACATATGAGTGAATTAAATAGAACTCAAAAATACATCAAAAGTCAAGTATTTATCAAGGCATGGTGACACACGCCATGATGCCAGCAGTCAGGAGGCTATGGCAAGATCATGAGTTCAGTCTAGCCTAGACTATGTAGCTAGACCCTGTCTCAGAAAAGAAACAGAACTGAATATTTGCACAAAGAATTTGGTCTAGAAATAGCATATACTTAGTATTATTTTCAACTGTAAAATATTCTCTGCGCAAATTAGTATGGCAACATCCAGACCACATCTCTCCCTCAGACTCCCCAAAATACTTACCAGGCTCAAGTTCTATCTTGTCAGCCCCAAAAATGATACTTACAAGGACATTAAGATAAAGCTGGAATTTGCAATCCTAGTACTAAAGGTTGAATCAGTAGTAATAATTATAGAAAGAAATCACTCAATTCAGATAATGAAAAAAGGAAAGCTTGTGTTTATTAACTGTAACAAGCATGAGGAAATGGCCTGTTTTATGGCTTAATACTCTTGGTCATTATTTTAGAAGCTATTGGTATGGCAGAAGTCTGACAACTGAATCATGATTGGACAGGAAACTTAGCATTTTCTTGCAAAATATCCTTAAGAGTCCAAGGAAGTTTATCAGTCTAATTAATCTCTCCCACTAGGCAGAACCCAAAAGTTGCATCTCCAGGAAGGGCCACAGAATTGTGGCTTGTTATTATTTTTTTCTTGTTCAACTTTAAACAGACACAGGTATCAAAACCCATAACTCCTTACATTACAATTCCCAATCCTTCCAAAAAATTGGAAAATAAGACTTCTCTTTGTAACTACTTCAGAAAAAAATAAATAAATAAAAAACCTGTCTATGGCAAAACCCAACTTGAACTGAGACAAGACAAAATCAATATCCTAATTATTCTTGGTTTTGCTTTTCTTTTTTTCATTGTTGTTGGTGGTTTTTATGGTATTAGGGATTCTACCAGGCTTACTACTGAGGTACATTCATATCCCTTTAAAAAAATTTTTATCTTGAAAAAGGTTTCAGTACGTCATTGTACTAGGTTTGAACTCACTCTGTAGACTAGGCAGGGCTTGACCTTAGCCTTCCAACTAGTTGGGATTACAAGCCCTGCACCACAAAGCCCTGCTTCCAATTACTATGATTATTTGTGCTTTCCAGTATAGAAATCTTAGTAGGTTTGATTATGAGGTATAGCCCTGTGCCTTCTGGAGGGTCATGATGTACTGCATATTGAAACTGTCTACATTCCAAAATCTAAAAATAGTCAAATATAAACCACAACTGGCTCTCCACAGAGAAGTGGTTAAGAGATTTCTTTGATAAATATTTGTCAAACATTTGGATGAGAGGTTCTTGGGGTCTGTCACATAGTTCAGCTGTATTAAATACAGTGACTAGCCTTAAAAGCTCTGTATGACATTAAGGAATTCACTTCAAAGACTGCTTTTATTAAGGTGTATGCTTGGACTCTGCCAGGCCTAAGTTGCAGAGTTAGAATTCTGTTGCTAACATTTCTCATGCCTTCTGCTTTGTTGTAGGAGGCAAGTGGGCAGCAGCAGGTGGCTGTGGAGACATCTAATGACCATTCTCCATATACCTTTCAACCCAATAAGTAACTGTGAGGTATGAGGGAAGGTCTTCATAACTGTGGGGCTCAAATCAAGCAGTCTGGGGTTCTTTGATCAAAGTGATACTAGAATAAATCAGATTTCTTGACAATCCCTTAGTCATGCCAAGGCAGCCAATCATATTGAAATATTAAAGTTAATGATCATGTGAATTTTCAGATTCTGTCCAGGCAGAAAAATGTTTTATATTGAAGTCAAATTTATACTCTCCCCCAAATTATTAAAGTGTATTACAAAGCATCAGCACCCGAATTGTCCCATCATATAAAACATCAGCACCCAGGGCTGGAGAGATGGCCTAACGGTTAAGAGCGCCGACCGCTCTTGCAGAGAACCCGGGTTCGATCCCCAGCACCCACATGGCGGCTGAAAACCGTCTGAAGCTCTAATTCCAGGAGAACTCCAGTTCCAGGGGAATCCGACACCCTCTTCTGACCTCCGCGGCATTGCACGACACGGGTGCACAGACCTGCATGCAGACAGTACATTCATACACATACGGAAATAAAATTAAATTAAAAAATTGAAAAAAAAAAACATCAGCACCCAAATTGTCCCATCATATAAAACATCAGCGTCCGAATTGTCCCGTGATACAAGCAGCCTGTGCTGTGTTCCTTGACTACCCAACTAAAGGAGATATACTATAAAATATTGTTTACTCACATCTCACAAGATTAGCAGTACCTAACTATGAATTTACAGTTAGCATCCTTAAATCAAAAGATTATATTACTGGCTCTCACTTGAGTCACAAACTTTCAAAACTTCACTTTAGCACACATTTTAGTAAAATAGCTACGTGGAATCCAGCTTCTGGTGACAGTATATATTGTTGATCTCATCAAGTCACCCTACATTTGATAACCACCTAGATTTGTGTCTGGCACCCTAAGAAAAGAAAGGCTCTAGCAAGTCCCAAATTAGAAAGGTGGACTTCAAGGCATTAAAAGTGACCCTCAGGTCCTCAGCTTACATCTCTCAGTCTGCCACTAGTGAGGAGCACAGCCTTGTTCAAGCATGCATCTCTAAAACGAGATGACAAAACCCTGTGCTGTTTCTAGGAACCTACAAAAGCATTTGTCTTTTATCTTTCTATTCCAGGTGTACAGAAGGGAGTTCCTACATGAATGAAGAAGGGTGTGAAGGCTGAACAATCATGGATTTTTCTGATCAATTGTGCTTTAGGAAATTATTGACAGTTTTGCACAGGTTCTTGAAAACGTTATTTATAATGAAATCAACTAAAACTATTTTTGCTATAAGTTCTATAAGGTGCATAAAACCCTTAAATTCATCTAGTAGCTGTTCCCCTGAACAGGTTTATTTTAGTAAAAAACTTTAAAAAAAAAACAAAAAAAAAAACAAAAATGAAAGATTTTTATCAAACGTTATGATGCAAAAAAAAAAAAAAAAGAAAAGAAAAAAGAAAAAAAAAGAGAAAAAGAAAACTTCAATTTTCTGGGTATGCACAAAGACCATGAAGACTTATCCAAGTGCATGACCGGATTTTTGCAGTTTTGTTCATTTTGTGTTTAATTTGTCTTTTTTTTTCAGCTGTATGAAACGGGCTTTCTGAAGTTTCAATTGTCTGACTTCACCCATGGTGTTCTGTGCTTGCCGTGCGAGTGTCGCTGTAATTCAGTGTTGCCGTTGATGTCTTTTGTTAGCTTTCAGTTTTTCTTTCAACGTAGTGTGAAGTGTCTTATCCTTTTCTATGAATTCCAATTTGCCTTAACTCTTTTGATGCTGTAGCTGTTTCAGTAAAAGTTAGTTCAAACTAATGATGTAGAATGCTTTGACCAAATGAGCTGGTCGATTATGCCTTGTAAAGCAGCAGCATAGGGCTTTTAAAAGGTAGTCAATAAAAGTTGCTGAAATTTTGGCTTTTTAAAATATGTAGTAGGTGTTTTTAATGACTTTTCACATAATGTGTAAGGTAGTGAAAGGCAAGAAGGGAAAACTGTCTTGTGTGAAACACATTTTCTGACTGGGGAACTTTTAATAGGGTAAATTGTTTGTAAGGTTGTACCCCAACAGTTTCCTCTGATAGTTTGACTGATTTAGGATATCTGCTGTATGATGCAATGTAAAGTCTTTTTTGCCTTTTTTTCAGGAGAAAATTAAAACTAACGATGTTCTAGACTTAGTGTAGGTAGCTTTGGGGCCGGGGGGAGGGGGCGGGGAGTCACCGAATGTTTTGTCCTTCCTTTATACTAATGATAGTGCTTTAGAATGAGAATTACACCTGCGATCTGGCAAACGGAAAAAGGTTGCTATTGCAACTAAATGGCAAAAGCTAAAAGTAAGGATTTCTCTTCAAACCTAAGCTGAGATAGGAATCGAAGCAAAATGATTGGCTACTAGCTCTCTCTCGCTCGCTCTCTATTGGGTAAATTTGAAAACTAAAAATGACTTGGCACTTTTAAAGGTAACTTCACCAAAGACCGAAGAGCCAGTAACCAGTAGCTCCGCGTGTCTCAGCATCACATCTTCTGTGCTCTTTATTTTTGCCGGACCAGTTTGCGGTTAGGAGAATGTGCCTTTTTTGTACCTTTGCATTTAGGTTTCATGATTTTAATTGATGTATGGACACACAGAGACACACAGAAAAGCATGAAGGAAGACTTGGATCCAAGCAGTGCCACGCTTTACGTCATCACTACAAGTGTTCACATGTAAAGAAACCAACTTTGAAACTATGAAATTCCTGATTCATAAATACACAGTTAGTTCTTCTTTATAGTACATATGAGATAATTCACTGTTATTAAAGATCTTTTATTAAGGCAATTGCATACGTTTGAAAAGCAATGGTAAATTAAGTTGTCTTCCAAAACTGTGTACCTGTCTGGTCAGCTGTGTATGATCAGTTATCTACCTCAGAGTCTATTTTCTTTTGTGCTGGGACAGGTTGCTGGCCCTCCCTGTTTCCACAGACCAAATCCTCCTAGCTCAGGAGCTAGGGCTAAGCAGTTTTTCTTTTTGAGTATTTTTTAGTTCTTAAATTTTATTGCTTGTATTTGATTCTAGATGTCAGTGACATTTCATAGTTTCAAAAGTCCTTGCTGCTCTGAGAAGTGTAGATTCTAGTGAAAATTACATAGTCATAAGAGAAATGTGTTTTTGTTTTTGTTCTTGTTTCCTTTTTTAAAAAAAAAGTTGTGGTATTATTGGTTCTACGCTCCCTGAAACATCCTGCTTCGTGAACGTCCAGACCGAGCGCAGCCCCCTCCGTGTACCTAGTACGTTTCTCACTACTTGATATTTTTGCATTAGTTAAGACAGAAAGTTGATAGCTCAGTCAGAAGGGGAGGGGAAATCTGCTGCTAGACATGTCTGAACTAAGTGCCATACTGTCTGGGTCAGATTTGGGAAACATAACCTCTGTACATAAAAAAAAAAAAAAAAATCAGTTAAACATCACATAGTAGACAGCCATTAAATTATAAAAAAAATTAATTTATGAAGAAAGACCTTTTGTACAGATTGAAAAAAAAGATTTTCATAGAGATATCTATATGATCAAGAGAGTTAATTTTTATTTTTGTTTTACTCGTGCCACAAACTTGCCAGTGGTGACTTATTTGTCCGGTTCAAGACAACTCTGTAGTTTTCTTTCCTAGGACTTATTGTTAAACGCCAAAAGACATTTTTGAACTGTACATTTGATCAGATTGTTAGCTTTTTCTGTTTTATTTCTTTTGAGAACCTTTGAATAAAAAACATCAGAAACTTTATTCTTCCTGTCCATTTTTTAAAGTAGATTAAGTATGCATCAGAATTTCATTTCACTTCTGAGCTCAGAAGATTGCTTTTTGAGAGTTGAAAATTATATCAGGTTGTGTATATACTGAAAGTGCATTTTCCTGAAAACAACTGACAAACTTTTCTACACCCTCTTACCAGTGGTTTAAATCTGTGTTGTAACCGGCAACATCAACCCATTATATCTCATCTCGGCAGAAGTTCAGCACCGCGTACGCCACTCTTCGTCTCCTTTGGGGTTTGGTGTTGTTTTACAGTGGTGGAGCCTGAGCCAGGGCCACGGACGTGCTAGCAAGGGCTCTTCCATCTTCAGTTGGATGCTTCATTGCTTAGAACAGACTACAAACATGTTCCCTTCTACATCGAGCAAACATACATGTGGGAATATCAGAATGATTCTACCCATTGTTACCACAGCCTTTGTAAAGTGGCCTTGTTTGTACCCAGTAGGAGGTTCCTGTGCAGTAGCAGGGTCGGGGAGGGGACTGGTCTTCTCTCAATGACTGGCTTTATGGGAGGCACTTAGTACAGGAAATTGACTCCCACCCAAAGTGGATTAACTGTTGTAATATGGTTTGTATAGTATTTTCTGTCCAGTATCTCTTATGGCGGTAAAAGGAATGGTTAATAAAAGGCTCACTGTATATGAAATTCATTATTTGGGGGTGGGGTGTGCCTATGCCATGGCACACATGTGGAGGTCATTACAAATGGCAGGAGCTGTTTTATTGCCCTCTACCATATGAACATATGTGGTTGTCAGAGGAGAACTTGGGAAAGTCAGTTCTCTCTCCCATGTGGGTCCCAGGGATTAAGCTCAGGTCATCAGGCTCAGGTGCAACCACCTTGAGCCCTCTCCTCCTCTCTGTTTCTGAATGCTCTCCCTGCTGTCTATGGTGTGCAGTGTGAATTAGAACACTACTTTCAGAGGCAAGAAAGCCCTGGTACTTGGTGGCTCCTTGAAGCAGGTTGCCCAGTGCTGACGGCAATGCTCACTGCAGGAAAATGCTTGCAGCCAGAAAAAAGCATGGTATCAGACAAAGTGCCTCTAAGAATGTAAGCTGTAGATCCCACTGCATATTCCCCCCACACCTAAGTGCTTTCTTGTGAATAGTGACCAGTGGTCAGAGGATATACTACTTAGGATGCTTAGCACCTTAGGCTTTGTTAACCTTATTTTTGTTCTATTTATTGTAAGTCCCAGGTGTTTCCAACTGACTCAGGAGAATGGTTCTAGGACTCCCCAACAGATGCCAGAATCCACATGTACTCAAGTGCCCTATGTAATAAAGTTGTGTAGGAGCTAGAGAGATGGCTCAGAGGTTAAGAGCACTAGCTGCTCTTGTAAATGACCCATGTTTGGTTCCCAGCACCCACATAGCAGCTAACAGTATCCATAACTCTCTCAAGGAGATCCAGCATCCTCTTCCGACCCCCTGGGCATTGCATGACATAGGTGCACTTACATACAGGCAGGCATTACACTCATATACATAAAAATAATAAAATGAATTTGTGTAGTATTTCTATATAACTGCCCATTTGGTTTGAGTCACCTCTTGATTGTATGTAATTCCCCTGTACAACATAATGCTATCTCAATAGTTATATTGTACTGTTCGGAGCATAATGACAGGAAGAAAGTGTTAGATGTTCAATGCAAGATAATTTTCCCCCAAATATTTTTCATCAAGATTGGTTAACTCCACAAATGCTGACAGAGCCCATAGATACAGGAGGTTGGCCATGTAAGGACATTAGTGAACTCCTAGGAACACCTCTTCTACGTAAAGGCAAGGATGGAATCTGAGTTCAGCACACAGAGGACAGCCGCACCATTGCAGGTAAGCCATATCTTGCTGATAGGTTAGCTGGTGTTCAGACTACCTTCTGGTCTGGGAAGAGAGAAGGTGGAACTGTGAGTTAGAAGAAATAGAGGGTGTGGCAGCTGCTTTCTGGTGAGTTGTGGAGTCCCATGCCCTCAGGCCAGTGACCTGCTGTGTCCACTGAAGCTTGTATTCTATAATTCTAAAACCTCTTGGTTTTCACACACTCCCAAAATAAAAGTATTACTAGGAGAAAGGTGGTATCCCCTAACCTGAGTTAGGGGTGCTTAAATGTTAGAACCCAGTTGACAGTAGCTGCTCTCTACTAGGATACCCAAAAAGGGAAAAAGATGTAACACTGGAACAAAGTCATAGACCTGTCACGTTCCCCTTCCCCTTTGTACAAAAAGCCTAAGGTGTCTAGTGGGTAGTTGGGGAGGATGGAGAACTCAGCTGGGGTTTAAGGAAAGCCAGGCAGTTTTTTCCCCTCTAATAGATACTGGGGCCGGGAGCAGCCTGGTGATCACGTTTTTGCAGCTGTGGGTACACTGGCCAGGATCTGGGTGCTTGGCACAGCTCGGAGGTGCTGCCTGCTCAACCTTTCAGTGGGATCAACAGCATAGTAATGGAATTTCAGTCCTCCTCAAGGGCTCCAGGCTGTCTCCTGCACTCAAGCTCAGTCTCTGTAGAGCAAAATAATGTTCGAGCTGGAGCCACTAGAGGGAGGATTTTATTCAGCCTTCAGCGTGAGCCCTGAAGGGGACCAGCCCAAGCCACAAGGACCTAGAGGACCAACTACCAGAGAATGTTTAGTCTCAGAGTGCAAACTGCTAGGGCTAAGGAGCTTGAATTTGGAGTTCACTGAAGATCCCAAATGGAGTGCCTGTGTTGTAGATGTTGGTAAGCGCTCTCATTGTGAACATTTTCTTCAGGCTGCAGTGACTTTGGTGAGGAAGCCAAGAAAAGAGAAAGAAGGCACGGGCCTGGCAGGACAATGCAACTGGGCGCAAGAGACCACCAGAGGACTCCCTGGGCTGTTCAGAGTTGAAGGCAGGTGGCTGTAAACTCTAGTGCCATTATTCATTTGTCTAAAACATGCCATTCAGAGGGGAAGATTTGATAGGCCATTCCATTGTTCACAGAGACACATCATAAAGGAGAGTGGGTATTTTTCATCTTCTGGTATCTCTGAAATACAGGTACCCCTGAGTGGATACCACTCTGTACAGCACAGAACATCCCATATCTTATACAGCATCCCTCAGTCCTGTCTGCCAAATTAAAAGTATTGTGATTTCTACCTCCCAGCTCTGGTCCTGTCGAGTGGCTTACACCAAATTCTGCTTCAAGAGAAGCCAGTCATTCAGAAGTGGGAACTGTCACTCAAGGGCTCTGCATTGCTCTGGGTTGAACATTCCCTCTGCTATTTCCTGTCGGTGCTGTCTACACACTCCATACCATCAGCTCACCTTCCACATGTGCCATGACTGACTCTGGACAATACCAGGTCTCAAGGAGCCACCTTGAGCTCCACCACCCAATTCCTCTAAGATGGGTGGAGTAGCTCCTCTCTGACCTCCAGGAATACTAGACTCTTAAAACTTGCAGCCCCCCCCCAAAAAAAACTTGCAGCCCATGAAAATCTGTATTTATTTTAAAAAAAATCACAGTAAATATATTTCTGAATTTTAAAAAATTTACACTAAGGTATTTTATAAAAAATTAAGGGATCATCTTGAAATTATTCAAATCACTGGGCTCTTAATATTACAGTTTAGCACATTTTTTTCTTTTCATTTAAAAGAGAGTGCACCAGACAATGGAAAGTAAAGATAACACAATGTGGCTCTAAACCTTAGGTAACAATTGAGGAGAAACATGTTTTGAAGTACCAATATTGCAGGGAGAGTTAGCAAAAGTCAGATCTAAGCAAGGGGCTTTGGGAGCTCAGTGAGGGACCAAGACAACCAGCACCTCTCCTCAAAGTCTCATTTGCGCATCCCAGCCCTTTCCCTCTCACTGATGAGTCACTCCAGAGCAGTCGCTGCCTCCTCCACCTTGTGAGAGGTCCAAAGAAGTGAAGAGTTCATAGTTCTACTCTGGCCAGCACAAGACTGGAACAGATGGCCACAGTGTTGACATTGGTTGGTCCTGCTCTGAAAATACTGGAATGTACCAAAATATCATGTTGGGTTTTGTTTTATTTAACCCAGTGTGGGATGCTTTCCAAATAGCATCATTCTGACTTCTTTAACCAGCAGTCATTCTTGCCCCAATTTCTGGATTGTAGATTTGCAAGGACCTTTAATCATTCTCAGCTACCTGTCATGTTTTTCCTCTCTGTTTTCTAAGACTGTTTCAGATGGGGTACAGTGAAGGACCATTCTCTGGAATGGTCTTTCTAGGAGTTTGAATTTGGTGTTCTGAATTCTAAGTTCCAGTCAAATGGTCTTGGGTGACATGCTTCATCCTGCTCAGAACTCACTGCTCACTTTGAAGAACAAAATGTGATTTTCAAGAGCAGATGTTCAGAATCGTCATTCACTCCCACATTCAGCTCTTCAAATGGAGGGGGAGGGAGGGAGAAGGGAGGAGAGAGAGAGAGAGAGAGAGAGAGAGAGAGAGAGAGAGAGAGAGAGAGAGAGAGAGACTAGTAGCTTACAAAGCAGATGCTTTGTAAGATACCCTGTCTGTATCCAGTGCACTGGTAAGCAGGTGGCTGGATGGTACTTTCTATTACCTAACACTACAACTTCCCATGGATGAAATCACAGTACAGTTCTGTAAAACAGGCAACATACCTGTTGAGGACAGAGGGTAGAGGTCCCTGTGGGGCTCACCATCAACACTGAGTTTTTATAAGTTCTCGTTTTTCTCCTAAATTAAAGAGAATATTATGTTTGTCATAATGTATCTTCCCTTTGGGATGCCATTTAACATAGTATTTAAAAAATATTTAAACACAAAAGTCACAAGTACAGTATAAAGAACTTACATTACAATTTATTTGAAAGCAAATTATAGATCTGTTACTCCACACAAAGGACATTCTATATAATCACAATTCAACTATCAAAATAAGGAAAGTAATATTACTAGCCCAATAAACCCTCAGACCACAGTCGGGTTTCACCAGTGACTCTAGTATCACTCTCTGTTGCAAAAAGATCCAGTTGGAAATCACAGAGCATCTAGTTGTTGCATTTTTTAGTTTCATCTGCCTATGATGGTCATGACTTTGACCCAATAGCGAATTATCAACCAGTTATTTGGGGGCGTGTCCTCAGATTGGTGTTTGACATTTCTGGGTCATCTACATTGGCAGGATTGCCAGTGAAGCTGTGTTCCCGCTGCATCTCATCAGAAATGTGTGATGCCAACTCACTGTGTTACCAGTCATGTTCCCTTTCTCCTTCAGCCGTGGCATCTCCGCCACCCATGACTGCTATAAAGTTACTCTGCTGTGTGGCAGTTCAAAAGTATCTTGTGAGAGGTACTTTGAAACCATGGAAATACTCCTACATTCATCTTATCTGTATGAATATGGATGCATTCAGAGTTTCGTTCAATGGGTTGTAAGCCATTTACACTTTTGATGTCTAAATTGTGCCCGATTTGGCCCACGGGAGGTTCTTCAGCCAGCGATGTGTCTTTCACATACGCCAGTCATTCGCTAAGCACGGCCTTGCTCCCTGGTGCATCCTGCTGTTTCCCTGGCCCCAGCTGGAATCATCCATTTTTCTCAGCCTCCTTTCAGTGGAGGTTAGCTTTTAGATGCTAAGATCTGGGCCAGTAGTATTTGCTCCTAACATGTCACTGTAACCACTCTCTGACATTAAGCAGATTTAGGAGATAGGGTGTTGGGGAGGGGGTATTGTATTCATGCACACAGACACACCTGTCTGCGTGCATTTTGGAAAACATGAATTTCTAACTTCATACTTAGGATTCCAATCCAACACCATAGGCTTCACTTTTCCTTTTCCTTTTTTTATAATTCTTTTCTGACACCCAGAAACCTGACTCCTGGTATTTTTGATAAGCTTGTTTGGCCATTTGATCAATTCCCCCATCTGTAACCAGTCACCCTACTCTGATGCTTTCTGCGTTACTAGGAGTCTCAGCCTACATCCCTCCGGCTCCTCTTCCTCCCTCTGTAGGGTCAGAATGAAGAGGAATCTCAATCTTCCTGCCCCCACCCCCCCCCACCCCCGCTGCTGTAGAGCATCAGGTAGATGAGAATAGCTGTGTCACATGAGTGCCCTCTGGTGTAAGGTTGTCCATTTAAGTCAGTTTATATTCCTCACTGTCCTGGTAGAGGTTCAAACAGCTGGTAAGCAGGAAAGATGATGCAGTGGGCAGTGTAGAAAGAAGAGGGGAAGAAAAAGTAAGAGGTCATAAAGGAGGAAGAGAGGGGAAGAGAAAAGACACCAGATGGTGGCAGGGAGACTGCTCCCCAGTTAAGGTGCTTGATGGCCTGGGAAATGAATAGAAGTAAGAAATATCAGATAGGAGGAAAAGATTAGAATGAACTGCTGGTTCCCATCAGCTGCCCAGAGTTTTGAGCTGAAGGCTGACACACAAACTGGTAGTCACCAACTTTAGTATGTGTTCCATTAAGGGAACAGTGATATTTCTAAGATATCAGCAAGGAGTTACCATTTCTGAGGCCATGAAGCAAGTAAATTCAGAAAAATAGTATCTTCAGACATTAAGCAAGATATCACAACACAACATTCCTCCATGATTTGTGGTTAATAAGATTTTTCCAAAATGCCAAGTTCCTGCTGAAATTCTTTTTTTTAATGTGTCACTGTTGCTGAGAGAAGAAACTAGATATATATATATATATATATATCTCTATATCTATATATATAATATTTATTGGCATTTCATACATCATTTTTCAGTTCAGTTTAGACATATTCCCCTTTCCCTTCCCCCCCCTCCAGTTCCTGCATTCTGCCATACATGTCCTGTATCTTTCTCTCAGTCTTTTTAAAGTTTTCCTCTGCAAAGGTTTATTGTTTTGTGAAGAATTTAACTATATCAGTTATTTGACCCAATCCTTATGTTATTGTTCTCTCCCAATTGTATTGCTCCACAATATGCTTATATAAACATCATATATGTACCAGAATTATTCTGGAATTCTTATCCCACGGAAATACCTGGGCTTCCCAGGAGCTTTCCAATGCCTCCTAAGAAAAGCTCGCCTCCCAGAGCATGGGGACATCATTTACCAGTTGAACCACCTCATGAACCATGAGTTGGGATTTTTTTTTTAATATTATGACTTCCATTTTTCAATTATATCTATTAAACTGGGGGAAGAGGAGGGCAAAAATAAAACCAATAATGAAAATTGAGTTAATTATGTTTTATTTTTATGTCTGTGTGTGTGTGTGTGTGTGTGTGCATGCGTGTACACCCGTGCACAACTTCTGGTGTTGTTAGTCACCATCCATCTTACTTGGAGAAGTCTGTCATTGGCGCAGAGCTCAGTGACTGGCTAGACTAGCTGGCCAGCAAGCCCCAGGCATTCACCTGTTTCCATCTCTCCAGCACTGGCTTTTCAAACATGGAGCTCTTATCCATGCCCAGCTTTTCTCAGTGTGGATTCTGGGAATGAAACTCAGATCTTCATGATTGCGCAGCCAGAACTTCGCCATCTGAGCTATAGCCCCAGCCCTTCGATTCTTTTTTTTCTTTTAGCCCTTCAATTCTTAAGTCCCTAAAATAAATGTGTTTATGTTTTGGAGAATGCAAAGAGCTACAGGCTCTTACTGGTCCTGGGAAATTGTGAATTACACCAATGGAATCCATCTGATCTGCTTGGCATTCCATGGCCTTCTGCACAGCTCTGGTCTATGCTGCAAACCATTTGTTCCCATCTTCTGCTCCACTCTCCCTAGTGCAGTCTGGTACAGAACCCCACTGCTGAATCCTCAGCTCAGTGAACGCCTCATATGAACCATTCTCTACTTCTTAGAATGTCATTACCTTGTCACAGGCTTCATTTGCTAACTATATCTTTAGCCTTTAATTGTGTATTTTTGCATATCTACAACTTATTTTGTTATAATATTTTATTGGATACCATGTTATCATTAATTGACATGATACTCTCCACTTATGAATTATTGTAAACGTGATAAACACACTAGCACACATCTCCAGGACATCTACACTCCTTTTTTTTATGCCTATGACTTATATGTTTGCTTGTAAGTAAATGCACCCGTGTCATGCCATGCCCACAGAGGCAGAAGAGGGCGTCAGATTCCCTGGAACTGGACTTATAGATGGTTGTTAGCTGCCGTGTGAGTGCTGGGATTTGAGCCCTAGTCTTCCACAAGAGCATCAGATGCTCTTAACCACTGAGCCATCTCTCCAGCCCCAACACCTGTGTTTCTATAGGGTCCATGGCTTAGGAGTACAAGTGCTAGACCCTGGGTCATTCCTAGCTTCAGTCTTAGAAGAGTATGCAAAATGTTTTCAAAATGGTGATCACCCTGTGGTTAAGTAGAATATCTTTCTCTCTTGTGAAGAATGCCTCTTCTTGGCACACAATGAACCAAAGAGCCCAGTGGCTAGTAAAGATGATCAGTGAGCATGAGGAGCCATAGCCAAGAGGAGGCTAATTTTCACGTGAGGGGAAGGTGCTAGGCCTGAGGTAGAGTGAGCATAAATGACTTGTCTAGGTACAGACATGCATGCTCCCCTCTGTGGACACTAAAAAATCCACTCCTGAAAAGGGACTGGGTTGGTCTAATCAAGAGTGTTCTTCATGGTTAAGGGGCTTTGGTATCTCAGGTATCGTCCCAGTGGATTCTGCAGACAGCCACGGCAGCTGCAGAGCTGGCCAGGCTTCTGCTGGGATAGCTACTGCTCACAATCTACCCCGACCCCTGGCCTTGAGCAATTCTCCCTCTTCAGGCCTGCCAGTGGCTACTACACGTCTCTGAGACCAGCCCTTAAGCCCAACTATGAGCCTCCATATTCTAATGTTGCCACATTGTCTAAAGAGCCTCCATGTTCTGTGTCTGAGTGTAACAGTGGAGCATTGTCCTTGATGTTCTTCACTCTGGCTCACAGCAGCACCAAGAGAGGGCAAGAAAGGTGGAGAGAAGGCAAAGGGGTGGAGAGAGGATGGGGGGCATAGAGAAAGGGTAGAGGAAGTGCACCTGGTTATTATTTGAGGCTGTGAAGTGCCCATGTGTCTTCCCACATTGGGATCACGACTTACTCATCACAGTCTTTCCCTTTCCCAGCCCGTCCCCTACACTGCCATGTATCCAAACTGAAACTATATCTGCTGGGAATGACGAAGGCCCCAGTTCTCAGGATTCCTTATACCATCTACCAAAAAATTGCCAGAAAGGCCAAACTATGGTGACCATGTGAGCAGTGCTCCCTGGAGTGGTAAGGTGTGCAGCCTTCTGACCATAAATTACAGACTGTTAACTGATGAAAAACATTCTTAAAGTTAGCTTACTAAAATCACAAGAAACAATGATCTAGTCAGGCTTGGTGGTGCACCTTTAATCTGAGCACTCCAGTGGCAGAGGTTCAAGCTAGCTGGGACTACAAAGAAAAAAAAAAAAAAAAATGTAAACAAGAAACAAATGATCAAAAGTAGCTTTACTGCCTTTAAGCAGAAAATGCAACTATACTAATTTAAGTTCAGGCCTTCTCTAAACACTGCCAGCCAAAGAAGCCTGAATGATTTAAGAATCAACCAGTGATGGATTTTGCCATGATGTAATGATTGCTTTCCCATCTAGAAATAGAAGGCTGCAGTTTGAAGAACATACCTGACACAGCATCAAAGCCTTTTCGAGTTGTTCAGGATGTGGGGCCGGAAGGATGACTGCGTGGGCGTTGCCTGTCTTCCAGATCCTCTTGTCAGAGTGTTGTGTGGGGTCATGCAGAGTGTGTTTGGCTGAAACTCATATTCCAAACGGAACACATTGGCATCTATACACCAAAAGGCTGCCTGGCCAGTGGAAGGCACTTTTTTTCATGTGCCCAAATGCCACAGCAAAAACCTTTCTGTCACCTGGACTAGTGCTGTGCACCATGCTTGCCTTGGTACGACATAGAGCTGAGTCCAGTACAGAAGTTACCTGAGATTCACAGGCCTGGGCAACCCACAGAGCCAACCACCCCACTCTGAACATTTCTCCCATTGCCTTTGCTCATGTTAAACATTCATAATCCTTATAAATCTTCCTCCTAAATTCAGCACAGAGATTATGATGGTTAATCTTCATTGGCAACTTGACTAGATGCCTCTGTGTGTTTGAGAGCAAGTTTCCAAAGAGTAAGTTTAACTGAGGAGAGAAAAACCACTCTGCGTGTGAGCAGCTCCATCAAAACTGTGTCCCATGTCATGTTGAATTTAATTTCTGGTACCTCAGAAAATGGCTGCATCAAGAAATAGAACCTAATTCCCAGTACTTGAGAATGTGACTGCATCAAGAAATAAGACCTAATCCCTAGTACCTCAGAATGTGATGACATCTACAAATAGGTAGCTAAGTTAAAATAAGCCCATTAGGCATTGCCTTAACCCAGTCTAACTAGAGTCTTATAATAGTGGGAAATTCAGACAGAGACAAAAGAGAAGGAGAACCACATGAAGACAGAGTAAAGACAGTACTGAAAGAATCTGCAGAGGAAACCACCCGGCTTAGCACCTTAATCTTCTTCAATATGTCCCATTATTTAAGCCACCAAGCTACATAGCTCTGTTTGGGCATTCAGAGCAGACTAAGACAGTCCATCTACCAAGGTCACATCAGCTGGCCAAGCTCTTCTGGGGGTTGTGAGCTGTCAGAGAAATGATTTGAAGGGGTGAGGATTTACTTAGGATCCAAGCTTCGGCATTTTTAAGTCCATTTTCAGTTGGTGCCATTTTGTGGACCTACATCTAGGCTGACCCTCAAGGGCAGGGAGCCAAGAAGCTCACGATGAAGCTCACTACTTCTTTCAAGAAGAAAGGAGTAGTAACAGGAACAGCAGGGTGGGATGTAAACCCAAGGCCACACCCCCAGTGAGCTACTTTGCACAACCAGCCAGAAACATTTTATTCAAATTCAGATACACTGATGGACTGATCTACTGATGAAGACAAAGCCTGCTGCACACTACTCCCATCTGGAATGAAGCCTTCAATACCTGAGCAGTTTTAGAGAATAGTTCAGGCTGGGGCTGGAGAGATGGCTCAGCGGTTAAGAGCACCAACTTCTCTTGCAGAGGACCCAGGTTTGATTCCCAGCACCCACATGGCGGCTAAGAACCGTCTTTAACTCCAGTTCCAGGGAAATCCAACGACGTCCTCTTCTGACCTCTGCAGCATTGCACGACATGGCTGCACCAACCTACATGCAGACAGTATACTCATACACATAAAAGGTAAAATAAAATAATTAAAATTAAAAAATTAAAAAAGAATAGTTCAGGCTGTAATCATAACATGGCTATTAAAAGTTCTGAAATGGGGCTGGAGAGATGGCCTAGCGGTTAAGGGTGCCGACTGCTCTTGCAGAGGACCTGGGTTCAATCCCCAGTACCCACATGGTGGCTGAGAACTATCTTTAACTCCAGTTCCAGGGGAATCTGATGCCCTCTTCTGACCTCCACGGTATTGCATGACATGGGTGCACAAACCTACATGCAGACAGTACATTCATACACATAAAAAATAAATTTAAAAAATTTTTTAAAATTCTGATACACATTTGAAAGAGTGGGAAATAAGATATTTCTAAGTTATTTAAACATATTCTAACTGTGTACTTCAATGCATTTTTATGCATCTCTATTCATCTTTCTATCTTAGATTATGTATGGGAAAAAATGATGGGTGCTTTAATATTTTGTAGATCTGATCAATGGGAAGCACTTTTTCATTAAATTGTAAGAGTACTTAATTGACAGTGAAGAAGATGGACATTTATTAGTAAACTTTCAACAGAAGCTTTGTATAACTAGAGATAAGGGTGAAAAAAATGAGTCGTGACTTAATAAGTTCAGACAGTGCCCTTCCGATGTTCTGTCTGTAACTAATTGGCTCTAGCTATGAGGGCCACTAAAACCAGGTATAAAAATAAACTCGGGGCTGGAGAGATGGCCTAGCGGTTAAGAGCGCCGACCGCTCTTACAGAGGACCCAGGTTCGATCCCCAGCACCCACATAGCGGCCAAGAACCGTCTGAAACTCCAATTCCAGGAGAACTCCAGCTCCAGGGGAATCCGACACCTTCTTCTGACCTCCGCGGCATTGCACAACACAGGTGCACACACCTGCATGCAGACAGTACATTCATACACATACTGAAATAAAGAAAAAATTAAAAAAATAAAATAAAAATAAACTCAACACACAGATGACTCAGATCACAAAGTGTTAAACTAAACTTTTCAAGTGACACATATTTGATTCAGTCCATAGATATGTAAAGTGCACACATATAACCCTGAGAGTAAAAGCAAAATGACTTCTGCATCATCAATAAAATATATGGTTCATCTTTAAATTATTTTCTGTTTAACTATCACAGAGTGTTGGTTCACTGGTATAAAAGTGTATTCATGGGGCTGGAGAGATGGCTCAGCGGTTAAGAGCACCAGCACCGACTGCTCTTGCAGAGGACCCGGGTTCAATCCCCAGCACCCACATGGCGGCTAAGAACCATCTGTAACTCCAATTCCAGGAGAACTCCAGTTCCAGGGGAATCCGACACCCTCTTCTGACCTCCATGGCATTTCACGACACGGGTGCAACCTACATGCAGACAGTACATTCATACACATAGAAAAATAAATTAATTAATTTTTAAAAAGCGTATGCAATTTAAAGTAAGTGTTAGAAATACCTACTTAAAAGCCTTGCATGGTGGTGGTACATGCCTTTAATCCCAGCACTCAGGAGGTAGAGGCAGATGGATCTCTGAGTTCAAGGCTAGCCTGGTATACATAGGGAGCTCTTAGCCAGCTGGGGCTATTGGGAGACCCTGTCTCAAAAAGACCAAAATAAATAAATAAATGAATAAATACCTACTTAAAATATTTTATTGATTCTGATGGTCTAGCTTTTAAAATATCTTAGAAAACCACTGAATATTAAGCCATGGAGGGGGCAGGGAGAGAAGGCTTATAAGCCCTTTCCTCACCCCCCCCCCCCAGCTTTAAGACTGCAGCTTCACAAATTCTTTGGCATTCAGCCTGACATCAAAGGGCCAACAGCCTGCACAGCCTTCCTACATCAGTCAGGACAGTGTGCACATTTGGTTCAATGCTATTTTGCAGAAAGTTTTTTAGAAGTATTTGGAATGTTGTTAGAGACCTGAGAGACCACCCACTGGAAGAGAGAGAGAGAGAGAGAGAGAGAGAGAGAGAGAGAGAGAGAGAGAGAGAGACTTCCAAAAACAACAGGGGGCAAAATGAGGGCCAGCCCCTCCCCAGTTCTGCCTGCTGGCCAGAGGGCAGACATCTTGTCCAACTCAGCTTGCATCTCACTGGCATTCCTGAGTGTCACATTGGGTAGGAGCTGTGGAAATGAATGCTATCACAGCATGCAATGTTTGGAGGTGACAGGACTCCAGGCACATCAGAGAGAATATCCATGCAGACTAGACAAGGGGAAATGCCCTGAGCTAGCCCTGCATGTCTTTTTTCTAGTGCCGCCAGCGAAACAAGAGTTCAGCCTCAGGCAGAGCTGTGCACAATATATTTATTTATTGCCTAGATTTTCAGGCAAATGGCTATGAAAATACCCTGGTGGAGTGGAGATCTCATTTCCCAGTGTTGAAATGGAAGCCACTTCTAACCTGCTGTGCATTACTGTTTGCTTTTTTTTGTTTATGCTTTTTTTTTTTTTTTCAGGATTCTCCATTAGTTAAAATGAAAATCTGGTTGTAATGCAAGAGACTTGGGGAGATGTTTGCTTCTTTACAGATGCATCCTGCTTCCTCCAGCCTTTCTCCTCTCTGGCAGGGTAAGTCCAAACCATGAGCTCAGTGATGAAGTTGTGCCAAAGCACTTTCACATCCCTGTACTAGCCTCCAGGAGGGAGGGACTGAACATCTGAATAAAGAAACCAGCCTTCTTGACAATTAGCAAGAAAGAACTGATGTCAGCGGGTCTCTTGCTGCTCTCTACGTTCCAAATCATATCTTTGTAAATTAAACATTGGACGTTGGCCGCCTCTTGGCTTTGTTTTTGTTTCTGACATCCATTAAGGGGTTATCTGAGTAAATCATGTGCTTTCTCAACTAGGGAGGTGAGCCCACCCCCGAGGTTTCAGCCTCCTCCTGCTCGGCTCCCATGAGGCCTTCCAAACACCAGGAGGCTCCAGGTGAACACAAGCCAGGTCTGCTCTGCCCACCAGCCACCAGGCTAATCCTGGCAGACCCTACATTTACAGGATATGTGGACTCCAAGCTGGGTTTTCCTCTTTTCGTCTCGGCAAACAAGCCAACAGCCAAATTGTTCTCCCAAGATGATTCTCAAAATGGATAGGGAAGATCCAAGCCCTTCTGGCTGAGCGATGTTTGCTTTTTGCTCCACGCCCTCCTTCAGCCTGATGCAAAACCTGCTTTTAAACCATGAAGGATGACACATACACACTCTCAACCCACTTGAAATGAAAGTGAGGCCTTGATTTACTGGGACTTGAATACCATACTTGACAATGCCAACAGATTGTTGAGACTTGAGGCGGCCCTGTCCATCATGTTTCATGGCTGGGGCCATTCCCACCTTGGCTGAGGAGCTAAGAATGGAATTTTAACTGAATTTCCTTGTGCTTAATAGGCTAAAGTCAAAAGGTCATAGTCTGCTTTCAGATATGCATGAACGACTTCCAATTAGAGTTACTCATGTATATCCAAGTTTAGTTAAAATACTCCAACTCCTGGGCATTGTTAAATTACATTTTGTGTGTGTGTGAATTTTATTTTTTTATTTTTATTTTTTTAATTTATTTTATTTTATTTTTTATGTGTATGAATGTACTGTCTCCATGTAGGTTTGTGTACCCGTGTCATGGAATGCCTCGGAGGTGAGAAGAGGGCGTCGGATTCCCCTGGAACTGGAGTTAAAGACAGTTCTCAACCACCATGTGGGTGCTAGGGATAGAACCCGGGTCATCTGTTTTTTTGTGTTTTTTTCACATAAATTTATATTTTTTTAACAAATCTATACCCGTGTTCCCGCCCATTCCCCAACCCCGCAAGAGCTCATGCATTCTGCCAAACATGCTTTTCATCTCTTTCTCAGTCTTTCTCAATATTCTCCATGAGGAAGTTGACTGTTTTGAGCAGAAAGTTCACTGTTTCAGTCAGTTCTCTGATGCAGTCCTTTCTGTTGTTGTTGTTGTTGTTTCCAAAATGCATCACGAACAACTGCTTTGGACAAAAGCTCAGGGGGCCCTACACAAGAAATACTTACAACTGTAATTGGCACTCGCATCCACAGATGAGGGATACCATTTGTCATTTGTTTTTCTGGGACTGTGTTACTTCACTCAGCATGATGTCCTCTAGCTCCAGCCATTTTCCTGCAAAGCTTGTGATGTCGTCTTTCTTTACTGCTGCATAGAACTCCATTGTGTAGATGTACCACATTTTCTCTATCCACTTGTCAGTTGAGGGGCATTTAGGTTGGTTCCAGCTCCTTGCTATTGTGAAGAGAGCTGCAATAAACATGGCCGTGCATGTATCTCTGTGGTGGCGTAAGTCTTGAGGGTACATGCCCAGGAGTGGTATGGCTGGGTCGGGTGGCAAGTTCATTCCAAGTCTTCCAAGGGTTCTCCACACTGCTTTCCATAGTGGCTGTACGAGTTTACATTCCCACCAGCAGTGGATGAGTGTTCCCCTTTCCCCACAACCTCTCCAGCACTTGGTATCATTTGTTTTCTTGATCCTAGCCAGTCTTACTGGAGTAAGATGATATCTTAAAGTGGTTTTGATTTGCATTTCCTTAATGATTAGTGATGTTGAGCAGTTCTTGAGGTGTTTCTCAGACATCTCTAATTCCTCGCTTGTGAAGTCTCTGTTCAGTTCTTTGCTCCATCTATTGAGCGGGTCGTTTGTTTTCTTTTTTCTTTGTTTTTTGAGTAGTTTATATATTCTGGAAATCAATGCTTTGTCAGATGTATCTGCAGTGAAGGTTTCCTCCCACTCTGTGGGATTTCTCTTCACTTCCTTGATTGTTTCTTTTGATGTACAGAAGCTTTTGAGTTTGATGAGGTCCCATTTGTCAATTGTCGACCTTAATTCTTGTGCAGCTGCTGTCTGATTTAGGAAGTCTTTTCCTACGCCTATGTCTTGTAGTCTGCTGCCAACTTTTTCTTCTATCACCTTCAGAGTTTGGGGTTTCACGTTGAGGTCTTTAATCCATCTGGAGTTGACTTTTGTACAGGGTGAGAGGTAGGGGTTTAATTTCATTCTTCTACAAGTGGTGATCCAGTTTTGCCAACACCACTTGCTGAAGATGCTGTCTTTTCTCCATTGTGGTTTCTTGGCCCCCTTGTCAAATATGAGATGGCTGAAATTGTATGTGCTCAGATTTGGATCTTCGGTTTTGTTCCATTGGTCAACAGGTCTGTTTTTGTGCCAGTACCAGGCTGTTTTTATGACTATAGCCCTGTAGTATAGTTTAAAATCTGGTATAGAGATCCCTCCTGTGTAGCTCTTTTCACTCAGGATTGATTTGGCTATTCGGGGTCTTTTGTTTTTCCAAATGAATTTAAGAACTTTTGTTTCCAAGCCTGTGAAGAAACTCTTGGGGATTTTGATTGGGATTGCATTAAATCTATACAAGAGTTTTGGTAAAATGGACATTTTTACAATGTTAATTTTCCCAATCCATGAGCATGGGAGGTTTTTCCATCTTCTGAGGTCTTCTTCAATTTCTTTCTTTAAGGGTTTAAAATTTTTGTTGTAGAGGTCTTTGGTGTCTTTGGTTAGGTTTGTTCCTAGGTATCTTATTGTTTTTGAGGCTATTGTGAGTGGGAAGGTCTCTTTGAATTCTTTCTCCAGTTGCTTGTTCTTGGTGTAAAGAAAGGCCATTGATTTTCTAAGGTTAATTTTGTATCCTGCCACTTTGCTGAAGCTGTTAATCGTTTCTAGGAGTTTTCTGGTGGAGTTTTTTGCATCCCTTAAGTAAACAATCATATCATCAGCAAATAGGGATAGTTTGACTTCCTCTTTTCCAATTAGTACTCCTTTAATATCCTTTTCTTGCCTTATTGCTCTAGCAAGTGTTTCAAGCACTATATTGAAGAGGAGTGGTGATAGGGGGCAGCCTTGCCGAGTTCCTACCTTTAAAGGGAATGTTTCTGTCATTTCCCCATTTAGGATGATATTGGCTGTGGGTTTCCTGTATATGGCTTTGATTACATTGAGGAATGATCCCTCCAATCCAATTCCTTCTAGGACTTTAAGCATGAAGGGATGCTGGATTTTGTCAAAGGCTTTTTCAGCATCAATTGAGATGATGGTGTGGTTTTTGTCTTTGATTCCATTTATGTGTTTGATGATGTTTATTGATTTTCGTATGTTGAACCATCCCTGCATCTCTGGTATGAATCCAACTTGGTCATGATGGATGATCTTCTTGATGTGGGTCTGTATGCGATTTGCCAGTATTCTGTTTAGAATTTTGGCATCTGTGTTCATGAGGGAGATGGGTCTATAATTCTCCTTTTTAGTTGTATCTTTGCCTGGTTTTGGTAATAGAGTGATGTTGGCTTCATAGAAGGAATTTGGGAGAATTCCCTCTGATTGTATACTTCTAAACAGTTTCAGTAATAATGGTTGTAGGTCTTTTTGAAATGTTTTATAGAATTCTGCTGTGAAACCGTCTGGGCCTGGGCTTTTTTTAGTTGGGAGGCTTCTTACTACATCCTCTATTTCTTCATATGTTATGGGTCTGTTTAAGCTGCTGATCTCTTCTTGGCCGAGCTTTGGTGATTCCCAGGATTTCAGATATTCATCCATTTCTTCTAGGTTTTCAAACTTGGTAGAATATAGGTTCTTGTAATATTCCCATATGATTTTCTGGATGTTTTCCTTGTCCGTTGTGATATTTCCCTTTTCATCACGGATTGTATTGATTTGGAGTTGTTCCTTCTTTCTTTTGGTTAACTGGGCTAGAGGTCTATCTATCTTGTTCATTCTTTCAAAGAACCAACTTTTGGCTTCATTGATTTTTTTGTATTGTTTTCTTTGTTTCTATTTCATTAATTTCTGCTCTAATTTTTGTTATTTCTTCACTACAGCTAAAAGCACTTGAAAGGCAACAACAGATGAACCCTAAACACAACAGACAGGAAGAAAGAACCCGAGTCATCTGTAAGAGCAGTCAGTGCCACATTTTTTTCTTTTAAAATATTTTGTGTGCATGTGTAAGAGTAAAACGGTCTGTGTAAAATAATAAAAAATATTTACCCTTTTGGTTAAATGTTTGGTTTCCAAAGAAATACTCCCATGCTGCCGTCTTCTCTGGTCTGCTCATCTGCTCCCTCTTTCTACACACCAGGTCTAAGCCTCTCTGACTTAGCCCAGTGGAGGGCTTACTGGATTGGCCCTGCACTGTTATTTAAGGGACTGCTTGTGATACAGTGGCACACAGCAAGCTAGACTCAGAAGAGGCAAGATTGAGTTCCTTTCTGATAATAGTTATATGGACTTGGGCAAGTCAGCCTTTCCAAGTATCTAGTCATCTATAAACTATTGGCTTTGCCGTGTGTGTGTGTGTGTGTGTGTGTGTGTGTGTGTGTGTGTGTGTGATTAAGTATTCAAAGAGACAGAAGTTCAAATAGCCCTTCTAGCCAAGGCATGATCTTGTTATCATGCAACTTCAGCCAATAGCAAGTGTTGAACTGGAGAGTTGTTTTTGCAAAAGAAATTTGTCACATATACAAATACACATGTGCAGAGAGAGAGATGGCCAGATGGAGATGGAGATAATAAGAAGAAACTTTTCTTTTTCTTTTTCTTTTTGTCTTTTTGAGACAGGGTCTCCCGTTAGTCCCACCTGGCCTGGAGCTGGCTATGTAGACCAGGCAGGCTTTGAACTCACAGAGATCTGCCTGCCTCTGCCTTCCAAGTGCTGCACCACCACGCCCAGCAAAAAAAAAAAAAACTTTTCTCTTTTTTTTTTTTTTTTTTTTTTTTTTGTCTTTCGAGACAGGGTCTCCCTGTAGCCCCAGCTGTCCTGGAAATCACTCTGTAACCAGGTTGGCCTTGAACTCACAAAGATCCGCCTGCCTCTGCCTCCCAAGTCTGGATTCAAAGGCGTGCGCCACACGCCCGCAAGAAGAAAACTTTTCTAACAATGGTTGTGGAAAGATAAAATGGGCCAGCTGAGGCTACAGGGGACCCTGTCTCGAAAAGACCAAAAAAAAAAAAAAAAAAAAAAAAAAAAAAAAAAGATAAAACGGGCAACTCCTTTGAAAAGCAATTCTAATGAATAATGATAAGACTGGGCATTCATTTTATCTTCTTTGATCCAATAATTTCATATTTGAAATTTTGCCATAATTTTAAAAATAACAATAAAGGGGAAAACAAGTGGAATGAGCTCAAATTTAAGGACATAAGAATGTTTAAACTCCCTAGTCCATACTTGTAACTGAATCATACTTAGGTTAAATTCATATAATGTTAAATGGAGAAAAAGGAATTGAAAATATATTCTGTATGATCCTATTTATGTAACAACAAGAAAAACAATAAAAATAACTGAAAATGAATAGAAAAAATTTTCAGCAATAATTGCTATGAGAGAACAAGAAGATGCTTTGTACAGAGCTATTTGAAATTTTTCTTTGAATACCCAATATTATATACATTGATGACATTCAGCATACAAGAAGTAGATTTTTAAAGTACCATAACTTAGCTTGTAATTAGCTAAAATAATTTACTCAATTAGCTTTCTAGTTAATCAAAGCTTTACTTTAATTAGTACTGCAGAACAGTTTAGAGATATTTTCCCCAAGGTTTGATCTTATTTTTGCATCTAGCTATCTGTAAGTTGATAGATATCCAGATTAGCACATTTGGCATCTGGTCAAATAGCAAATGCTTGGATTTAGCCAGTGAGTATCATGAAGTACAACATCAAAGGAATGTTCAGTCATTGCTCCTCCAAACCAGCATGGACCATGTCATTTAAGTCTCAAGAATTCTGAGCAGCGGGTGACCGATGTCCTGGTAAGAGAGCCAATGTATATGTTTCCATCAATAGGAGAAGGGGAGCAAATGATGTGGGGGTGGAGATGGTACAGTCTGGGGGCAAATGGCCACATTCAGAGAAAGCCCATCCACAGAGTGCACTGAGGTCTAAACGGTGCGCGCGCGCATGTGCGCGTGTGTGTTGTGTGTGTGTGTGTGTGTGTGTGTGTGTGTGTGTGTGTAGGAAATAAAGCCTATTCACAAAAGTAAAACAAAACATACCAAATGGGAGGAACTATGTCATGTTTGGCTTTCTAACCCCCTGAAAGTAACAGTATTTTCAAAGGAAAGCCAACTCTAGTGGTTTCCTTGGTTGATATTATACAATACTGGATTGGTTACTTTTCTTGTTACTATGAGAAAATGACTGACAAAGCCAACTTAAGGAGGAAGGGTTTATATGGCTCACAGTTTTTTTTAATATTTATTTTATTTTATTTATTTAGTTTATGTGTGTGAATGTACTGTCTGCATGTAGGTTTGTGCACCCGTGTCGTGCAATGCCGCAGAGGGTTCTCAGCCGCCATGTGGGTACTGGGGATCGAACCCAGGTCCTCTGCAAGAGCTAGGCCATCTCTCCAGCCCCCATGGCTCACAGTTTAAGTGCAGTCCATCATGGAGAGACGGTGTGGTGGGAGACATCTGGTCACATTGGGCGCACAGTCAGGAAACAGAGATATGATTGATAGTGCTCATATTTTCTCCTTTTCCCCTTTTGATTCAACCCAGGACTCTGGAGCCTGGGATGGCACCACCCACATTCAGACTGGGTCTTTTCTCCTCGGTTAAACCTCTGTGGAAATGCCCCCACAGAGATGTGTCCCCTGGGTAATTCCAAATCCAGTCAGGTTGACAATAACGGTTAAGCATCACAGATATCTTTTCTTCTATTTCCAGCATCTGCTGTAGGACTCTCTGCACCCCACCAGTGAGCAGCACCACACTGCACTCTACACAGTGTAGCCATCCAGCTGGGAGATGGAGGATTGGATCTGCTGAGTCAGAGCAGCTCACCCAGGAAGCCGGTCACAGAGAAGCATTCCTAGGGCAGAAGTGTTTCCTCACAGCTGAGTTCATTTAAAGAGCAAAAGATCATACATGTGCCTCAATTCCAGGAAACTAAAAGCCCACTGATGGCTTATGAAATCAAGTGACATGAAAGGCAATTAAAGTATTGTATACCCCTAAACCACACACACGCACCACACCACTTCTGATCGTGATCAGCTCGGAGGCTAAGAAGTTTTTCAAACCCAGGTCCTTTGTGTGTGTGTGTGTGTGTGTGTGTGTGTGCACGTGTGTATGTTTCCTGTTCTTTTTTTATCTTACATTTAAATGTGTATGAATGTTTTGTGTGCATGTATGTAAGCACCCATGTTGTAATGCCTGCACAAGTCAGAAGAGGGAATATGATCCCCTGAAATTGGAGTTACGGACAGCTGTTAACCAGCACGTGGGTGCTGGAAACCAGATCCCGTCTCTGCAAGAGCAGCCAGTCCTCTGAGTTTCTGAGGCATCTCTCCAGCCCTGCTTTTTTTGTTCTCGCTTTAACATTCCTCAACCCCTCCTCCCCAGAGGTTGCAAGCTGCTAGACCTTTATCAGCACTATCCACCAGATGTTCAAGAAGCAACGTAACAAAGGGCTTTAGAATCAGAAAAGAACATTATATATATATATAATATATATATAATAGATATATTATATATATATATATTGGATCTTTGAGACATGGTCTCTGTGTAGCCCCAGCTGGCCTGGAACTTACTATGTAGACCAGGCTTGCCTTGAACTCACAGAGATCCACCTGCCTGTGCCTCCCAAGTGCTGGGATTACAGGCATGAGCCACCACGCCCGGCTAGAAAAGTTTCTATCTTGATTCAGTGCTGTGCAGCATTGAGCTGGGCAACTAACTTCTCTGAACTGCAGGTTCATCCATAAAACAGACCACATGCTCCAGCCTATAGTGTTGGGGTGGGAAGTAAATGAGCCAAAGCACATGCAGTGCTGAGCAGGGCTCTTGGCATGGCGCAGGAGCTCAGGGAATAGTATATATTGTTACTGTCAGGCCATTTTCTTTCTTTTTTTTTTTTTGAGACAGGGTCTCCCTATAGCCCCAGCTGGCCTGGATCTCACTCTGTAGACCAGGCTGGCCTTGAACTCTCAGAGATCCACCTCCCTCTGCCTCCCGAGTGCTAGGATCAAAGGCGTGCGCCACCACACCCGGCTTTTTTTTTTTTTTTTAATGTGTATGAATGTACTGTCTGCATGTAGGTTTGTGCACCAGTGTCTTGCAACGCCTCGGAGGTCAGAAGAGGGTGTCAGATTCCCCTGGAACTGGAGTTAAAGACGGTTCTCAGCTGCCATGTGGGTGCTGGGGATCGAACCCAGGTCCTCTGCAAGAGCGGTCGGTGCTCTTATCCGCTAGGCCATCTCTCCAGTCAGGCCATTTTCTTAAGAGCTCTGAACTTTCAACTTTAGCCTGGAAAGAAAATTGGTCTGAATAATTCATCCTTGACAAACGTTGTGTGGACATTTCTGTTCTCAGCTGTGCCTGGCCAGAATAAACCTAATTCAATCTGGACCATTTACTGCTTGGCACCATTTTTAATACTAATCTCATCAGTTGTTATTTTCAGTTTCTGGTTTACCCAAACAGGCCATTTTTAGAGAGTAGTGAATTTAAGCCTAAGCTGCCAATAAAATAGAATTATCTTGCAAGCAGCAGGGCCCTTCTGAAGGAATGTCAATATAAATACACACAGGGTGTGTAGACACCCCACAAGCCTTGTCACTGGCTGGGATACTGGCTCAATTGTAAAATCACCCAATACTATTTTGGAGGCTTCGTGTCTATATGTGCCTACCATCCCAGCCACCCAGTCATCCGCTAGGTTTGGATGTCCTTTAAGAGTGAACTTGATCCTCCTGTTTTACTTTTGGTCTCTCTCCAGAGAAGTGAATGCGCTGGCATAGCTCAGCCATTTGTCAGCCAGAAGTCTGGCTACACATTTGCTCGTCAATCTAAAACTAACCTATTCTCATATGAGCACTTGGGGTTTTGTGTAAATCAACCAGGCGTTCTGTCATTCACCAGCGATATCTCTCCATAGTGGTCTACACCCACATGCCTTCACGAAATATCTCATTATGCCTGTGGAAGAAATATTCACATGAATGCGCTTTTTCAGGGATGGTGACACCAGAATGTTTTAAATCTATTCAGTACCACAACACGGATCAATGGCACTTCTGCCAAAGACTTTTGCTAACGGGTCCAGTAATGCATGTCAGCACTTTCTGAGATTAGAGGCTCTCCCTTGCGAGGTAAGTGTTTTGTGCATGGCTATGAAATGCAACCCTGAATTTCAGAGGTGAGTGCTTCCTGTCAGGACATTAATGGTTACAGACTCTGCTTCAGGGGTCCGCAGTGTCATTTCTACCCTCTTAGCACTAAGGACCAATGAGTGTGACTCCAAGACTTATAAACGGGCAGATCCTTATTAATTCGGCATGCTTTACTCTGACCTTCCTTCCACTTAGATCCACACAAGCTTAGATCAGTTGCTTCAAAATCTGATGTGGTCAAAGGACAGTAATTTATGCATATATTCGCTTGTTTGGTAACTATTCACTAACTTGAATAGTCCCTTGAAAGATTTTACGATATTTGTTTCTGATTGTGGTAATTGTTAATTATGTTCATCAGCGATGAGAGTAGCATTCATTAATCCTTTATAGCATTTTCAAGAGGCACAAAGTGACTGAAGAACTTAAACTCTAAATAAGAAAAAAATATCATTTGGCATCGACATGTAAATAACATAGGACCAAATAAACTCAGTGTCTCCAGATTATACAAGGGTATTTTAATGTTCAGCTAATACAGGAGAATCATGGGGAAAATGGAGAGGGAAGGACTCCCAATCCTGGCTAGCTACAAAAAGCACGTTGTATTTCTGAGTATCTGGGATGCCTGGGGCCATCACTATTCACTGTGAGAACTCGGAGTCTGACCAATAGTGTGTTAAAAAAAAAAAAATCCAATATCTGTGAAAGGTTATTCATCTAAATAATGTATCTCCTAAAATTAAAGACTCATAGATAGAGATATATTGTACTGGCTCTGAAAATCTCCAAAATGAACAGGCTATAGATTCCGGTTGGAGAGCAATAACTTTTCCTCACTGTTGTAGATTCTGAACAGGAGCATCAGATCATAACATTTTTAGTACTGAATTCCAACGATGAAGTCACTTGTTCATTCTATACTCATCAGTGTCTAAGTCAAACTCTGTGCCTTAGTGAAGTGCAAAGACGCCTTCTTGGGAGCTCTCACTGCTTCCTTCCACAGGAGCCTTTTCTCGCTATCTGACTTCTGCCCTCTAGTGTTTTGAGGATGAAGTGCAGTCTACAAAGTTCAATTTAGAAGGAAAATATTTTTGTAATTTCTAAATATTTTCCCCAAACACCATACACTGAAGCAAACTTACCTCTAGACGTTTTGACATCAGCATTCAGCAATGAAGGAGTTTTTTTATCTGAAGATCTCAAACTTCCTATCCCCACAGAGGGACATTTAACTTTTAATGTAATTGTTAGGATTATATTCCCTCTCTGCTTTTGAATCCTTTTTTTTTTACAATTTACTGTTATTATGACATGCAGAAATATAAAAATAATCTCATGAATTATGGCATGCAAACAGACATTTCTTCGACATATTTCCCTAGAGTAGAATTTAACATTTTAATTTTCCTAAGTTATACGAGAGGTTCAAGATATTTTGACCCAAGAAAACCAGAGGCATATTTTCAGTCACAGAAGCCCTTAGTGAAACAAGAGGACTGGCTACCTGGGGAAATCTATTGTTTATGCTTTTTCTTTATAGAGAATGAAATATGTCTTCAAAGCTTCTGTTGCTATTACTGCCACTTTGGAACTAAGCCATAGCTGATTAGGAGAGCTAACTATAGGCGAGGTCAACTGGGGTCCCACCCAGGCTGCTCACAGGAATCATGCCCACACCTAGCCACAGTGCTTGACTTTACCAGCCCAGCTGGGCTAAGTCAGATAGCTATTTTTGGTTTGGAGTTCCCGAAAGAAGGCCCTTGATTGCCCTTCACACTACTGGCATTCAATTTCATACTCAGCCACTCTGAACGCAGGTCCTCTGCATGATGACCTCCCCTTCACATTACCCTGCCTCTTTGGAAAGCCCCCGGCAGGTTCACAGGTATGTCACATGGTGATAAGAGAATGCATCTTTTGTGTAACAGTACAAAGCTCACCCACTCACAGCTCTGCTTCATCAAGTTGCTTCATCAAGTGCCTGTGCAGGAAATCACCGGCTTTCCTCAGCTTCCTCTTCATTCCTGTCATCTCCGGCCTGCAGCCACTACTAGGCCTTGTCCATGACGACTCACCAGGGTCTGCCAGGGGCGCTCACCTCTCCCATGCCCACAGTCACTGCAGCTCATCCTTTCTGCTAGACTGTGATAGCTTTCCATCTGACCTCCCTACCTCTAACTCACTGACATCTGAAGGGCAGTTCTGAAATTACAAACCAGAAGCCAGTCCAGGGGTGCAGGCCTATTATCCCACCTATTCAAGATGCTGAGGCAGAAGGATTGCAACTTCAAAAACTACTAGGCTACAGAGTGTGTTCAAGGCCAGCTTGGGCAACTTAATGAGACCTCATTTCAAAATAAAATAATTTTTAAGAGAGCTGGGAATTTTATTCCCAGAGCACTTGCCTCTCATGAGTGAGGCCCTGGACTCAGCCTTCTGTACTGGATACAAAAACAGAAACCATTACAAACCAGAATACTTCAGTGTTTGGACTGGTTGAGTGGCTCTCATCATTTAGATTTCTGCATTTTAAGTTCCCCGGTGCCTTCATTCATTTTCTGCTTCTATTACAGCACACCAAAGGCTAGATAATTTGGAAAGAACAGAAATGTATTGGCATACGTTTGTAAAAATTGGGAAGTCCAAGATCAAGGGGACCCTGGGGAGGGCGTGCTTGTGTTTTCCATGGAGGGAAAAGCACAGAATGGAGACAGATGAACAGAGGCCAGACTCATCCGTTGACAGGTATCAGAATGAGTCTGTATTGGCAGTAACAATAGGAATCTACCCTACCTCTGAGGCCCGGCCTCACGCCTCCTCATATTGTCAAGGTCCCATCTTTTACTGTTATATGGTACAGTACTAAGTTAAATTTCCAACATGAATTTCTAAGGACATATTCAGACCACAGCTAGATTGTGTTCAAGATGATTTGAGCCCTGGAGAGTTGGACTCACTCCTCCAGCTTCATCTCTTGCATACCCTCTATACTGTCTTTCCATCCTCCCCTCCTCACCATCAAATATATCTTATGTCTTGCTGGGTGTCTTGCGCACACCTTTAATCCTAGCACTTGGGAGGCAGAGGCAGGCGGATCTTTGTGAGTTCAAAGTCAGCCTGGTCTACAGAGTGAGTTCCAGGACAGCTGGGGCTACAGGGAGACCCTATCTTGAAAAAAGACAAATATATATA